>LR738709.1:580279152-580375948 GCA_902687465.1 Secale cereale
CCTCGCCCTCGACTCCTCCCACTCCTCGCCCGCCGCCGCCACCGACCCCCTCCTCCGCCCGCCCTCCTCCTCCTCCTCCAACGGCGCCGCCACCCGCCACGAGCCCTTCGTCATCGACGACTTCCTCGACGACGAAGACGAGGACGACGACGCGCCCCCGCCGGCCCCAGCCGCCCGCGCGCCGGCCGCCGCCGCGAACGGCGAGGCGGGCCCCGAGTTCTCCCGGATCACCGTCTCCGACCCGAAGAAGCACGCGGAGCCCGTCTCCGGGGCCGCCGGCGTCATCCCCGGCTCCGGGAGCTACTTCTCCTACCTCGTCACCACGCGCCTCGCCGACGGCTCCGCCGAGGTCCGCGTGCGCCGCCGCTTCCGCGACGTCGTGGCCCTCGCCGACCGCCTCGCCGCCGCCCACCGCGGCCTCTTCGTGCCCGCCCGCCCCGACAAGAGCCTCGTCGAGGGTCAGGTCATGCAGCGCCACGACTTCGTCAGCCAGCGCTGCACCGCGCTCCAGCGCTACCTCCGCCGGCTCGCCGCGCACCCCGTCGTCGGCCGCAGCCCTGACCTCCGCACCTTCCTTACCGAGCCCGGCGCCATCGCCGCCTTCCAAGGCGAGGCGCCGCGGCACTGGACCACCACGGTGAATGCCGCCATCCCGACCGTCCCGGCGAAAGCTGGGAGAGACTTGTTTGGGATGTTTAAGGATTTGAAGCAGACCGTCGTCAATGGGTTGGTGGCGACGAAGCCACCGCCTGTGGAGGAGGAGACTGATACAGAATTCCTGTCGCACAAGTCCAGGCTCGAGGATTTGCAACAGCAGCTCACCACGACGTCTCAACAGGTGCGTGTGCCGCCGTCACCCAGACATAGTATCATTATCGTGCATAGACAATCTGCACTATATCATGTTAGGTTGTATATCAAAGTTCAAAAGTAGATCAACCAGTCCCATATAACTTAAGTAACATCAATCTTATCTTATAGGAAGCTCTTACTTGCTTCATACTTTTATCACCTAGGGAAAATCTAATTACCAAAAGGTCTTCGTGCATGACCATCTGAGCGTCATTGATGGGAGGATGAATATCAAGAGATGAAGGGGGAGGGAGATGGAGAAGGGGAGGTAGCAGGAAGGGAGAGTGGGGCCTGACCCCAACTCTGACCACCACCACAGACTTATAGGAAGCTTTTACTTGCTTCATACTTTTATCACCTAGGGAAAATCTAATTACCAAACGGTCTTAGTGCATGACCATCTGAGCGTCACTGATGGGATGATGAATATCAAGAGATGAAGGGGAGGGAGAGGGAGAAGGGGAGGTAGCAGGAAGAGGGAGTGGGGCCTGACCTCAACTCTGACCACCACCGCAGACGGGGATACGGCGCCCTGTATTTATTTCTTATGCTTGGCAGCACAATTAGCACTTTATATAAATTTATGTACTGTTTAGAATTGGTTAACTCATGTTCGTAAGATGGTTTCTTTGAATTCCTCAAGCTAATTAGCTAAACAGTGGTTCAAATTTCACAGCAATTTTTGGCGGTGGTTATGATCCCTGGCTATTTTAACTTTTTTTTAGATCAAACCCTGGCTATTTAAACTTTTTTGATCAAACCCTGGCTATTTAAACTTTTTTAGATCAAACCCTGGCTATTTTAACTATTATCGGCATTCGATAGTCTTAGGTTTTGCCAACATATGTAGTCATAGCAGAAAATTTTGACACTGATTCATGGGTGATCATGTGATCTGTTGGAAAGTTCTGAGCTCGGTTGGTCCAGTTTATCTTTAAATATTTAAAAAGGCATTTGTGTGCAGAGGGCTACAAATCTTCTGGTTCCTCTTGTTCTGAGTCATTTCAGCTCGTGCCTTTACTAACTTTGATTGATATAGCCATATAGGAACCGGCTGCAGCCAACAAACATGAACGCATTTTCAGCGGCCAAATAAATTTCTATGTGGACCATATTACCTTCATTTTTCTAATGAATGACTAGGTTACTCTGATCTAGATGGTACTTAACTAATTCTCTGGTCTGCGAAGAATGAAAATTGAGTTTACTTTTCCGTGGAGTTAAAAAATTGGCCTATCAGAAGCAGTGTTACTAGACCCGGCCTTTGCCACTGACCTGGTTAAGGTCTCTTGGGGCCACTGGTCGGACCACAAATTTTTGCTTATGTATAAAATGGTATGTGAACATACACGCATGATGTTTTATCAGAGAAGTAGTAACATATGGTATTCACCTTATATGCTGGAGGAATTTATGACATCTAGTAAATAACATGACATATTGAATGGTTGACTCCAAAATAGTGCAAGTTCTCTTGGTAAATAGACTTGTATATATAGATAGGAATGTGCTCCATTCCACTTTCTGGACTTCCTTTTTTGTTATCTGCAGAATAAGTCTCGAAACGCCTATTCTGTTCTTGCACACTCACGGTTTTCATGAATCTTTTGGAATTGTATGTTCTGGTTCAGGAAACTACTATTGTTATCTTCTAATTTTGCATGTTATATAGGCGGAATCACTTGTTAAAGCTCAGGATGATCTTCGAACAACTACAGCTCATTTAGGAATGACATTGATTAAACTGGCAAAATTTGAAAGGGAGCAGGCAACATGTAATTCCGAGAGAAGACGAGCTGGTGTTATCCAACATTTTGCAAATTCTGTTGTCAAGTTCAGCAGATCTCAGGCAAAATTAAATTCTGAAGTTGTACAACAGCTGGTATGTGCATATGCCACAAACTCAAATAGACATGAATACTCCCTCCATCCCTAAATAGGTGGCGTATAAATTCAGTGAAGAAGTTAATTATTTCTAAGTTTGACCAAATATATGGAAGAAATTATCAAGAACTACAACATTCAATAAATACATATGAAAATATATCTAATGGTGGATATATTGATATTGATTTGGTATTGTTTATCTTCATATCTTTGTATATATGTTTGGTCAAACTTAGAAGACATTGACTTTTTGACTCAATTTATATGCCATCTATCTGGGCACAGGGAGGTAGTATCGTATCTTAGAATTTTGTATATATTTTATCATAACACTGAATTATTTATGGGTATGCAGGATACTATCCATGAATACTTGGAGATGATGATATCTGTTAATCATGCATTTACTGATCGTTCAAACGCTTTACAACATGTGCAAAGTCTGTCAGCAGATCTGTTTTTCTTGCACACTAGGGCAGGAAGACTTGAATCTGTATCATCAAGAGGTATTGGGCAAGAATGGACGAGGTATCAGAAGATAGAGGGATTGAAAGAAACAATAAGCACAAGAGAAGGAGTGAAAAACCAAGCTCTTAGAGAATATGAAAGTATTAAGGTAAACTGCCAAAAATTGTGAAGTGATATTGTTCTTTTGGAAAACTTATGGAGCATGAAGTTATATGGAAAAATGGAAAATCATTGGATGGTTTATTAACGAAAACTGGCGCACAGTTATAGTTTCTAATTTCTGTAACTGCACGTCCCCAACCAAGTCTGTTGACCAAGATAGTACTCTCTCCGTTCGTTTTTATAAGACGTTTTAGACAGCTAGCTTTGAACTGTTTTGGGCACTGTCTGCACTTTCTAAAATGTCTTATAAAAGTGCAGAGGGAGTACATGCTAGCATAATTGTCCTAAAGATTATATTCTTGTGACAACTGCACACACAATCAAATAATATTAGGCATGAGTAGTATATTTTTGAAGCTTCTAAACATTATAAGAGGCATTGCTGCTATGTATGTGAATACAAAATACCAACTAGAAAAGCAGTTTGTTCATGTCAAGTCATTATTCTTCAATATTACTCCGTCCAAAAATAACTGTCTCAACTTTGTACTAACTTTAGTATAAAGTTGTACTAAGGTTGACACACTTATTTGGGATGGAGGGAGTATGTCGTTGAAAATCAGAATAAAATTTAGGATTGCCGTCACCATGATGTGGGTTGGTAGCTAACATGTAGTTAAACTTTGTTTGTTCATAAGTATATTCTGTTACCTTTTCTGGTTGACACACTCGGCAGGAAAGCATAGCTATTCCGCATATAATGTGTTAGTTGAGCTATTGCTGCTCCAAAATAATAATAAGATTGTCTATTCAATTTGGAAAACGCTTGCCTTCCACCGACTGATTTCTGGAAAGAAATCAGCCGCGTTGCATGAGGGCCACACGTCCTGGCGAGTACCATGCACCGCTCCATATCACTCGTCTCCAACCTCTCATCAACACTCTGTTTCCTACCTGTTCTCCTCTCCTTCATCTACCTTGTGTAAAAAAGGATGTCTCCTACAGCTGGGGCGAAGACATGGGGGATGGGGCAGTCGGGTCACTACCAATCCTCGGATATATCAGGCTCGTTGTTGCAGGTGCGTGTGCCCCGGTGTCAGGAGGCCGGTGTAGTGAGCTCACTAGGATTGCAACATCGCCGGTGTTGCGGAAACATAGCCGGTGTTGCAGAAATATAGTTGCTTCGACAAAATCCCTCGTGCTTCAACAACAACGCACAACTGCGACGCTGTGCCAGGATGTTTCCGAAACATGGTCTATGTTGCGGAAGTCCATGAGACTACGGAAATAATAATTCCGCAACACTATCTTTGTTGCGATTTTTCCGCAACATGAGGTGTGTTGCAAAAGTTTCTGCAACACTACCCTTGTTGCGATAACGAGGGTAGACTGGATCGCAGGATGACGCCATATCTAGTGGCTGCCGAGGCGGCGGATCTGCTAAAAAGATCCGCCGGCCGACGCATAGCGCATCCCATTCAATTTTCTAAGAGTTTCCCAAAATTTAAATGGCTGATCAGGTAGACTATGTATGCACACTAGGTTTTCTGTGATAACATATTGCTTTGCTTTTAAGAGATCCCAAAGGGTGGTTTTTGTCTTTGTGCGAAGATCCTGGGAGTGGATCATTACATATGCGCGTCTTTTTTGGAGTTTCAACATGTATTTTCAGGGTATGCGGACAGTGGTACAAACGGTAGGATCATTTTTTGAGTTAGAAAATGGGTGGAGGTTGATTTCTTGTGTGGAGTTGGCACATCAATTTTTGTAGGCCTCTGGGAATGTTGGGGGTGTGTGTTACTGAATTTTGGAACCATATACTGCATCCAAAAGAATTATATTTTCGCCCTTCCGCCATTTACCTTCTCTATTGAATGCAGGAAAACAACATGACTGAAATAAAAAGATTTGACAAGGATAGGCGTCGGGATCTTATTGAGATGCTGAAAGGATTTGTTGTAAACCAGGTATGAATATATTGCACTATTTTGACTATGAAATGTGTGGCAGGAACTGCAACATCATTGTTGAACAAAAATATAATCTCTTCGATGTAACCGTTTGCAGGTTTCGTATTCAGAGCATTTTGCTAACATGTGGGGAAAGGTCGCAGAGGAAACTAAAGTATACGCAAACAGGAGCAATTGATGCAGGCATGCAGCTTTGGTGTACAGTACTAGTATAGCAGTGGATTTTGCCTGACTTGAACACCGGCACAACCTTTCCTTTGTTCTCTCCAGTTTTGCCATTGTGATGCAACCTCCTCCTGAGATCTGTACAATTGCGCGATAATTTATTGCGGCTACCCTATCTTCTTATATACAATGGACTGAATGAAAAAAGAGGGGTGAAACCGGAGTAATATTTGGTTTTGAGCACACGATTTTTCTCTCTTGCCACTGTGAAATATTTTGTGACACAGAAGTAACATCTGGCTTGCATCGTGCCAGTGGCAAGCACAACAAATCCAGCGTTCACACGCTGCCGACTGCTGACTGTGCTGGCTGACGAGCGTGTGGCTGGCTATCTTTACTTATCCAAATGTGCATTTGGAGACCACAGTTGCCCACATGCACGTTTTCTTCTTCTCTGCGTACCCATTGCCAAGTTTGGGAGTTGCGTGGTATCTCCGCCCTACTAGTATTTCCCTCGTCGTCTTGTGCTCATGTCCAGTAGGAATCGTGTCGATGTGGATGGCCGGGTGCCAAGCTTACATGATGCGGCTGAGGGGTGTTCAACAATGGAAATCCTACCACGGTCACAAATTCAACTGAGTTTATCAGCAAACTAAAAGTTTGTTTTTTTTGCTAGTTTTGATTGAAATCCCACAAATTGCCCGTAAAAAAGTCACACAAGGTAAAACATTTTAGGCGAAAAGCACTGCCGGCGTACGGTTTTATTTGAAAATTTAATAAAGCTCCAAATGGCCAGAACACAAATTCAAATTCTAAGTGAATTTATCCATCACCACAACCACAAGGGAAGAGATCAAAAGGGAAGAAGAGAGTTTCACTACACTACGCACAAGAGATCGTTGCCCCCCGACCCCCCGCCGCGGCCGCGGTGCTGCCGGAGAAGCGGAGTTCCGAAAATGTCCCGCGCGCCGGCCAGAAACGCCGCCGCCTCCTTCAAACCGCTCCTCCCGTCTCCCCGCTCCCGCCTCAGCACCAGGCCCCTCACCTCCGGCGCCGCCCCCTCCCCTTCCTCCTCGTCTCCTCGACGCAGCGTGTCCGCCTCGGCCTCCTCCCGCCGTGACCTCCTCCTCCTCGTCCCCTCCCTCGCCGCCGCCTCCGCCGTGCTTCGCGCGCCCCCCGCCGCTGCCGCCGATGACCAGGCGCCCCCGCCGCCCCCCGCCGAGTCGCCGCCCCCCGCCCCGCCGCCCCCGACGAAGGAGAAGGAGCCCGAGGGCGACGAGTCGGCCGTGTCGAGAGTGTACGACGCGACCGTCATCGGGGAGCCGCAGGCGGTGGGGAGGGAGGCCAAGGGCCGGGTGTGGGACAAGCTGGCGTCCGCCAGGGTCGTCTACCTCGGCGAGGCCGAGCTCGTGCCCGACCCCGACGACCGCGTCCTCGAGCTCGAGATCGTCACCAAGCTCGCCGCCCGCTGCGCCGACGCCGACAAGCGCCTGGCCCTCGCGCTCGAGGCCTTCCCCTGCGACCTCCAGCAGCAGCTCGACGACTTCATGAGCGGAAGGTGCGCTAGCTACCCCCTTACTATTTTTTACCTGCTTAAAATCGGATGACGAGAATCGCTGGAATTTCAGCTCTGCTGAGATGACGCTTGCTGTACATCGCGAGTTCATATTATGGTTCATTCGGGAGACTAGTGTGTGTGTGTGGAATTGAACTCTGATCTCTCTAATTTCTCATCATTGGGTCTTTTGATAAGACCTCCTTATTAGAACATGGCGCTTAAGATCAGTTCGGGTAACAGATAGAGCTAGGCAGTGTCTAGCTCCGCCATTGGAGCTAGGGGTTTCTCTAACTTCATGTGGAGCGGTGGACATGTCTGTACCTTTCTGATTGTTGTGAGAAATGCTGTGCATTAACTAGCTATCATCGTTAACCCATCTACCGGGCTACTCTGTTCCATTTAATCTGCTTTTGTTCACAGTATTTATTTCATTAGGCGAAAGATACTTGGTGTCCACTTAATAGATTAGCCTTATTGTTATTACAAGAATAATGGGAGTCATATGAGTTACATCTCTGTTTTTAAATTAACAAGGCAGTGTTTCTATCGCAATTAAAGTTATAGGGTTTCAATGCTGATGGAGTTTAGTTGAAGTAATAACTTGATTTCATCTTCATGAAAAAAAAAATCTATTATCCAGAAATGAAACGCATTCTTGAGTGAGACCTCACTTCATTTTTATAATATTTTACAAGTTTATGCTTTATGTAGGATTGATGGCAGCATCTTAAAGATGTACACGTCGCACTGGCCAGCAGAGCGTTGGCAAGAGTATGAGCCGCTTCTAAATTTCTGTCGTGATAATGGAATTAAGCTTGTTGCTAGTGGAACCCCACTGCAGGTGATTGATAGTTTCTACTCCCTCCGTTCCCAAATATTTGTCTTTCTAGACATTTGAAATGGTTACAATATACGGATGTATGTAGACATATTTTAGAGTGTAGATTCACTCATTTTGCTTCGTATGTAGTCACTTGTTGAAATATCTAGAAAGACAAATATTTAGGAACGGAGGGAGTATAATCTATTCACTGTCTATTCAACAGTGTGCATGAACTTTTGACATTTTATTACCAATACCATTGTGGACCAGCGATTCAAATTCTTCTAATTTCGTACATCGGCAAAGTTTTTCCTTGATACCTACGTGTTAATCTTATATCCATACTTTA
The DNA here is from genome assembly GCA_902687465.1 of Secale cereale. Lineage (NCBI taxonomy): Eukaryota > Viridiplantae > Streptophyta > Magnoliopsida > Poales > Poaceae > Secale > Secale cereale. The sequence goes on from LR738709.1 coordinate 580,287,327, forward strand.
GATTGCAGTTGTTGTGCCACATCCTTGAAACAGTTTTCCGCAGCTTGCTTCACAACTGCTTTAGCAGGCATGGGCGCTATTGAGTACCTAGACAACTCGGCATAAATTATCGAATGAGTGTAATTCTGAAAACCATGATACGACTTGCATACTGTTATGTTGTGCATACTTTTTAACCTATGAATATGAGTAGAGTTTAACGTTCCCTTATTGAGTAGGTGAAAAGAACTGTCCAGGCAGAGGGGATTGGAGGCCTTTCGAAAGCAGAAAGAAAGGAATATGCTCCTCCAGCAGGCTCTGGCTTCATTTCTGGTTTTAGGTCTGGCCGGTCATTCATAGAGAATATTACATCAACTCGTGACTCTCCTTTTGGTCCGAATTCATATTTATCAGCACAGGCAAGAGTAGTTGATGATTATACCATGTCTCAGATAGTTATGAAAGAACTTAATGGTAGAGATCCTCCAGGGCTGCTAATTGTTGTGGCGGGTGCAAGCCATCTTATATATGGGTCACGAGGAACTGGTGTTCCTGCCAGAGTATCTAAAAAATTGCCGAAGAAAGGCCAAGTTGTGGTACTACTTGATCCTGAAAGACAGAGTATAAGGAGGGAAGGTCAAATCCCAGTTGCTGATTTCTTATGGTATTCAGCGGCTAAAACTTGCACTAGAAATTGCTTTGACCGTGCCGAAATTGCTAGAGTTATGAATGCTGCTGGCAGGAGGCCTGAAGCTTTACCCCAGGTATTTAATGAAAGCAGCCACGGTCAGATCTCTGTTAGTAAAAAAAAAACTTCTGTAGCCAAAACATTTCCTTATCGTCGCAGAATTAGATTTTATATAGTTTAGCTAATAGAACTCTTTCACTGAACTATTGCAGGATCTTCAGAAAGGAATAGATCTTGGAGTTGTTTCTCCTGAGATATTGCAGAACTTCTTTGACCTCGACAAAAACCCTGTTATGACTGAGCTAATTCACCGATTCCAAGTAAGAAAATATTTCGTTAATTCTGTTTTGCTCATTGGTCCTTTCCACCTATATATCTTGTTAATTTATCTGATTGGTGTTTCTGGAAATCCTCTTTGAGACTTTGAAGTACATGCTGTTTTTGATTTCAAAACAGAATAACTATTGTAATAAGACTCCATTATATAAAAATTCATTCAAGCCAATCAACTGTTGCAGGGTTTCCGGGAAAGATTGCTCGCAGACCCAAAATTTCTTCAAAGATTAGCAATTGAAGAGGCTATATCAATTTCAACCACTCTACTAGCACAGTATGAAAGACGGAAAGGGCGATTTTTTGAGGAAATTGACTATGTCCTCACCGATACTATTAGAGGGTCTGTCGTTGATTTTTTTACAGTGTGGCTACCTGCTCCAACTATTTCAGTGCTTTCCTTTACTGATGATGATTCTGGTCAGAGCTTGGGCTTTGTCAGAGGCCTTTTGGGATCATTGCCAGATAACGCGTTCCAAAAGAATACCTTTGGTCAGAACTGGAATATGAACCAGAGGGTTGCCGCAGTAATAGTTGGTGGTTTGAAACTTGCTGGTGTCGGGTTTATTTCTAGTGTTGGGGCTGGAGTTTCCTCAGATCTCCTGTATGCTGCTCGAGGAGTGCTGAAACCTTCTGTGAGTGTGGGAGCAGAGCGAAAGAGAGCTCCTGTTTTGAAGTCGGCAGCTGTTTATAGTTGCTTTCTTGGAACATCAGCAAATTTGCGGTATCAGGTAACTTGTTGGAGTAACTTAGTTGCTTTCAGTTGAAAGGTCTAGGTTATGTTTTGCTGTGGAAGTATGAAACCTCTACCTCAAACTTACATCTTTCTGCCTGAGTGATACCCGAGGTCTGTAACTAATTATCATCAACCCTAATTAGTTATATTGATCTTTTGAGTTGCACAAGTAACTATAGTTCCTGGCATAAGTTGGTTATTGTTCAGGTGTACTGCTTATACATAACCTTCTTTGTGTTTAAGTCTCGGTATGGGAAATTGAGACATTCTTGCTTATTTGCAATCACTCAATCAGTGCTCCAGAATCTGTAATATATGCAATATATCTTGGTATATTGGCATGTTCAGCTGTATGTAAACTAAACCCAAAACAAGACTTTCTGCATTTAAACGAGTCCCAATGGACCTACTGCCAGCTTATTTGTTCTAGGACAATTTATCTAATTTTGTTTACTGTGTTTATTTATGTTGAAGGTCATTGCTGGCTTATTGGAGCATCGACTGGGAGAGAGCCTGGCAACTCAGTATAATCAGCCACTTCTTGCTGGTCTCTTGTCCTTCGTAGCAAGGACAGCCAACTCATACTTGGGAACACAGGTTGGGCACTTCATCATTGCTTTGGGTTCAATTAGCATGTAAACATTCTTTCAGTCCCTAAGGGCATCACAGACAATTTATGCCAAATTTGCAGTTTCACAGTTGTCTCAACCAAACAACTTGCAACTTTTCCACAGTTCTCAGCTCACAGCTCACACTTCACAGCTGCTCTTTTGAAATCCACAGCTCAACCAAACACACCCTGAGATTTGTGGTGTTGGTAGCATACTGTAGTCTCAAACTGTTTAACCTAAACAAACAGAACACTAAAGAGTAAGCAAACATAAACATTTCATAACAAGAAAGCTGAGAATGGGTGTGGCTAGCTCATATTGTTGTGAGGAAATCATCGACCGTTCATTATTTTTCATAACTTATAATCGGATGGTAGGAAGTAATCTGCACACCTTTTGGATTTTCCAAGCAAGCGATATGTTTATTAAAAAGGTCCCTAACACTAGCACATGGTGGTACTTCTGCCTTTCTCCTTCCTCACTCACTACTACTATGCTGCAGCAATGGGTTGATCTTGCTCGCTACACTGGAATACAGAAGATTCAGGAACAGCTTCCTTCTGATGAGGTCACCACATCACCTGAAACATCCCAGTCGGAGGGCGGTAGAACCGATGTACAGAACCCGGATGACAGCAGCAGCAGCAACAGCAACGCGGACCAATCGAGTGATCCGACCAAGTGATTTGGTTGCTTTCCGTGGGTTACAAAGTCCACAACCATATATGTTCAAGACAGCGAAAGGAGTCTGGTTGCTACGATGCTGAGCCTCACTCTTGGATCGGCCAGGAATGGACTATTCATATGAGGAAAACAATAAATTACTGCAGATAGCCATTTTTTCTAGAGTAAATATACTCTTGTATTTTGTACTTTGTACTCCCTCTGTAATCTAAACGGTCTTATATTTCTTTACAGTGGGAGGACATATACGATCAGTGTCTAGTGGATTAATTGGTATCAGCAATTACGGGCTTTGTGTTGTAGACTTAAATCTGCTGTGGGAACCCACGTTGCCATCCATTTATATTTTTTTTTTTTGAAAAGGAGGCATGCCCCGGCCTCTGCATCTTTCGATGCACACGGCCATATATTATTAGAAAAAAGTTGTCCATTTATATATAGGTTCAAGAGAACGAAAAAGGAGTCTCTTTGCTACATTGCTGAGCCTCTCACTCTTTGATCATCCAGGAAGGGCCTATTTTATTTGAAAGAAGCATGAATTACTATAGTTCTCAGTCAGTCATTTTTGTAGGGTAATAAATATACTGCTGTAGTCAGTCATTTTATTTGAAAGGAGTACTTTGTACTCCCTCCGTTCGGAATTACTTGTCGCAGAAATGGATGTATCTAGAACTAATACATCCATTTCTGCGACAAGTAATTCCGAACGGAGGGAGTACGTATGTAAGGAGAAGAGAACACGGTCAGTATCTGGTGGATTAGTAATTCGCAGCAGCAATTAAGGGCTGTGAGTCGCAACTTTAATCTGCTGTAAATTCAGATTAGTTTCAAATAGTATTTTGGATGATCAAGGGGTAGGGAGTTTGGCATAGGTCTCTACATGATACAATCAAATCTTTCTGCCTGCTATAAAGCCAGCTTTCCTCGTCATCAACCAGAAACACGGCAGGTAAGCAAATTCGTTCTGGTACCATCAGCTAAGTGACATTTTTTTGCTGTGTTGCTGGCCACCTATATGGGTTCTGGCGAGTTCCCCCAGTGCAACCCGTGCTCCATGCACCGTAGCATGGTGACACACATGCTCCCTGGGCGGTGACCTCCCGCCATCTGTCCATGGATGCAGATGTACGTGGCATCTCTTCCTAGAACTCTCCATCCCTATATATTCGAGGGCGAAGCCACATCTCCTTCCGTGGAGTAAAGAAGCTGCCCACGAACGTTGGATAGGAGAAGAGACTTCAGAAGAGAGGAGAGGTTTGAGATTCAGAAGGCGTGGTCATTCATGGCGAGCGCCAAGGCGACGATGGGGCAGGAGAAGCAAGACCACTTCGTTCTCAAGAGCGGGCATACCATGCCGGCCGTCGGGTTGGGCACCTGGAGGGCTGGCTCGGATACCGCCCACTCCGTTCAGACGGCCATCACCGAGGTATATATATCGCCATGCCCTTGCTTGGGTTCTCAGATTCAGTTTTACACTACAGAACTCTGGCTAGTTCCCTCGTAAATGACAGTAGGATTATGCTGAATCACCTGAATGTACGTATGATGGCTGCAGGCTGGATACAGGCATGTGGACACAGCCGCTGAATACGGGGTAGAAAAGGAGGTATATACGTACACCATTATACCAGGATCCCGTTTCTATACTGTACTAGCCTAGCTAGCTTAGCTTAGTAAGCGTGAACGAGTACCAACTGCCTGATTTCAGGTCGGCAAAGGGCTTAAGGCTGCGATGGAAGCTGGAATCGACAGGAAAGATTTGTTCGTCACGTCAAAATTGTGGTATGTATAGTCGTAGATTGTCCTTGGATCGATGTCAGTAACTTATGGCGTGTTTCGAGCATCTGAATTTTGATCGATATTTTTGGCTGCTTCCTCTAGGTGCACGAACTTGGTCCCTGAGAGGGTGCGGCCAGCATTAGAGCACACGCTCAAGGATTTACAGCTGGACTACATCGATCTTTACCATGTGAGTAAGAAATAGAAAACCAGTGCCATAATTGTTGCTTTGTCTGGTAATAAGGGGCAGTGTATAGTGCTTAAAACTGGAGCTTGTAGTTTTACTATTATCTTGTACTAGCACTTTAGTTACTGGTTCAGATCTTGTCAAGCTTACGCATGTATTTCCTGTGACATGCACCGCATACTGAAATGCGAAATTTTTGAAACAAAAATGAATGAATGTACTGTAGATCCATTGGCCGTTCCGGCTGAAAGATGGGGCACACAATCCTCCGGAAGCAGGGGAGGTGCTGGAATTCGACATGGAGGGAGTGTGGAAGGAGATGGAGAACCTTGTGAAGGACGGGCTGGTTAAGGACATCGGCGTCTGCAACTACACGGTCACCAAGCTCGACCGGCTGCTACGGTCTGCAAAGATCCCGCCGTCCGTATGCCAGGTTGTGAACTCTCATATTTGATCGCTAGTCCGGCATTCGCTGGAGTAACTTCTTGACCTTGTATTTATTTACTTACTTAACTGACAGATGGAAATGCACCCTGGTTGGAAGAACGACAAATTTTTTGAGGCCTGCAAGAAGCACGGAATCCATGTCACCGTAAGATACCTCTTCTGAAGATGAGATTATGGAGCATGATAATTTGGCCTCGCTGGTGAACAAAAGCTCTGAATGGTATTCTTGGTTCCCTTGTGCAGGCTTACTCCCCATTGGGCTCTTCAGAGAAGAACCTTGCACATGACCCGGTTGTCGAAAAGGTGCGTACGTTCAGAAACCAAAGATGAAAAAGAAAAAGAAACCAAAGATGAATTCAAGCTATTCAAATTACGTGTATGTGAAGTAGCTCAATTGAACCATTGATCGAACCGCAGGTGGCGAACAAGCTGAACAAGACCCCGGGGCAGGTGCTCATCAAGTGGGCTCTGCAGAGGGGGACGAGTGTGATTCCCAAGTCGAGCAAAGACGAGAGGATCAAGGAGAACATCCAGGTGTTCGGGTGGGAGATCCCTGAAGAGGACTTCAAGGTCCTGTGCAGCATCAAAGATGAGGTGAGCGATTGCGACACTTATAATACACCTAGAAAAGCTGCAATTCCAGTCATAAGTTAGAAGATGATTAGACGTACGTTTTCCGTGTGATCTAACCTCGTGAACGGTCCCTGGTGTTTGTCGCAGAAGCGCGTGCTGACCGGAGAGGAGCTCTTCGTGAACAAGACCCATGGGCCGTACAAGAGTGCATCTGAAATCTGGGATCACGAGAATTAATGGAGGCTGAAGGAGTGGAGATGATGCAGCAGGCTCTTCTTCATGCTCTCTGTAAACAAAGTTGTGTACAATACAATAAATAAATAAATAACAACGGCTTCGTCGTGTCCCTGCTTCCTTCTCCTGCATGCTTTGTTGTGCTGCGCTGTTGTTTGTTTACTACTGTTGTTGTTGCTGCTGCTGCGTCCCTCGTATCGCTCCTTGCAGGACGACCAGGGAGTCAATCCCAGCGCCCCGGCCGCCGCCCCCTCCCCCTCCACCTCATCGTCCCGAGAGACGGGCGCCGCCGGTGATGGGGACGACGGGGATCTAGGCGGGTGATGGGGACGGCAGGGATCTAGGCTACAGCCCAGGGATCCGGAGGGACCTGTGGCGCGAGATCTTTCTATGGTCTTCGTCTTTTTCGACGGTTTGGCGCTGCTCCAACGGCTTCGTGAGAGGGTGGATCAGAGGGGATGTGGGTGGATCAGAGGCAGTGGCGGTGAAGCTTTCGGCCGGTCGGACGCGCTCCACTCGTTCGCACAGGATCCATCGCACACACGTCTATCAATCCAGGTGGTGGTTCGCTTTTCCTCCTTGGCCCACCATCTGCCTTTGGCCCACGATCTTTTTTTTCTTCTCAACCTTCATATTTATCTTCTTCTCAACCTTCATATTTATCTTCTTCCCCGTGTCGTCTTCCGCAGCTCCGAGAAGCTGCATCCGGTCTTGTCGGTGATGCGACCGTGGCGACCATGACCATGCCCACACCATCAGGGAGCTGCAAGGTCAAGGGCAGTGGGTGTTGCATACTGTGGCCGCGGTCGTTGCATGCTGGAACCAGCGTCGCGGCACGGCGGAGCTACGACATCCGGTCTTGTCGGTGATGCGACCGTGGCGACCATGATCATGCCCACACCATCAGGGAGCCGCAAGGTCAAGGGCAGTGGGTGTTGCATACTGTGGCCGCGGTCGTTGCATGCTGGAACCAGCGTCGCGGCACGGCGGAGCTACGACATCCGGTCTTGTCGGTGATGCGACCGTGGCGACCATGACCATGCCCACACCATCAGGGAGCTGCAAGGTCAAGGGCAGTGGGTGTTGCATACTGTGGCCGCGGTCGTTGCATGCTGGAACCAGCGTCGCGGCACGGCGGAGCTACGATCCGTGACGAACGGAGACAGTTATTTGCTGCAACCATAATCGGATTTTGCTACCACCACGAAGAAATTTGTTACATTCATTAATGGTGGAGATGTGACCTACCACCACGAAGAAATTTGTTACATTCATTAATGGTGGAGATGTGACCCAGAACGGCGGCGACGACATTTTTTTCTGCAGCGTCGTTGTTGTTTGCTACAACCTGCGAGAATTTTTGCTACATCCATTTAAATGGAGTTCATTGGTAGCCGTCGTTCGTTCGGCCCATGCAAGCACGTCGACGGGTGGAAAAAAGCTTCAACCGGCACGAGGAAAAGCTTCAACCAGTATGAGAAAAAGCTTCCACTAGGTGCGAGCGGCGACACTGAGTGCTACGGCCCAAGGCATGGTGATGCGACGACAGGCGTGCTACGACGACGGCGGCTAGGTGCTGCAACGATAGATACGTCGAGTATTTTGCCATGACGACGTCGTTTGGCTACGAGTGGAGGCGACATCCTGCTGAAATCGGCGAGGACGGGGATGCGACCGTGACCACCATCGACGAGAGCGGCGTCCTATGGAACCGACGGGAGTCCCGACGGCGACGAAGGCGACGGCTGGCAGCACGACGTGGACGGCCGGCGAGCTGGCTGACATATTTAGGAACACGGGACTGCTTGGGATGAACTTGACAGGCTGTATTTTCTTAATAGCGAAGCAGTTAGGCACGAAGAAATACTGCGGCTGTTATATAAACCGAATCGTACGTGCGCGGTTAAACCGGCCGAACTTTCGGCCGGCGGACCGGCGCGTATCACTCGCCTATATTTTTTGCAATACAATGGAAATGTATACTAGATTTTTTTTTTCGAACAGGGGACCACATGGCCCCCATTTTCATCATTGTGGCAATATCTTTAATCTCAACAGAGGGAGCACTTGGTGTGGATGCAAAAGTTTTTTTACTTTGCCTTCAAAGCCTTTTACCACATTGCAAATAAGCTAACACCCTTGTTCTTCATCTACATTAGAAGAACACGAAATAGAAATCAGTGGCAGTAGCACGGTGGTTTTCGGTGCACGTACGCCCACTACGATTGAGCTCCACGATACACTCTCACGCGCGCTTGTCGCGCTGAGCCTGCAACCGACCTGCATGATCACTCCGCCCCGATTGTCAACAACATGGCCCTACCCACACATGCACGGTGTACATCCACACGGGCACCCCTGTGCCCCACACGCACACACTCACACATGCCACTGACCTGACGCGGCCTGGACCGCTCCCGACGCGTCCGGCGCACGCACACACACCCGACACGGTCGCCGTGGGTTATTGGCCAACAGATTCGTTGTAAATTAGTGCAGAAAATTACCTCTTCCCAATCCAGTGGTGGGCTCACGAGGCGACGAGTGCGATGCTGCAAGCAAAGTAGCCTAGAGAATGGGACTGGCGGAGGGCTGGACGCCTGCAGGTGCTACCGAGCTGGTGGTTGTTGCGGTAGTCGCTACGGCGCCGCCGCCGGCTGCAGCAGCTAAGTCGAACATGGGTAGAAGAGAAGGGTACCAGAGACGGGGGTATCTATCCAGCTGGGTTGAGGAGTTGATTGCTGAGTACGTGGGCTGGACTTGGACTGGAGTCTCGGCCTGTTGTGTGGCCTGTTGCCAGGGTTCGATAATGGACATGTATATGTGATATTTTTTGGGGCTAAATCATTGATATTCCATGGAATTCCCAGGAATACCCCTGGCTCCGCCACTGATCAGAGGGGATGTGGTCGTGGTTGACTGGTCGGCGGTGCCTTTGGTATTTGGGTACCTGGCCGGTGTTGCTGGCGGTGGTGGCCATCTCCTCCGTCGGAGGTGGTCGACCTGATGCTGGATGGTCAGATCTGGAGATCTGTGATCTAGTTCCGGCTGCGAGTTGGAAAAACATAGTTGCCGGTGAAAAACGAGCCGATGACAGGTGATGGTAGTGTTCTGCGTCGTTACCTTGATGGTGGCGTTCTACGTCGTTACCTTGATGAATGCATAGCCGTGTAACTATCGTCAACCCATTCGTGCTGCTCCTAGGATCTGGTCTTCCAAATCGGACGATGACGGTACTGCGGTGTCGTTTTCTCTCTTGGGAGCATCGTTGTGGAGTAGACCTGGAAGACAAAGTCAGAAGGTGAAGCGGCTTCGTCTTGCACAAAGTTTTCGGTGGAGATGTCAAGTCATGCCTGGCCGACAGGTGCTACGCTGTGTCATTCCTCGTCAGCAGGTGCTACGCACGACAGATGTTTCAGAAGCGTTTGGATGGACGAGCATGGGGCTTGGGTGTCGTGGTAGCGTCGACGGATGGACGGACTGGCAGGATGATATCAGATCTCTCTCCCGAAGATAAGTCAGTGGTTCGATGATGATGGCGGCGTCTAAAACGTGTGTATGTTGTATACACTTTAGGTCTGCTGCACCGGTTGTGCGTTCTGATACTTTATATGGATGGATCGGTGACGGTACTGGTTTTAGATATGAGGAGTGAGCGCACTCCACATTATCGAGTTTTGTAGGTGTGAGTGATGGCTTTAGGTGGCTTGATGTATGTTCTTGTTAGACCTATGTTGAATAATAAATAAAGATGATCGTATGCATCGATTGATGCAGAGGCAGGGGGTGTTAACCTCCTTTTCAAAAGAAAAAAATAGTTACATGCTCATAGCATCTCCAATAGAAGATGTAGATGTAAAAATAATTATCTTTTGTATCCCCAAGTCTAAAAAGTCCCTCTCTGACAGATTATGTATCGGCATTTTTTTACATCTTCGGGGCTGTCCAACAGATTATGTGTCTGCAAAACAATTACATCTTCGCCTCTTGAAGTTGTAAAAATACAACACCTCGCGGTCGATTTTGCTGTTTTGACATTTTTCTGAAGTTTAGCCGAATCTGACCCACATCCGAAAGTATTTCAGGATTTTACCTTTTTCTACCGCCAGCGTTGATGGCGCAAGGATCCTTGGCGGTAGGAACGCACGCTCTACCGCATCTTGAAGTATGCGCCTCGGTGGTAGGGGTACACAGGCTACCGTCGGCCTGTTTGTCGGTAGGCCGGCACTGCGCTGATGTGGATAAGTTGCCTACTTCAAGGGGCCTTGGCGATAGACTATTATACCCTACCGTCATACCTGGACAGTAACAAAAAGGTCAGATCCTGATACTTTCGGATGGGGTCAGATCCGGCTAAACTTTAACAAAATGGTCAAAACATGAAAATTAGTCACACCTCACGTTGCAAATTTGCATCTCCGCTGAATGGAGATATAAAACAGGCAGCAACGCCAACCTCCATTTCTTTTCGTTTACGTGCGACCACAGCTCCGACTCCGTCGCCGGTGCCCTCCACCTCGCCGCGGTCGCCGCCTCCAACTTCCCCCTATTCGGCCTCCGCCTCCATGTCGGCACCCCGGATTTGCCCCACCTGGCCGGTCACGGTTGCGCCGGAGGCGCCTGCAAAGAAGCAGCGGTCCGCCAAGCCACGCGGTGGAGACGTGAAGCGGCCGGCGGCGCGAGGGCGCAACCCAATGGCGAACTAACCTCGGTCGACCAAAATTGTGAAGTCGGACGCGGCTGCGGCGGGAGATTCGCAGCCGCCGCCGACCTTGGTGCTCTCCTCAGGCCACGGAGCTCCTCCTCCACCTCTGCCGCCGCCACTGGCCATGGAGGAAGATGTGGCCACAGCGACGACAACCGCATCCAACGTGCTCGACGATATGTCGCAAAGGTAAAAAAAAAATCTTTTGTGCGCTTGTTTGTTATTCCAATTGTTGATTCCAATACAATGTGAAGTTGATCACGTGTATGCCCATTTATAGTCTTGATGATGAAACTTTCATGCGCGCGACAAGTGTGACAAATGATGATTATTTGTCACATGAGTATGTATCACAAGAATATGAAACTCAATATGATGGGAGGTGGAATGGACGGGTACATGAACATGATGGAAGATGCTACGAATGATGCATTTGGTGGAAACATGTGAAGGAAATATTCCCTAGAGGCAATAATAAAGTTGTTATTTATAGTTCCTTATATCATGATAAATGTTTATTATTCATGCTAGAATTGTATTAACCGGAAACATAATACATGTGTGAATATATAGACAAACAAAGTGTCACTAGTATGCCTCTACTTGACTAGCTCGTTGAATCAAATATGGTTATGTTTCCTAGCCATAGACATGTGTTGTCATTTGATTAACGGGATCACATCAGGTGAATGATGTGATTGACTTGACCCATTCCGTTAGCTTAGCACTTGATCGTTTAGTTTTACTGCTATTGCTTTCTTCATGACTTATGCATGTTCCTATGACTATGAGATTATGCAACTCCCGAATACCAGAGGAACACCTTGTGTGCTATCAAACGTCACAACATAACTGGGTGATTATAAAGATGCTCTACAGTTGTCTCCGAAGGTGTTTGTGGTGTTGGCATAGATCGAGAATATGATTTGTCACTCCGAGTGTCGGAGAGGTATCTCTGGGCCCTCTCAGTAATGCACATCACTATAAGCCTTGCAAGCAAATGACTAATGAGTTAGTCACGAGATGATGCATTATGGAACGAGTAAAGAGACTTGCTGGTAACGAGATTGAACTAGGTATTGAGATACCGACGATCGAATCTCGGGCAAGTAACATACCGATGACAAAGGGAACAACATATATTCTTTTGCGGTTTGACCGATAAAGATCTTCGTAGAATATGTATGAACCAATATGAGCATCCAGGTTCTTCTGTTGGTTATTGATCGGAGATGAGTCTCAGTCATGTCTACATAGTTCTTGAACCCGTAGGGTCCGCACGCTTAACGTTTGGTAACGATCGGTATTATGAGTTTATGAGTTTTGATGTACCGAAGGTAGTTCGGAGTTCTGGATATGATCACGGACATGACTAGGAGTCTTGGAATGTCTGAGACATAAAGATCGATATATTGGAAGCCTATATTTGGACATAGGAATGGTTCCGGGTGAAATCGGGATTTTACCGGAGTACCGTGAGGTTACCGGAGCCCCCCGTAAGTATATGGGCCTTATTGGACCGTAATGGAACGAGAGAGAGGAGACCAGGGCAGGCCGCGCACCCCCTCTCCCTCTAGTCCCAATTGGACTAGGAGGGGAGGGGCGGCCCCCCCTTTCCTTCCTCCCTCCCTCTCCTTCCTTCTCTCCTAGTCCAGCTAGGGAAGGGGGGGGGGGAATCCTACTCCCGGTGGGAGTAGGACTCCTCCTAGGCGCACCATAGAGGGCCGGTGTCGGGGGAAACTGCCCACCACGAACACCTATGGGACCGGAGCCCCTTGTCTGTGCGGTACGAGGGCGGAGGGAGCACGAAGAGCAGATCGTAGCGAACACGCGGGCAGTTTTACCCAGGTTCGGGCCGCGATAGACGCGTAAAACCCTACTCCTGCTTGGTTGTGTATTTAGTTGGAGATCTCGGGAGCTTGAAGAAGCAGCTACACCGAGCGTGAGAATGATCTAAGTTCCGAACCCCCTCCACGTTGTGCATGGGCCTCCTTTTATAGTGCAAGGGGTCACCGACAGGTGTCAACGTAGGAGAAAAAGGGTAAAAACGTAAAAGAGGTGGTAGTTGTAACAGTGCGGGAACAGTGGAGCTACAGTGCAGAACAGTGGTCTATACCTACTCTAACAGTGGGGGACAAGGGCATTTAATGCCCGTCGCCGTCGACCCCAAAAGCTCCCGCCATAGCGTCTCCGTCCGCCACGGCGATGGATCCACCACCGTGGAGCGCCACCGTGTCCCCCAGGCTGCACAGCCATCCGCCACGCGTCCCTGGATAGGTCCCAGGGCGACGCGTGGGCCGATGAGCTGGAGCGCGGGGACACAGCATAGCCTTCCCGACAAGCACCTTGCCGGGGCCTTGATCTTGCCGGGCCCGGGAGCTTGCCGCTCCCCGGGCCCTTGCCGGGTCTTCTATGATAGAATCTTCTAGTCTTCCTGGCAAGCTCCTCTTGCCAGGGCTTTGTGCTAGTGAGGTAATCTTGAGCCTGGTACGGCCTTCCCGGCAAGCTCCTCTTGCCGGGGTCTCGATCTTCTGTCTTGTATACTTTGTTTTTGAATGGTTTGATAGGGAGCAGGAAGGTCTCCGGCGAGCACGCGGTAAACCCTGCCGCGGGAAGCTGCAACTGCCCGTGCACAAGTTGGGGTACTGAGGTACCCCTACCTTAGTACACCGACAGGAGCCCCCGGGCCTGGGCCACACACGGTGCCGAGCGCTGTTGGGCCAGGCCCAAAACAGTGCACGGGCACACGCGGCCCGCGGCGCGCCGAATCCACTTCCGTATCCGCCGCATCCCCCTGTAACGGCACGCGTCGATTGCGGCGCCGTGGGATGGGACGTGCCCACGATCTCTTAATGGAAAGGGCGAAACGCCCCCCACTTCCCCATAAAAACAGAGGAAGCAGGAGCGGTTCCCCTCCTCGCGCTTTCATTGCATCGTCTTCCTCCTCCAAAGATTCTCTCTTGTGCTCAGCCTCCACACCTCCGCCGCCGCCGAGCTCTTCGCCCCCCTCCTTCCGCCGCGTCCGCCATGGCCCCAAAGACCGACAAGGGGAAGGCGGAGAAGTCCAAGCGGGAGAAATCGGAGCAAGCGGCCAAGCTCGTCGCGTACCGGAAGCAGCATCTCGTCTTCCCGCCGAAGCTCGGCGTGCGGGAGCTCTGGAACAAGTATTACTTGTTCTGGGCCAAGAAGACCGACGCGCATCCCCGCACGCGAGTATATCCGGCCGCCGCCAAGGACAGCTATCCCGGCGGGTACTACTTTTTTGCTGCCTTCTTTCATTGTGGTCTCTGTCCTCCTTTCTCAAACTTCTTCTGCGACATCATGCACACATACGGCTTCCATCTGCTTGACTTCACTCCCAACGCCGTCCTCACCATGGCGGTTTTCGCACATATGTGTGAAAACTTCATAGGAATCCACCCAAACGTAGCGCTTTTTAGGCACTTCTTCATTCCTAGAGCCGAGGCCGATGCCCCCCTCTCCGGAGGGATTTCTTGGGTTTTCCGTCTGAATAAAAAGGGAGCGTACTTGCCGGGGGAGCTCCGCGGCAAGTGGGAGGAATGGCGCGCGGAGTGGTGCTGGATCGTCGAGGATGCGCCGCAGTCCTTCACCGCGCCGCGCACAACGCCCATCGTGCGCGGCAGGGACTGGAGCGAGTTGGACTCCGACGACATCAAGCTCGACATCGCCCTCGTCCGGATTCTTCGTCTTCGGATGGCCAAGCTGTCCGTTGCAGAGGTGGGCGCAGATTTCCTCCGCCGGCGCATCGCCCCTCTCCAAGACCGGAAGAGGTCGGCCTGGGAGTACGGCGGCCCGGCAGACATAATGAGGCTGCGCCCCGGGCTCAACTTCAACTTCACCACGCTGGAGCTGAAGGGGATGGTCCGGGAACTCTTCAAGTACGACCCGGCACACCCCGAGTGGTTCAGGCCTCCCCGGGAAGTGGTGCCGCTCTGCAACAACATCGTCAGGGATCGGATCCTCGCCATGATGCCCATGTGTGACTCGCACGGCGTGGACCGCACGTGGCTTGCTCCGAAGCCCATCGACGTCCTCAACTTCTAC
This sequence comes from Secale cereale, assembly GCA_902687465.1. Taxonomy (NCBI): domain Eukaryota; kingdom Viridiplantae; phylum Streptophyta; class Magnoliopsida; order Poales; family Poaceae; genus Secale; species Secale cereale. Next base: position 580,302,348 of record LR738709.1, read on the forward strand.
GACAACCTCGCAGAGGTGGCGAAGAACAAGGAGGACCTCAAGCTGCACACGCGGGACACCACCGACCAGGAGATCGCCTACATTGCTTCTCGGGCTGAGGAGGCCGCCGCAGCCGCGGCGGCAGGAATTTTCGGATACTCGCCGGAGGAGGCGGAGGCTGCGGACGCGTCCACCCAGGCGGAGGAGGCGGAGATCCGCAGGTTGCTGCAGCTCCCTCCCGACGCGCTCGCCGGAGTCCCCTCCCTGAGGCACTCCGGAATCCATGGAATCGCGGCCGAGGCTGCGGCAATGGAGGGTGCCGTCGGAGGGAACAGAGGCGCCGCGAGGGGCGGAGGCGCCAAAGGAAAAGGGGCCGCAGCGCAGGACGCTGGGCCCAGTGAGCCGGCCGGGGAAGAGGAGGAGGAGGAGGTCGAGGACTCCGGCGGATCCACGGAGTTGTACGCCGACGACCTCTCCTCGTCGGAGAGCTCCCCGCCCCCGGCAAGCCCAAGGCAGTCCCCGGCAAAGCGCCTCCGCAAGGCGGCGACGGGGGAGAGGGCGCAGGCGCCCCGGCAACAGCCACCTCGCCGGGCGGCTCCCCGGGGGAGTCAAGCCGCGCCAAGGCCTTCCGGCGCACCGGCCACAGCGGAGGCAGCCCGCGCGCGGACCACGACGGAGGCGCCTCGCAGGCCGGCGCCGAGCAGGCAAGGGTCTTCTCGGAGCGGAGCAGCGGCTCCGCCCGCTCCTCGGGCGCCGGCTACCACAGGGGCTGGGTCTTCGCAGCCCCCAGCCCCGGTGAACACCAAACGCGCGAGGGGGTCTTCGTCTTCTGCTCCTCGCGCCGACGCGCCTACGGTGGAGTACGATTTCTCCGCCCTGAGCGAGGACGACGAGGAGGACCAGGAGTAAGGATCCAGGGCCTTACATCTTCTCGATTTCTGTCTTGATTTTTTGTTAATGCTGACTCTGTTCATTGCTTCTGATTTCAGGCCCCTGGCTCATCGCGCGGCGAAGAAGGCCAAGGCGCCCGAGGTCGAGGTCGCGGAAGACTCGGCAGCTGCGGCAACAGGAAGCGTGCCGGAGCCGAGTCTGCCGGACCCGAGCGCTGCTCCGAGGAGCAGCCCCCAGCGCAGCCCGCAGCGCAGCCCCCAGCGTAAGTCTGGGGTTTTCTCTTTTCGCTTGTCGGGGTACGCCTGAGGATTTGGTTTCGTCTTCATGTCTTGACGTTCCTTGTCTTGTTCTGTGCAGAGGTGGAGCCACAGCGGGAAGAGCGCCCGGAGACTGTCGTTGAGGAGCCGCAGGCCCCGCCGTCCCCGCCAAGGCAGAACTCTCCGGCAAGGGAGAGTGCTCCGCCAAGGGCGGGTACTCCGCCGAGGCAGAGTACCCCGCCAAGGGCGAGCAGCCCGGCGAGGGCGGCCACTCCACCAAGGCCGAGCTCCCCGGCGAGGGAGCCCGCCGCTGAGGACGTCCGCCAAGGTATGTCTTGTGATTTGTCTTCTTGGCTTCGTCTCTTTTTGGATATTTGCTTGAATCTTGAACTTCTTTTTTTCTTCTTCTTTTTAGATCTTCCTCCTCCTGAGCCTATGGAGACGGAGGTTGTCAACCTCGAGGAGGAGGGTGTGCAGGGCGGCGGTGGTGATGCTCCTGTCGTCGAGGAGATGGCCGAGGCCGCCGAGCCGGCCGCGCAGGAGACTGCTCCGGCTGCGGACGCAGCGGCCGGGGAGGGGGACGGTGACCGCACCGCCGACCCGGAGGCGGCGGGAGCATCGGATGCTGCACCGGCCACCGGCCCCTCCGCCAGCAAGGAGCAGGGGTATTATCTTGAGGCCCCCAACGGCGTCTTCATCCAGATGCCTTGGGGGTCTTCATCGCGAGCTCCTGCGGAGGGCGAGGCGTTTGACGGAGAAGTCCTCGCCTCCGCGGGCTTGAAGATCGTTGAGGCGCCCGGCGGGAATGAAGGGCCCGAGGAGGAGAAGCTGCTCCACCAGCTCCTGGCCCTTTACCGGGCCAGGCAGGCGAAGCTCGCCTCCCGGGAAGCCCTTGCCGCCAAGGCCGCCAAGGAGATGGAGAAGCGCGCGGCGGAGCTCAGCGCCGCCAACCAGGCGGCCCTCCGCGAGGTGGCGGAGGAGCGTGAGCGGCTCGCCGGCGAGTACCAGGAGTGGTTGCTCGAGAAGGCCGAAGCTGAGGAACAGCAGCGGCTCGCCGGGGTGGAGATGTCCCGGCGAGAGGGAGAGCTCGCGCAGCGGAAGGTCGAGCTCGACTCCCACGAGGAGGACCTTGCCGCTCGCGAGGCAGCCCTTGGCGGGGAGCTGAAGGAGGCGAAAGCCGCCGCGGTTGCCGCGGAAGACGCCAAGAAGGAGCTTGCCGCCAAGGTTGAGCAGTTGGAGAAGGCGCTGAAGGTGAGCGCCGAGAAGGTTGCCGCGCTTGTCACGGAGCGCGAGAAGGACGCCCACACAAACTCTGAGCTTCAGGTGAGCCTTTCCAAAAGGGGCGACGAGTTGAAGGCCGCCAAGGACTCCATCGAGGACTTGGAATTGAAGGTCACCACTCTGAAGGATTCGCTCGACGCTGCCCGGGCTCAGGAGAACAAGTTGAAGGAGGAGCTCCGCAAGGAGCGGACCTTGGTGGACAGCGTCAACAAGGCATCCGAGCTCTTCCGCCAGACCATCGAGGTATGGACCGAAGACTTGGTTTCTTCTGCGTCCAACATTGACCAGGAGCTGCTGGCGTTGAAGGTCGAACATCTCATCTACTCGCCGGATCCGGATCTCCCGCATAGCGCCAAGCTCAGCCTCTTCTTCAGAGGGATCGCGCCGGCCCTTGCAGGTCTCCGGAACCAAATCCCCGCGCAGCTGGCCGAGGAGTCGCGCCTGCTCTGCGCGGGAACTCTGGAGCGGGTGCTGACGAAGATCGTGTACCGCAACCCGGGGATCAATCTCACCAACGTTCTTCGCAGCTTGCCGGCTGATGCAGACACGGAGGCCCTGAAGGAGCAGGTCGCCCACATCATCGCCAAGGTGGCAAAGCTTGGCAGGAAGGAGGGCGACCGCGTAGACTAGGGCTCCATTATCTTTATCTTTTTGTTGCTGCACATTATGTCGTGAACTTATTAGTCCATTGCGACAAGTTATCCTTTGTAAGATATTTACTTTATTTTGATCAATCAGCGCAATGTTATCTTCCTTGTCTTAATCCCTGACTTTGTATGTTTTTCACCCTACGCTCCCGGGAAGCTTGCCGGCAAGGGACCTTTGCCGCGAGCGCTGAGTGCTGGACTCTGAGCAGCCTGCTGGCCAAGGGCTTACCGGCAAGCAACCTTGCCGCAGCTAGTCGCAACGCACTTAGCTTGCTGAGCGTACTCGGAAACGAAGCAAGGGCGCGACACTTGTCGCAGCTCACTTAAATCGTTGAGCGAACTCGAAAACAAGATAAGGGTGCGGCAAGCTACGGGTAGGTTCCTCCGCGCACAGGTTTTCCATACCAAGTGTGATTGTTCAAGGAAGACAACTAAAAATTAAAATTTGAACTGGTCAAATTCTAACAACTTATCTTTCATATGATGCTTGCTTATATTGCTTGCTTTCCGGTAAGGCTTCTCTTTCTTGAACAGCACTTGGTTCCTCCTCCACCTCCTTCCCCCCCGGCAAACTTGTGCGCGAGGAACTTTCCTTCTGCTTTAGAGGAAAAAGAAAAGGGAGAAGGAAACAAATATATGGCCTGTCGACGTGCTAATGCTTACCGGATACTTGAGTGTTGCACCAAATGCCAAAGAAAACATGCAAATAGCAGAGAAAAGCATGCAAATGGCAAATAGCGCAAAACACGAAATCTTTACTGATGCACGGGGTCTGCGCCCGGCTTTGTACAAAGGGTTACATGCAACAGCGGCAAAGCTTGTACAAAAGGTGGTTGCCGGAGCGGATCACGGCAACCGCGCCTTATGGGTGAAACTTGCGAAGATGCTCTATGTTCCAGGAGTTGCTCACCGGTAAGCCTTCTTCGGTCTCGAGGCGGACAGCGCCGGGCCTCGTAACTTGTCTCACCCGATAAGGGCCTTCCCACTTCGGCGTCAACTTGTTGGAATTCTTGGCGGACTGAACACGCCGAAGAACAAGGTCGCCTTCCTCGAGACTCCTGGCCTTGACTTTGCGGCTATGGTAGCGGCGCAAAGCTTGCTGGTATCGAGCAGCTCGTACAGCAGCCTGGAGACGTCCCTCCTCAAGGAGCAATGCGTCATCTTGCCGCAGTTGCTCTTGCTCGAGCTCATCATAAGCGAGCACTCGAGGAGATCCGTATACGAGTTCCGTGGGGAGAACTGCCTCTGCCCCATAGACTAGGGCAAAGGGTGTCTGTCCGGTGGCTCGACTCGGTGTCGTTCTGATTGACCAAAGAGCCGCCGGTAGCTCCTCTATCCAATTTCTTCCGCACTTGCGCAGCCTGTCAAAGGTCCTTGTCTTGAGTCCGCGCAGCACTTCAGCATTGGCCCTCTCCGCTTGACCATTGCTCCTCGGGTGAGCAACAGAAGCGAAACAGACCTTGGCGCCAAGGTCTTGGACGTATTGCATGAAGGTGCGACTAGTAAATTGTGTACCGTTGTCGGTGATGACCCTGTTAGGGATCCCGAAACGGCAAACAATCGACCTGAAGAACTTGACCGCTGTCTGTGCTGTCACCTTTCTCACTGGCTCCACTTCTGGCCACTTTGTGAACTTGTCGATCGCAACGTACAAGTACTCAAAGCCCCCGACAGCACGGGGGAAGGGGCCGAGGATATCGAGCCCCCAGACCGAGAAGGGCCAGGACAAAGGTATTGTTTGGAGAGCTTGAGCTGGCTGATGAATTTGCTTTGCATGGAACTGGCACGCTTCACACTTGGTTACTAGTGCAGTTGCATCTTGGAGGGCTTCTTGCCAGAAGAACCCTTGCCGGAAAGCTTTCCCGGCAAGCGCCCTTGCGCCAATGTGGTGGCCGCATATGCCTCCGTGGATTTCCGCCAACAGCTTCTGTCCATCTTCCCTGGAGATGCACTTCAACCTGACACCATTGAGTCTTCTTCTGTACAGCTCATTATCCACGAACTGGTACATACTTGACTGCCTGGTTATCTTCTCTATTTCTTCTGGGTCGTCGGGAAGTTCTCCAGTTTGCAGAAAACGGACGATCTGCTGCGCCCATGCCGGAGCCTGGGGCTCAACGGCAAGGACTAAAGGCTCGAGGGCCGCTGCGGGAACCTCAGCTTCTACGGCAAGGACCTCTGGTTCTGCCGGAGCTGATGGTTCCCCGGCAAGTTCGCCGGGGCGAGGCTTGTCGGGAACACTTGCTTCAACTGTACAAGCCCGAGGACTTGCAGGAGCAAACTGTTCCTCAGCGTTCTGGTCGTTGATCTTGGGGACCTTGGCGGCGGGCTCTGGAAGATCCGCCGGCAAGTAGTCGCCGGAGACCAACTTTCTCTTCTTGGACTGCCCAATTGATGGTGTAACGGATGGCTGAGTCAGCTTGAGCAAGAAGGTTCCTGGTTCCACAGGTAACTTCATCGCGGCGCACTTTGAAAGGCCATCTGCTATTTCATTTTGAGCTCTCGGGACGTGCTCCATTTGCAGACCTTCAAAGTGCTCCTCAAGCTTTCTCACCTCATCGACATAAGCTTCCATCAAAGGGCTCTGATAGCTCTTGTTGACTTGCCGGACCACCAACTGAGAATCTCCCCGCACAATCAGCTTTCTGATCCCAAGTTCGGCCGCAATCCTGAGGCCGGCAAGCAAGCCTTCATACTCAGCAGTGTTGTTCGTCGCTTGCTCCCTGGGAAAGTGCATCTGGATAACATATTTGAGGTGCTCTCCGGTGGGCGCGATGAGTATCACGCCGGCACCGGCGCCTTGCAGCGAGAAGGCACCATCAAAATACATTGCCCATTCACTTGTAGCTTCTTGTACGGGTGCACTTGTTTCTTGAACTTCCTCGTCGGGCGTTGGGGTCCACTCAGCTATGAATTCTGCCAAAGCTCGGCTCTGTATGGTTGAAGTGCTTTCAAATTTGAGTCCAAAGCTTGACAGCTCCAGTGCCCACTCAACGATCCTGCCTGTTGCTTCCGGATTGTGCAATATCCTCTTCAGCGGAAAGCGAGTGACCACTGTTATCTCATGGGCTTGGAAGTAATGACGCAGCTTTCTCGAGGCCATGAGGAGGCCGAAAAGCAACTTTTGCACACCAGAGTACCTTGATCTAGCCCCTTGGAGAAGGGAACTCACAAAGTACACTGGGCGCTGCACCATCTTCTTCCGCACCTCTTCTTGCTCCTGCGCAGAGTCATCCTTGTCGGGACCAGAGCTTGTCGGGACAGCCCCCTGCTTGTCGCTGGATTCGCTTGTCGATGGTGCTGACTCCTCGTCGGACTCCCTCTCCGCTACTAACGCAGCACTAACCACCTGGTTGGTTGCCGCTAGGTATAGCAACAACTTTTCCTGTGGTCTAGGTGCGACAAGTATAGGAGTGGAGGACAGGTACCGTTTCAAATCCTGCAGCGCCGCCTCCGCTTCCGGAGTCCACTTCATGGGACCTGCCTTCTTCAAGATTTTGAAGAAAGGTAGGGCGCGTTCTGCAGACTTTGAAATGAACCTACTGAGGGCAGCCACACAACCTGCAAGCCTTCTGACATCCTTGACGCGCCTTGGGGCTTCTATCTGCTCAATGGCTTTAATCTTGTCGGGGTTGGCTTCAATCCCCCTCTGTGACACAAAGAACCCGAGAAGCTTGCCGGAGGGAACTCCGAAGACGCACTTCTCGGGGTTCAACTTAAGCTGTATCTTGCGCAGGTTCTGAAATGTTTCTTCCAAATCTTGGATCAAGGTATCCTTGCTCTTGCTCTTCACCACGATATCATCCATGTAAGCCTCTACATTTCTGTGGATCTGTGGCTCAAAAGCAGTGTATACTACCCTTGCAAAGGTTGAGCCTGCATTCTTCAATCCAAATGGCATGCGTATGAAGCAATAGGTGCCACATGGAGTGATAAATGCAGTCTTCTCTTCATCCTCTTTGGCCATAAAGATCTGATGATAGCCTGAGTATGCATCAAGAAAACAGAGTAGCTCACATCCGGCAGTGGAGTCAACGATCTGGTCAATGCGCGGCAAAGGGAATGGATCCTTGGGACATGCTTTATTCACATCGGTGAAGTCTATACACAGTCTCCACTTCCCGTTGGCCTTGCGCACGACGACTGGGTTTGCCAACCACGTCGGATGAATTACACCTCTAACTAGGCCTGCTGCCTCTAGCTTCTTGATTTCTTCGTTGATGAATTCTTGGCGCTCCACGGCTTGCTTCCTCACTTTCTGCTTGATGGGCCGCGCATGAGGACAGACAGCAAGCTTGTGCTCAATTACCTTCCTGGGAACACCGGGGATGTCAGAGGGTTGCCAAGCAAACACATCGACATTCGCCCGCAGGAAGGCAACGAGCGCGCTTTCCTATTTGCTGTCAAGGGTGGCACTGATGGTGAAGGTACCACCAGTGCCGTCCTCCTTTGCGGACACTTTCTTGGTTGCCGGAGGAGCAGCCATTCCTTTCTTACTCTTGCCGGTGGAGCTCGATGGAACGTCCTCGACGGCAGCGCAACACTCCGAAGAGGTGCGGTTGCCGGAGTGGGTCCCAGAGCACTTGCCGGACTTGGTCTTCGTCTTCTTCCCCCCGGGAGCTTCAGCGGCAAGAGTGTCCTTCTCGGCTGCGGCTGCTGCTTCCCGGTAGATCTTGTCGGCGCAGACAAGCGCATCTTTCTTGTCGCCATGGACAGTGATGACGCTTATCGGCCCCGGCATCTTCAGTACGTTGTAAGCATAATGGGAAGCTGCCATGAACTTGGCGAGGGCAGGACGGCCAAGTATTCCATTGTAGGGCAATGGAATATCAGCGACGTCAAAAGTGATGCGCTCAGTTCTGAAGTTGAGCTCCCCGCCAAAGGTCACCGGCAGAGTGATCTTTCCCTTGGGCTTGCTCCTTCCCGGGTTGATTCCTTGAAATGAACCGGTTTCTTCGAGCTCGCCATCTGGAATCTGGAGTTTCTTGATCACAGCAGAGGAGATCAAGTTCAGCCCGGCCCCGTCGTCAACCAACATTTTAGTGACCTTAAGGTTGCGGATGGTGGGAGAAACCAGCATCGGCAAGCACCCGACCGCAGTGGTGCGGTCAGGGTGATCCTCAAGATCAAAAATGATGGGCGTGCTGGACCATTTGAGGAGCCTGCGCGACTCCACGGGCGGCTCCGCTGCGTTTACCTCACGTACCCACTGCTTGAGTTGGCGGTGAGAGGTATGCAGGGAGGCGCCACCGTCGACGCACAGGACCTCCGTGGCTTTCTGGAACTCCTGCTCGCTGTTCTCCTCATCCTCCATGTCTTCGTCGTCATCTTCTTCGTCCTTGTCGCGGCCCCGGGGAGGTCGATCTCCTTGCCGCTGCTTGGCCTTGCCGCGGCGTCCTCCCCGGCCGTTGAACGGCCGCTTCTTGCTTGTCTCCTCCCCGCCACCTTGGGCCTTCTCCTTGTCGCGCCTCTCGTACTCAGCTTTCTGCTGCTCGACGAGATATTCGACGCGCTTGCAGTTGGAGAGATCATGACCTTTGGTGCGGTGGATCTTACAGTATTGCTTGTCGGAGCTGCCCGGCTTGTCGACCGCCGCTGCAGGGGCGGGCTCCTTGCCGGAGCCGCCAGCCTGTGCTTGCTTGGCGGGGGCCTCCTTGCCGGACTTCTCGACGGCAAGCACTTCCTTCTTGCCCTTCTTTCTGTTGTTCCGCCGCCGGCTCTTCTTTGCCGGGGCGGCGTCGTCGCTGTCGCTTCCTCCTGCGCCAGCATCCTCCCCGGGGAGTCTCCTCCCCTCTTCCGCACGTGCGCACTTGTCAGCAAGAGCGTAGAGCTCGCTGACGTCCCGAATCTTCGTCATCGCCATCTCTTCACGCATGCGGCGGTTACGCACGTTCTGATGAAACGCGCTGATAACCGCGGCAGGGTGAACGTCAGGGATGTTGTGCTGCACCCGGCTGAAGCGTTGGATATACTTGCGCAGGGTCTCGCCTTCCTTCTGAGCCAGAATATGGAGATCGCTCTCCTGGCCGTGGGGTTTGTGGCCGCCGGTGAAGGCGCCGACAAACTGGTGGCAAAGGTCGGCCCAAGAAGAGATGGAACCTTCCGGCAAGTGCATAAGCCACGAACGGACGTTCGGCTTTAGCACGAGCGGGAAGTAGTTAGCCAAGATCTTCTCGTCGCGCCCCCCGGCAGCTTGTACTGCGATGGTGTAGACGCTTAGGAATTCCGAGGGGTGCGTCTTGCCGTCGTACTTCTCCGGTACGTCGGGCTTAAAATTCTTCATGCTGGGCCACTGGACGCGCCGCAGCTCGCGGGTGAACGCAGGGCAGCCTGCCGCGTACGGCAAGTCGCCTGGCTCACCGGGCGCGTGCGCGTCGACAGTGTTCCCAGCTCTCTTGTCTGATTGTCGCCGAGCTTCTCGGCGGCGCTCGATTGTGGTCCGAGCATCTTCTTCTCGCCGGTCGTCGAGGACCTGGCGCTGGTCCCGACGGGCCCGCGGATCCGACGAGGCTGTGGAGCCATCGTCAGCGTTGTTCCGGCGGGGCGGCGTCTTCTGCTTTCTTTGCGGGGAGTGCGCGCTTGTCGCACCCCCGGCAGTCTTGTCGCCGTCGGCCTTCGTCTTCTCAGCTTGCCGCGGCCGCGAGGCCGACGGCTGCTGTGGAGAATCGTTGTTGGCGAAGGCTATCAGACTCTGGATGGTGGCCCTCCAATCTTCGGCCTTGTCTGCCGCTGGAGGGAAATCGAGGAGCAGTTGCGCCCTCGCAAGCGCTTCTGCCGGAATGGAGGGAAACGCGGGCGAGCGGTGCGAGGAGCGGGATACGCTCGGACTTCTAACAACGTTAGAAGGAGCGGGGTCCCGCGCCGGCGCCTTCGCTTTGCTTGTGCCCGGACGGGGGTCCGGGGCGTCCCGCGAGCCTCTGGGTTGGCCTTGGTCCAACAAGCGGATACCACCTCCTGTGGTATGGCGCTGTTGGGTCGTCGTGTGCTGGGATGGACGCGGCGCGTCCATGGAGACCGAAGTTCGGTCGTCCGTCCTGTTCTTGGATCTGGTGGCGCCGTGAGTTTCCTCACCGGCGACTACCCTTCCGACGGCGTCTCCCCCGCCCACCGTTGGCTCTGGTGGCGGCGGGTGAGACGCAGACGGGCCTCCGACCTCCGAAGCTTTCTTCTTCGGAGCCATGGAGCTGTTGCTGATGAAGTTGCTGATGGAACTACCGAATTCGGAGAGGTTGATGAAGAATGCACCCGCGTGGTCGCCGGATCAGGTTCGCACAACCTCGACGCCCCCTACCTGGCGCGCCAAAGATGTCGGGGGAAACTGCCCACCACGAACACCTATGGGACCGGAGCCCCTTGTCTGTGCGGTACGAGGGCGGAGGGAGCACGAAGAGCAGATCGTAGCGAACACGCGGGCAGTTTTACCCAGGTTCGGGCCGCGATAGACGCGTAAAACCCTACTCCTGCTTGGTTGTGTATTTAGTTGGAGAGCTCGGGAGCTTGAAGAAGCAGCTACACCGAGCGTGAGAATGATCTAAGTTCCGAACCCCCTCCACGTTGTGCATGGGCCTCCTTTTATAGTGCAAGGGGTCACCGACAGGTGTCAACGTAGGAGAAAAAGGGTAAAAACGTAAAAGAGGTGGTAGTTGTAACAGTGCGGGAACAGTGGAGCTACAGTGCAGAACAGTGGTCTATACCTACTCTAACAGTGGGGGACAAGGGCATTTAATGCCCGTCGCCGTCGACCCCAAAAGCTCCCGCCATAGCGTCTCCGTCCGCCACGGCGATGGATCCACCACCGTGGAGCGCCACCGTGTCCCCCAGGCTGCACAGCCATCCGCCACGCGTCCCTGGATAGGTCCCAGGGCGACGCGTGGGCCAATGAGCTGGAGCGCGGGGACACAGCATAGCCTTCCCGACAAGCACCTTGCCGGGGCCTTGATCTTGCCGGGCCCGGGAGCTTGCCGCTCCCCGGGCCCTTGCCGGGTCTTCTATGATAGAATCTTCTAGTCTTCCTGGCAAGCTCCTCTTGCCAGGGCTTTGTGCTAGTGAGGTAATCTTGAGCCTGGTACGGCCTTCCCGGCAAGCTCCTCTTGCCGGGGTCTCGATCTTCTGTCTTGTATACTTTGTTTTTGAATGGTTTGATAGGGAGCAGGAAGGTCTCCGACGAGCACGCGGTAAACCCTGCCGCGGGAAGCTGCAACTGCCCGTGCACAAGTTGGGGTACGGAGGTACCCCTACCTTAGTACACCGACAGCCGGCCTCTCCCCCTCCTCCACTCCTTTATATACGGGGGTGGGGGCACCCCATGGAGAGACAAGTTGATCATTGATCTTTTAGCCATGTGTGATGCCCCCCTCCACAAAAACACACCTCAGTCATATCGTTGCAGTGCTTAGGCGAAGCCCTGCGTCGGTAACTTCATCATCACCGTTGTGCTGACGGAACTCTCCCTTGAAGCTCTACTGGATCGTGAGTTCGTGGGACGTCACCGAGCTGAATGTGTGTAGATCACGGAGGTGCCATACATTCGGTACTACGATCGGTCAATCGTGAAGATGTACGACTACATCAACCGCGTTGTCATAACGCTTCCGCTTACGGTCTACGAGGGTATGTGGATGACACTCTCCCCTCTCGTTGCTATACATCACCATGATCTTGCGTGTGCGTAGGGATTTTTTTTGAAATACTACGTTCCCCAACAACATGAGAGGTGACTTTGGTGGCAACATGGATGGTGGTTTCGGTGACATGGGCGGTGGCTTTGGCGGTAACATGAGAGGCAGGGGAGGTGGCTTCCACGACAACATGATGAATGGTATGGGAGGTGGCTTCGGCGATAACATGATGAGTGGCATGGGAGGTGGGTTCGGCGGCAACATGATGAGTGGCATGGGAGGTAGTTTTGATGGCAACATGAGTGGCATGGGAGGTGGCAATGAAGATGCTTCCGGTGGAGTTCGTGGCAATGAGACTTCAATGCATGAAAACGTTGACAGAGAAGCCATTGATGATGGTGAGGATGATCATACCACCGTCCCAAGGACACTAGTGACAACAAAGAGGACGAAAATTGAGTGATGTTTATGTTCATATTCATTTGTTGGACTAAGAACTTCGTTTGAGACAATTGACTTTTGATTGTAGGATTTTAAACTTTGATTGATGATGTTGATAGAATTATGAAAAATCAATGTGCAATTGCGATTGTACAACGGTAGAAAAGCAGTCACGCGGCCGGCGGCTAGATTTACATCTTTAGTTTACAGTTTTTTATTGAAGTTACTTTTTTTACATCTTCACTTTGCATCATCGTTTAAAGTTGACCTCTCTTTAAGAAGCAAAATGCATTTTTTACATCTCCAGTTTTAAATCTTTAAATTTGCAAGTTCTATTAAAAATTATCTTATAAGGACAAAGAAGGGGGAGGAAACATTGAGACCTAAAAGCAGATGCAAGGTAAACTAACGTAATTTAAAGACATGAGTACTCATTCATTTGATAAAGTCATCAGAGGTCATTGGACACTTCGATCATTGGATTTAGAAGTACCTAAAATACAGCTGGACTCATCCTTAAATTTCACTTTGATGATTTAGAAATACCCGAAGTACAGTCAATGCGTACACTTTGGCTCTGTTTATTACCCCTACTATGTGACGTATGTACTTTGTCAACCGTATGAGGATGCATGGGCCACTTAGAGCATGGTTAATAATATAGTCGACCGAGGGCTATAACATGTTGTCATGTCGTCTATAACCAATGTAATAGCCAATACATATACTAGCGGGCTACAAGAAAGTACTAGTTTTCTGCCCCTTGGCCCACCATACACTCTCACATAGCTTCTTGGAGTTCATGCTACAGCCGGCTGTAAATCTACAACCCGCTTATCTTCCTCTTCTCTCTCATCCAACTCAGCAAAGATATAATATTTAAAGTCCTACAGCCCGCCTACGTCACCTTATTAAACTTTCTCTTTGATGTACACAACCTTCTTCTTGTAGAGTCGTGTTGGGCCTCCAAACACAGAGTTTTGTAGGACAATAGCAATTTTCCCTCAAGTGGATGACCTAAGGTTTATCAATCCGTGAGAGGTGTAGGATGAAGATGGTCTCATGTCAAACAACCCTGCAACCAAATAACAAAGAGTCTCTTGTGTCCCCAACACACCCAATACAAGGGTAAATTGTATAGGTGCACTAACTCAGCGAAGAGATGGTGATACAAGTGTAATATGGATGGTAGATATAGGTTTTTGTAATCTGAAAAATATAAAAACAACAATGTGACTAATGATATAAGTGAGCACAAACGGTATTGCAATGCTTGGAAATAAGACCAAGGGTTCATACTTTCACTAGTGCAAGTTCTCTCAACAATGATAACATAATTGGATCATATAACAATCCCTCAACATGCAACAAAGAGTCACTCCAAAGTCACTAATATCGGAGAACAAACAAAGAGATTATTGTAGGGTACTAAACCACCTCAAAGTTATTATTTCTGATCAATCTATTGGGCTATTCCTATAAGTGTCACAAACATCCCTAGAGTTCGTACTAAAATAACACCTTAAGACACACATCAACCAAAACCCTAACGTCACCTAGATACTCCAATGTCACCACAAGTATCCGTGGGTTTGATTATACGATATGCATCACACAATCTCAGATTCATCTATTCAAACCAACACAAAGAACTTCAAAAAGTGCCCCAAAGTTTCTACCGGAGAGTCAAAACGAAAACATGTGCCAACCCCTATGCATAAGTTCACGAGGTCACTGAACCAGCAAGTTGATCACCAAAACATACATCAAGTGGATCACGTGAATATCCCATTGTCATCACAGATAAGCACATGCAAGAAATACATCAAGTGTTCTCAAATCCTTAAAGACTCAACCCGATAAGATAACTCCAAAGGGAAAACTAAATCCTTTACAAGAGGTAGAGGGGGAGAAACATCATAAGATCCAACTATTATAGCAAAGCTCGCGGTACATCAAGATCGTGCCAAATCAAGAACACGAGAGAGAGAGATCAAACACATAGCTACTGGTACATACCCTCAGCCCCAAGGGTGAACTACTCCCTCCTTGTTATGGAGACCGTCGGGATGATGAAGATGGCCAATGGTGATGGTTTCCCCCTCCGGCAGGGTGCCGGAACGGGCTCCCGATTGATTTTTCGTGGCTACAGAGGTTTGCGGCGGCGGAACTCCTGGTCTAGGTTTATTTCTAGGGGTTTCGGTATTTATAAGATTTTTTGGCGCCGGGGACAAGTCAGGGGGACCCACGAGGCAACGACAAGGTAGGGGGGGCGCTCCCTAGGGGGGTGGGCGCGCCCCCACCCTTGTGGATGCGTCGTGGCTCTTCTGGTCCATCTCCGGCACTCCGTGGGCTTCTTTTGCTCCATAAAAAATCATTGTAAAGTATTAGCTCGATTGGACTCCGTTTGGTATTCCTTTTGTGCGAAACTCAAAAACAAGGAAAAAAGCCCCGTCTCTCACCCCTCCCTCCTGGGCCGCTCGCGTGGGCGGCTCCGGAGGCGTAACCCTAGCCTCCGAGCGCACCCCCTCTCTGTGCCCCCTGGCCGCCGGCGTCGGCGTCGATGGTGGTGGCGGCGCCCGGCCGGCAAAGGCGGCGGGTGAGATCCGCGTCCTGACAATCCTTCTTCATGTGGAGAAGGGCTTCTTGCGAGCGACGGGATGGTGGGCGGATTCCGGTGTGGCGGCACATGGTGGGGAGCGCGGTCACGAGGCGGTGCGGGCGACTATCTTCTTCGGGCACCGTGTTGGGAGTCGGAGGTTGCGGTGCAGGGTCCTGTTGGATGTGGATCTCGGCCAGGTGTGGCAGTTGGGATTTAGGGCGGTGGACGGGATGTCCGGCGTGCCTGCTGCTTGTGGCAGGCGTGGCTCGAGGAAGGCACTGCCTTTTAGGGAGATGGCGGCAGCATGGTCTGGATCTGCAGATGGCCGGTGCAGGGTCTCGCGCAGGGGAGCTCCACTCGGCGTGCGCGGTCGCGGCGGGCGGCTCGGCACGCCAGCTCCTCCCCTGCAGGGCCCTGGGCTGCATCAGCGGCATGGAAGGCGGCCAGGTGATGGTGTGGCCAGCCCATGCCTATGGGTGCAGTGGATCTTGAAAGGATCGAGAAGAGGTGTCTAGAGGGGGGGGGGGTGAATAGACTCTTAGCAAGAAAAGTGATAGTTTTTAGTTACTTCAGGTTGAGGTTGAGTTTCAGCACATGTTTAAACATTCACAATACCTATCAAGCAAGCATGACAAGAGTATATGGGTATTGGAAAGTAAAGCATGCAAATTTGATTACTTGACCAAATAAAAATCTAGCCTTTTCCCAATTTTAAGTCTTGGCAGATTTTAGCAATTATGCACAAGTCAAGCAATCAACCTACACATGCAATTCTAAGAGTATAGCAGCAGAATGTAAAGCAATTGCATATGAAGCTAAATGGAGGAGTTCGAGGGAGCAAACGCAATGTAGACACGGAGATTTTTTACGCGTGGTTCCGATAGGTGGTGCTATCGTACATCCATGTTGATGGAGACTTCAACCCACGAAGGGCAATGGCTGCGCGAGTCCACAGAGGGCTCCACCCACGAAGGGTCCACGAAGAAGCAACCTTGTCTATCCCACCATGGCCATTGCCCACGAAGGACTTGCCTTACTAGGGTAGATCTTCATGAAGTAGGCAATCTCCTTGCCCGTACAAACTCCTTGGTTCAACTCCACAATCTTGTCGGAGGCTCCCAAGTGACACCTAACCAATCTAGGAGACACCACTCTCCAAAAGGTAATAGACGGTGTGTTGATGATGAACTCCTTGCTCTTGTGCTTCAAATGATAGTCTCCCCAACACTCAACTCTCTCTCACAGATTTGGATATGGTGAAAAGAAGATTTGAGTGGAAAGCAACTTGGGAAAGGCTAGAGATCAAGATTCATATGGTAGGAATGGAATATCTTGGTCTCAACACATGAGTAGGTGGTTCTCTCTCAGAACAATGAGTAATGGAAGTGTAGGTATGTTGTGATGGCTCTCTTCACGAATGAAGAGTGGGTGGAGGGGTATATATAGCCTCCACACAAAATCTAACCGTTACACACAATTTACCAAACTCGTTGGGACCGATTCAGAGAACTCGGTCAGACCGATTTAGTTCATAATGTGACCGTTAGGCATTTCGGTGGGACCGATATGATCAACTCGGTAGGACCGATTTTGGTAATAAGCACACAGAGAGTTGGTCAGGCAAACTCGGTGGGACCGATTCGCTCATTTCGGTGAGACCAAAATGTTACGAAGAGGCAACAGAGAGTTTGGAATGCTAACTCGGTGAGACCTATTCTCACATCTCGGTTGGACCAAAAAATTTCAAATAGGAAACAAAGAGTTGGCATTCCCATCTTGGTGAGACCGAGATCCCTATCAGTGAGACCGAACTGATTAGGGTTTTGGCAGTGGCTATGTCAACTGAACTCGGTGGCGTCGGATATAAAGTTTCGGTGGGGCCGAGTTTGACTTTTGGTTTGGGACATATGTGGATGTGAGAAAGTGGTTGAGGGTTTTGGAGCATATCACTAAGCACTTTGAGCAAGCAAGCCATTAAGCAACACCTCATCCCCTTTTAATAGTATTGGCTTTCCTATGGACTCAATGTGATCTTGGATCACTAAAATAGAAAATGTAGAGTCTTGAGATTTGATCTTGAGCCAATCCTCTATCTTTATCATCTTGAAGGGGTTCACATCCTCTAGTCCATGCCACTCCATTTGTTGAACTTGTCTGAATTATACTAGATGAAAGCATTAGTCCAACAAGAGATATGTTGACATTAATTACCAAAATCACCCAGGAAGCACTTGTGCTTTCAATCTCCCCTTTTTGGTAATTGATGACAACATACATCAATGCTTTAGATAAAGATATGAAGAATAACAAGTAAAGCTTTGGAAGGACATGTAACATGCATAGGCTCCCCCTACATGTATGCAATCATGTAAATATGGAATATAAGAGCATGTAAAAGCATAGACATGACAGAGCAAGCAATGAGTTACATGTATCTTGGCTAAATGCATCAGAGCAAATGATATGAATATATGAAGTGTATCCTCATGTTCATGATTCCTTCTTGCAAACAATATGTACATTAGAAATAAATCTTCATGCACATGAGTGTGATGCATATACTTACCTTGTGATCTTGAGATGTCTTAAGAAGGGATGAACCTGAGTAAACAAGGTTAGATAACACAGGTACATCTACTAGATAGAGCAACAAAAGAGCCACAAGAGTACCAAGATTGGGATAACATGTAGAGAGTGAGTACTGGGGACTCTTGAATACAGACATGTTCCCAAAGATAAAAGATATGCAATGAATTCAAAGACTTCTTTCCCTAGCAGTCTTTCTCCCCATGAATCTTATATCGGATAATGGAAGAGAATAGGGAAACAGAATCAGAACTGAACAAAATCAGATCAGATACATAACATAGACATGTCTTTCCCCTCTTAAAGATATGTGACTTCTCTCCTCTTGAACACCAAGCATCTGGGGCATGTGATTCCTCTCTCCCCTGTTTGAAGTATTCTCTCATTAAGCTTTGATGTGAACTCTTGCTACTTCTCGAGCTTGCGTTGTATTCCCTCGAAGAGGAAAGGGTGATGCAGCACAGTAGCATAGGTATTTCCCTCAGTTTTTGAGAACCAAGGTATCAATCCAGTAGGAGACCACGCGCGAGTCCCTCGCACCTGCACAAACAAATAAGAACTTCGCAGCCAACGCGATAAGGGGTTGTTAATCCCTTTACGGCCACTTACGAAAGTGAGATATGATAGATAGGATAGTTTGATATTTTTTGGTATTTTTGGATATAAGAACAGAAAGTAAAAACAACAAAGTAAAGTAGATTGTAGATTGATATGTTGAGAATAGACCCAGGGGCCATAGGCTTCACTAGTGGCTTCTCTCATGATAGCAGAATTCTATGGTGGGTGAACAAATTACTGTCGAGCAATTGATAGAAAAGCGAATAATTATGAGAATATCTAGGCATGATCATTATATATAGGCATCATGTCCGTGACAAGTAGATCGAAACGATTCTGCATCTACTACTATTACTCCACACATCGACCGCTATCCAGCATGCATCTAGAGTATTAAGTTCATAAGAACAGAGTAATGCCTTAAGCAAGATGACATGATGTAGAGGATAAACTCAAGCAATATGATATAAACCCCATCTTTTTATCCTCGATGGAAACAATACAATACGTGCCTTGCTGCCCCTGCTGTCACTGGGAAAGGACACTGCAAGATTGAACCCAAACCCAAGCACTTCTCCCATTGCAAGAACTATAGATCTAGTAGGCCAAACCAAACCAATATTTCGAAGATACTTGCAAGGATATTATAATCATACATAAAAGAATTCAGGAAAGAACCAAATATTTCTCATAGATAATCTTGATCATAAATCCACAATTCATCGGATCTCGACAAACACACCGCAAAAAGATTACATCGAATAGATCTCCTCGAAGACCGAGGAGAACTTGGTATTGAGATCCAAAAAGAGAGAAGAAGCCATCTAGCTAATAACTATGGACCCGAAGGTCTATGGTAAACTACTCACAACTCATGGTGAGGCAATGGTGTTGATGTAGAAGCACTCCGTGGAAGACCCCCCCCCCTCCGGCGGAGCTCCGGAACAGGCGCCAAGATGGGATCTCACGGGAACAGAAGGTTGCAGCAGTGGAATTAGGGTTTTCTCTGTTGCCTCGATGTTTTCAGGGTATATGGGTATATATAGGAGGAAGGAGGGAATCGGGGGAGCTAGAGGGGGCCCACGAGAGTGGGGGGCGTGCCCTGTAGGAGGGGGCGCGCCCTGGACCCTTATGGCCGCCTCCTTCGTTCCCTCGCATGTACTCCAAGTCTTATGTGGTGATATCATTCCAAAATAACTCTCGCGAAGGTTTCATTCCGTTTGGACTCCGTTTGATATTCCTTTTCTGCGAAACCCTGAAATAGGCAAAAAAAACATCAATCTGCACTGTGCCTTTGGGTTAATAGCTTAGTCCCAAAAATAATATAAAAGTGTATTATAAGGCCCATTAAACATCCAAAACATCATATATAATAGCATGGAACAATCAAAAATTATAGATAAGTTGGAGACGTATCAAGCATCCCCAAGCTTAATTCCTGCTCGTCCTCGAGTAGGTAAATGATAAAAACAGAATTTTTGATGTGGAATGCTAACCAACATAATTTTCAATGTAATCTCTTTATTGTGGCATGATTGTTCAGATCCAAAAGATTCAAAACAAAAGTCTATATTGACATAAGAAATAATAATACTTCAAGCATACTAACAAAGCAATCATGTCTTCTCAAAATAACATGGCCAAAGAAAGTTATCCCTACAAAATCATATAGTCTGTCTATGCTCCCTCTTCATCACACAAAATATTCATATCATGCACAACCCCGGTTTCAGCCAAGCACTTGTTTTCATACTCAATTTTTTCAAACCTTTCAACTTTCACGCAATACATGAGCGTGAGCCATGGATATAGCACTATAGGTGGAATAGTGTGGTGGTTGTGGAGAAGACAAAAAGGAGGAAGATAGTCTCACATCGACTAGGCGTATCAACGGGCTATGGAGATGCCCATCAATAGATATCAATGTGAGTGAGTAGGGATTGCCATGCAACGGATGCACTAGAGCTATAAATGTATGAAAGCTCAACAAAAGAAACTAAGTGGGTGTACATCCAACTTGCTTGCTCATGAAGACCTAGGGCATTTGAGGAAGCCCATTGTTGGAATATACAAGCCAAGTTCTATAATGAAAATTCCCACTAGTATATGAAAGTGACTAAACAAGAGACTCTCTATCATGAAGAACATGGTGCTACTTTGAAGCACAATTGTGGAAAAAGATAGTAGCATTGTCCCTTTTATTTTATTTTATTTTTATTTTTTTGGGCCTTTCTTTTTCTTGGCCTTTCCTTATTTTTTTCTTTTTTCTTTTTATTTCTTTGGGACAATGCTCTAATAATGATGACCATCACACTTATATTTATTTACAACTCGATACTAGAACAAAGTATGACTCTATATGAATGCCTCCGACGGTGTACCGGGATGTGCAATGGATCAAGAGTGACATGTATGAAAAATTATGCATGGTGGCCTAGCCACAAATACGATGTGAACTACTTGATCATGCATGACAATATGACAATATGAAGCGTGTCATATGAACGGAACGGTGGAAAGTTGCATGGCAATATATCTCGGAATGGCTATGGAAATGCCATGATAGGTAGGTATGGTGGCTGTTTTGAGGAAGGTATATGGTGGGTGTATGATACCGGCGAAAGTTGCGCGGTACAAGAGAGGCTAGCAATGGTGGAAGGGTGAGAGTGCATATAATCCATGGACTCAACATTAGTCATAAAGAACTCATATACTTATTGCAAAAATTTACGAGTCATCAAAACAAAGCAATCAACGCATGCTCCTAGGGGGGAGGTTGGTAGGAGTTAACCATCGCGCGCCCCCGACCTCCACACAAAGGATGACACTCAACAAATACCTCATGCTCTAACTTCGTCACATAGCGGTTCACCATACGTGAATGCTACGGGAATCACAAACTTTAACACAAGTATTTCTCAAATTCATAATTACTCCACTAGCATGACTCTAATATCACCATCCTCATATCTCAAAACAATCATCAAGTATCAAACTTCTCATCATATTCAATGCACTTTGTATGAAAGGTTTTACTACATTCATCTTGGATGCCTATCATATTAGGACTAGTTTTATAACCAAAGCACATTACCATGCTGTTCTAAAAGACTCTCAAAAGGATATAAGTGAAGCATGAGAGATCAACAATTTCTACAAAATAAAATCACCACCGTGCTCTAAAAGATATAAGTGAAGCACTAGAGCAAAACTATTTAGCTCAAAAGATATAAGTGAAGCACATAGAGTATTCTAACAAATTGTAGACCATATTTATATCTCTCAAAAAGGTGTGTCCAGCAAGGATGATTGTGGCAAACTAACAAGCAAAGACTCAAATAATACATGACGCTCCAAGCAAAACACATATCATGTGGTGAATAAAAATATAGCCCCGAGTATAGTTACCGATCGATGAAGAAAAAAGAGGGGGTGTCTTCCCGGGGCATCCCCAAGCTTAGGCTTTTGGTTGTCCTTGAATTTTAACTTGGGGTGCCTTGGGAGTCCCCAAGCTTAGGCTCTTGCCACTCTTTGTTCCATAGTCCATCAAAGCCATACTCAAAACTTGAAAACTTCACAACACAAAACTTAGCCAAAAATCTCGTGAGCTCCGTTAGTATAAGAAAACAAACCACCACTCAAAGGTACTGTAATGAACTCATTATTTGTTTATATTGGTGTTAAACCTACTGTATTCCAACTTCTCTATGATTCATACTCCCCAATACTACTCATAGATTCAACAAAATAAGCAAACAACACACGAAAAACAGAATCTGTCAAAAACAGAACAATCTGTAGTAATCTATAACTTTCGAATACTTATGTAACTCGAAAAAATTGAAATAAATTCGTAAACGTGAGGAATTTGTCTATTAATCATCTGCAAAAGGAATTAACTAAATAGCACTCTCCACTAAAATCTGGTGACTATTCTCGTGAGCGCTAAAGTTTCTGTTTTTTACAACATGATCATATAAACTTTACACAAGTCTTCCCAAAGGTTCTACTTGGCACAAACACTAATTAAAACACAAAACCACATCTAAACAGAATCTATATGCAATATTTATTCCAAAACAGAAGCAAATACAAAAAAAATAAAATTGGGTTGCCTCCCAACAAGCTCTCTCTTCATAGCCATTAAGATAGGCTTGAGAATTCAATGATGCTCACATGAAAGATAAGAATTGAAGCACAAAGCGAACATCATATAGCATGCGAAAATCACATCTAAGTCTAACATACTTCCTATGCATAGGCATTTTATAGGAAAACAAATTAGCATGACAAGCAAGATCTAGCATATGCAAGGAAGAAGAAAGGAACAATAGCAATCTCAACATAACGAGAGGTAATTTAGTAACATGAAAATTTCTACAACCATATTTTCCTCTATCATAATAATTGCATGTAGGATCATAAGCAAATTCAACAGTATAGCTATCACATAACATATTGTCAACATGATCTACATGCATACAGAGTTGACACTCTTCCAAAATAGTGGGAGCATCATTAACTAAAGTCACGACCTCTCCAAACCCACTTTTATCAAAAAATCCATAAGATTGAAAATTCTCCAAATATGTGGGATCTAAAGTTGACACTCTTCCAAACCCACTTTCAATATTATTGCAAACATTATTATCAATCTTACATTCATCATGGGGATTAAATAAATTTTCAAGATCATAAGAAGAATCACCCCAATCATGATCATTGCAACAAGTAGTAGACATAGCAAAACTAGCATCCCCAAGCTTAGGGTTTTGCATATTATTAGCACAATTGACATTAATAAAATTTATAATAACATCATTGCAATCATGCTTTTTATTTAAGGAGCTATTGTGAATCACTTTTTCTTTTAACAATTCCTCACAATTTCCAGATTCATGAATTTCAAGCAAAACCCCATAAAGATAATCTAGTGCACTCAACTCACTAGCAATAGGTTCAACATAATTGGATCTTTTAACAAGATTAGCAAGTGGATGACGATCCATAATTTACCAAGCAAAGATGCAAGCTAATAGAGGGCACATGGCAACAGAAGCAAACAAAAAGGCAAACGGAAAAAGGGCGAATAAAACGACAAAGGTGAAGTGGGGGAGAGGAAAACGAGAGGCAAAAATGTAATGCGAAGGATAAGGGTTTGTGATAGGTACTTGGTATATGACTTTTGCGTAAGCCTCCCCGACAAAGGCGCGAGAAATTCTTCTGGCTACTTCTCGAGCTTGTGTTGTATTCCCTCGAAGAGGAAAGGGTGATGCAGCACAGTAGCGTAAGTATTTCCCTCAATTTTTGAGAACCAAGGTATCAATCCAGTAGGAGACCACGCGCGAGTCCCTCGCACCCGCACAAACAAATAAGAACTTCACATCAAACGCAATAAGGGGTTGTCAATCCCTTTACGGTCACTTACGAAAGTGAGATCTGATAGATAGGATAGTTTGATATTTTTGGTATTTTTGGATATAAGAACCTAAAGTAAAAACAACAAAGTAAAGTAGATTGTAGATAGATATGTTGAGAATAGACCCGGGGGCCATAGGTTTCACTAGTGGCTTCTCTCATGATAGCAGAATTCTACGGTGGGTGAACAAATTACCGTCGAGCAATTGATAGAAAAGCGAATAATTAAGAGAATATCTTGGCATGATCAATATATATAGGCATCACATCCGTGACAAGTAGATCGAAACGATTATGCATCTACTACTATTACTCCACACATCGACCGCTATCCAGCATGCATCTAGAGTATTAACTTCATAAGAACAGAGTAATGCTTTAAGCAAGATGACATGATGTAGAGGGATAAACTCGAGCAATATGATATAAACCCCATCTTTTTATCCTCGATGGCAACAATACAATACGTGCCTTGCTGCCCATGTTGTCACTGGGAAAGGACACCGCAAGATTGAACCCAACGCCAAGCACTTCTCCCATTGCAAGAACTATAGATCTAGTAGGCCAAACCAAACCGATAATTCGAAGAGACTTGCAAGGATATTATAATCATACATAAAAGAATTCAGAAAAGAACCAAATATTTCTCATAGATAATCTTGATCATAAACCCACAATTCATCGGATCTCGACAAACACACCGCAAAAAGATTACATCAAATAGATCTCCTAGAAGACCGAGGTGAACTTTGTATTGAGATCCAAAAAGAGAGAAGAAGCCATCTGATACGTCCAAAACGTATCTATAATTTCTGCTTGCTCCATGCCACTTTTGGGTGTTATTGCTATGATATTCATACACTTCCATACACTTTTGATCATATTTGGACTAACTTACTAATCCAGTGCACCCCAGTGCCAGTTTCTGTTTTCGGCTGTTTTTGTATTTCAGGTTTTCACGTTTCGAGAACTGCCCAGAAAAATCCAGAAAAATTATATAAAAAATCAGCGAACCGGAAACAACACTGCGTCCGAAGGGCAGCCTGGGGGGGGGGGGCACAGGGGCTCCAGGCGCCCTGTGGGCGCCCCCCCTGGGCCGCGCCGGGGGGGCGCCTGGGCCCCCCGAGGCTCCCCCGGTGCCCTACTTTGGCATATATTTAAAGGGTTCCCCGTAACCCTCAGAACATGACTTCTTTTCGTGATCCCATCTCTGTTCCGCCGCCGCCGCCGCTTCCAAGATCGGGAGCACCAGGAGAACTCTTCCCGGCACCCTGCCGAAGGGGAGGATCACCACCGGGAGCTTCTCCACCACCATGGACGCCTCCCGGATGACTCGTGAGTAGTCTCCCTTGGACCATGAGTCCATGACCAGTAGCTATGTGATGTTCTCCTCCCGTTCTTGTGCTTCACTAATTAGTCCTCGTGAGCTGCCCTACATGATCGAGGCACCTATGTAATCCTTATGCTGTTGCTATGTTGAGTTTGCTGGGATCCGATGGATTATGAGATTATGTTCAGATTGATCTTGAGTAATATATTTGATTCACCTCTTTTATATTTTAGTTCATAAGTAATTCTTGCATGTTCTCCGTTGTTATTTATTGCTTTGGCCAAGTAATAGATAGTGACTCCAAGAGGGAACGTTATGCTCGATTGTGGGTTCATGCCCCTCGATGACTGGCTTGAGTGACAGAAACATGAGTCTAGGGGATGTGCTGTTGCCACAAGGGGGAAAACAACGGTGCTTGTGCCCGCGGGTGCAAGGATTGTTTACTTTACGCAAAGTTCTTTTAATGCAGTTGTCTGTTGCATTGAGTTTACACTATGGGTGGGACTCGCAACTTAATACCAGCGAGATGTTCTGGATAGATATCTCAAGGTGGATGATTAGTAGTAGATATTGATGGATTTCGGTCTACTTACTTTGGCGTACCGCCCATGCTTTGAACCTCAACCTTTCTTGCAATGTAGTCAGCATTGGTTTGCGTTCGTGGTCCTGTCAATTGCCCAGCTGTAATTTGTTACCTCACATAGCTGTTTTATCGTCTTTTGGGAGAGAGACATCACTAGTGAACATCATGAGACTCCGGTCCATATTACCATCATTGATCACATACACTATTTACTTTTCGCTATTTTATTTACTATTGCAAAACACTATCTATCACTACTATCATATTGCTTTTAACCCTTTGTGAACTACAAGGCCGGAGAGATTGACAACCTCTCTGTACTCGTTGGGAGCAAAGTTATTTGTATATGTGTGCAGGTCCACGTTGATTGCTAATTGCGCCGTTAGCAGTTGACACCTACCTGTTGAACCTAGGAGTCTCTGGGGATTCGATCCTTGGCATCTTTGCTAAGGGAAAACACTTCTACTTACTGCATCTTACACCTTCCACTTGGGGTAACCAACGAGGGGTTCGAGGCCCATCACCATCTAGCTAATAACTATGGACCCAAAGCACTCCGTGGAAGATCCCCCCTCCAGCGGAGCTCTGGAACATGCCCCAAGATGGGATCTTATGGGAACAGAAGGTTGCGGCGGTGGAATTAGGGTTTTCTCTGTTGCCTCGATGTTTTCAGGGTATATGGGTATATATAGGAGGAAGGAGGGCATCGTGGAGCTAGAGGGGGCCCACGAGAGTGGGGGGCGCGCCCTGTAGGAGGGGGCGTGCCCTGGACCCTCGTGGCCGACTCCTTCGTTCCCTCGCGTGTACTCTAAGTCTTCTGTGTTGACATCGTTCCAAAAATAACTCTCACGAAGGTTTCATTCCGTTTGGACTCCGTTTGATATTCCTTTTCAGCAAAACCCAAAAATAGGCAAAAAAACAGCAATCTACACTCGGCCTTTGGGTTAATAGGTTAGTCCCTGTTGGCGTACTGGGAACCAGGGTACCCAGACTTGCCTGTCTGCGGGCCGCGACGCGCTCCTACTACGGCCTGGTACGGCCCAGCTAATCAACCAGCTGCCCAAGACACTCGCGAGGAGAACGACGTCAAGACCTCCTCAAGAGCAGCCTCAGCAAGGTGCTCCGGAGGGGCGGAGAATCCAAGGCCAAGCCTGCCTCAGGAGGAGGCAGTGATATCAGCCATGACGCATCGCGCCAGCGGGTGCCAGTGCGTGCCAGCGGCGCAGTTACCATTTCGGTGCAAGGGGGACATCGCCGCTGAAAGTGCAACTCATCCCCGGGTGGTTTTGGCAATTAATAACAACATATATATCATTGAACTAATAGCTATTTGAGAATCATTTCAGAGAAGTTCAGTGATATGGGTATGGCAATGACTGAAGAAGTGGACCCCTCAAAATGCTAAGGCAAGCATTGGCAAAAGCTCAAGACTCCATTTTAGGTTTAGTGATCCATGATCACATTGAGTCCATAGGAAAAGCCAATACTATTAAAAGGGGATGAGGTTATGTTGATGATCTGGTTGCTCAAGTGCTTAGTGATATATCTCCTTCAACTATCAGCAACCTTCACTACAAAACACACTCATAAGTAATCTCGGACAAACCGATTTTCCAAACTCAGTCACACCGAGATGAACCACCTCAGCCATAAGCCAAACCCTAGAAAAATCGGTCATTCCGAGTTTGAGTTCGGTCTCACCGAAACATGGGCTGCCAAGCTTCTGTAACCGTTTGTCCTCAAATCGGAATAACCGAGTTGATGATTTCGGTCCCACCGAAACTGGCAAGTTCCTATCTTTGATCAAATCGGACTAACCGAGATGGTATTTTCGGTCCCACCGAAAACCCCAACGTTCACTATATTTGAACTTTTGGTCTGACCGAGTTGTCCACTTCGGTCTCACCGAGATTGCTCAATTATGTATGTAACGGTTGGATTTTGTGTGGAGGCTATATATACCCCTCCACCCCCTCTTCATTCGTGGAGAGAGCCATCAGAAAGAACTACCACTCCTACCTTACACTTTCTGAGAAGAGAACTACCTACCCTTGTGTTGAGATCAAGTTGCTCCATTCCCACCATATGAAACTTGATTTCTAACCTTCCCAAGTTGCTTTCCACTCAATCCTTTCTTCCACCAAAGCCAAATCAGTGAGGAGAGTTGAGTGTTGGGGAGATTATCATTTGAAGCACAAGAGCAAGGAGTTCATCATCATCTACAACATCTATTACCTTTTGGAGGGTGGTGCCTCCTAGATTGGTTAGGTGTCGCTTGGGAGCCTCCGTCATCGAGATGTGGAGTTGAACCAAGAAGTTTGTAAGGGCAAGGAGATCGCCTACTTCGTGAAGATCTACCCCGAGTAAGGCTAGCCCTCCGTGGGCGTAGGCCATGATGGAATAGACAAGGTTGCTTCTTCGTGGACCCTTCGTGGGTGGAGCCCTCCGTGGACTCGCGCAGCTGTTACCCTCCGTGGGTTGAAGTCTCCATCAACGTGGATGTACGATAGCACCACCTATCGGAACCACGGGAAAAATCATTGCGTCTCCAAATTGCGTTTGATCTTCTCCACCTCTCCTTACTACATGTGCAATTTACTTTCCGCTGCTTATACTCTAGAATTGCATGTGTAGGGTGATACTTGACTTGATCTTAATTGTGAAACTACCTAAAACTGTTCTTTGTCAAAGGCAGAATTTTTATATTTACAAGTAGTCTAATCACCCCCCCTCTAGACATACTTTCGATCCTTCAAGTGGTATCAGAGCTTTGGTCTCCATTGTTTTGGTTTCCATTGCATTGGACTCCATAAGCTTGGTTTCACAACCTAGGAGAGTATGGCGTCTAGTGAGGGTAATTATCGTAGAGGTCCTTACTTTGATGGTACAAATTTTGCTAGTTGGAAGCATAAAATGAAAATGCATATTCTTGGTCATAACCCAGCCGCATGGGGCATTATTTGTGTTGGTATGCAAGGTGAATTCTTCGAGGAAGGAAAAGTTCCGGATCGCGAAGCTACACCGGAAGAGTTGCGGATGTTGCAAAACAATGCTCAAGCTTGTGACATTCTCTTCAATGCTTTGTGTCCCGAGGAGTTCAACAAAATCAGCCGTCTTGAGAATGCTAAAGAGATTTGGGATACTTTGGTTGAAATGCACGAAGGTACCGAGTCTGTGAAGGAATCAAAGCTAGATATTCTTCAAGGTCAACTTGACAAGTTCAAGATGAAGGATGGTGAAGGAGTCGCTGAAATGTACTCTAGGCTTGCTCTCATCACAAATGAGATTGCCGGCTTAGGAAGCGAAGAAATGGCCGACCGATTCATCATTAAGAAGATTCTAAGAGCTTTGGATGGAAAGTATGACACCGTGTGCACTTTGATCCAAATGATGCCAAACTACAAGACTCTCAAGCCAACTGAAGTCATTGGAAGAATTGTTGCTCATGAGATGACACTTAAGGATAAGGAAGAGCTTCACAACAAGTCAAGTGGTGCTTACAAAGCTACAAGTGATGCTCCCACAACCTCAAGTGACAAGTTAATTTCCAATGAAGAGATAAGCCTAATGGTTAAGAACTTCAACAAATTCTACAAGAATAGAGGCAAAGAGAGAAGCTCAAAGTCTAGATCATATGATGAAAAGAGATCTTCTAGTCGTGATCGAAACTGCTACAATTGTGGAAGACCCGGACACTACTCAAATGAGTGTACGGCTCCCCACAAGAGAAGAGAAGAATCTCCAAGAAGAAGATCAAGAGATGAGTCACCTCGAAAAGAGAGAAGGAGTAGAGATGATCGTTATGAACGAAGACCCTCTCGGAGAAGCAAGGATTCGGAGAGGAAAGACAAGTCATCAAGGAGCTACACAAGAAGAAGACATCAAGCTCATGTAGGTGAATGGGTCTCCGGCTCTGACTCCGACAATCAATCCGATGGAAGCTATCACTCCGACTCCGACTACAGTCAAGATGAAGGTGTTGCCGGTCTTGCTCTCGTATCCTCCAACTCCAACTCCTACGACTTATTTGATTCACCAAATGAGGGAATTGGAAGATGCTTCATGGCTAAAGGCCCCAAGGTATCACACCCTGAATTCATTGACTTCAATAGTGATGAGGATGACTTGCTTGGTGAAGATGAGCTCTTGCATGATAAATCTAGTGAGCTTAGTAACGATGAAAATGCTAGTAGTCTTTATAGTCGAGAAGAGTCGAATGACAATACTATGAAGGAGATTGAGCGTCTAACTAAAGAACTAAACACTCTTAAGTTAGCTCATGAAACAACTCAAGAAGATCATAGAGAGCTCCTAAGATCTCATGAGAAGCTACGCTTCGAGAAGCTCACTCTAGAGCAAGAACATGAGTTTCTAAAAGCGATCAATGACGATCTTCGAAAGAAGAGTTCTTCATATCTTGCCAAACGACTTCTCTTGTCTAATTTCTTGCCACCTATTAAGACTAAGCATGACAAGCATAAGAAAAATTCTTCCTCTAGTAGTAACAATAACCATGATAAATCCAATGTTGTTGCTTCTAGTAGTTCTCTTGATTCCACTAACAATGTTTCAAGCCAAGTTACACTTGAGCAAGAGAATAGCCTATTGAAGGAAATCATAGAGAAAGGTGTCTACAAGAGTCTTGCCGGAAGCAAGAACTTTGAGGAAATTGTTCGCAAACAAGGAAGGCATCGGAAGAATCAAGGGATTGGTTTTGAGCGAAGGTTCAACGCCGAAGGTGTTGAGTGGGAAGAAGGTCAATACCCTACTCCACAGTTTGTTTCTCAAAAGGAGAAGTATGATCCTACTTCTTCCAATGCGGAACAAGCTCAAGATGACCTTCCACCACAAGACCACAAGCTAAAGGCCAAGGACAAGCTTCAAGAGGAGATTGATGCATTCATTGAAGCACCTCAAGCCATGGTCAAGTGGGTTCCCAAGGAAACATCAAGTTCTACTTCGTCAAGCTCAACTACAACCCCAAGGATTCCCATCAAGATGATGTGGATCCCGAAGAAGAAGAACTAGAAGGTTCTTGAGGGTGACTCCGCCAACATACTTCACTCACATTCATTTTGGCAACTTGTGCAATCAACTTCCACATCATGCACTAGTTCATGGAGTCACAAACCCTCTTGTTGGTAAGTCAAGGGACAAGGTAATCATTGCTTTCATGGACATCATCTATTGTGAACTTCAATCTATGTCTATGGATATCCTTGTTTGTTCCTTGTGGGACTAACCCATGTAGGTATTGAAAGTGCCCTAATCCAAAGGATAGCTCCCAACTCTTGATGATCTACATCAACATTGAGCATCCACATCTTCAACATCTACATGAAGTCTTCTACGACAACCCAAGGTTAGTTTGACCCTTTAAAAGGGGTTCTCACATCTAGGGGGAGCTTTGCTCTAAAAAATTGGGCTAAAGCATCTTCAAATGATGTGAACACATAAATGCTTTATGTAAAAGTGGTAACCCCACTTGTGCTTAAACGATGAGTATGACCTATGATCAAATGTTCTCATTTGGCTCCTAAGTCAAAATACTCATATAAAGATGACCTAGTCATCGACAAATTGTGTGCTAGTAGCTAGAGTTTTGGTTGTGCATGTTTGACACATATTTCATTTGCTATCTTATTGTGTGAGCATGTTGAATGCATGATTTTATTCATTCGAGGACATCCATTTGTTGTTTTGGTTGTTTTGATTTTTCTGGCCAAATGGATGGACAAGAATGCCTAAGTACCTCCCCTAGCTATCTATGCTTTCTTGTCTCAAATTCTATTCATGCTTATATCACAAACTTTGAACAAGTCATTTTCGGACCCTCCGAGCGAGGAGCACTCGGAGCCACCGATCCGTCTAAGGCTGACTTCCAAAACCTTCTAAGTAAATTTTGGTCAGACCAACTCATTCAAACTCGGTCAAACCGAAAGCACTTAGACTGATCTAGGTTTCATCTCGGTGAAACCGAGTTCTAAATCTCGGCGTGACCGATATGCGTAACTGCATAGCAGTTATCCATCTCGGTGTCACCGAGTTTTTCAACTCGGTCCCACCGACAGCAAGGGGATATAAATACTGAGGGCAGCGCGCGTTGATTATTCCTTCAAACGTTTTTGCTCCCACGTCCCCTGCTGCCGTCGCCCTGATCTCCGGATCGTCGCCGTCGTCGCCTGAGCGCCCTCGCCGCAGGTCTCCGTCGCCGTCAACGGCCTTCTCCTCCGCGCCGTTGCCGCCGTAGAGGGACTCCACCAAGTTAGGGTGAGTCTCGATCCCTCTCGTGCTCCCATCCGATTCATTGCACGTTTGGTTTGCTCTATTTCTGGCCACGATTGAAAACTCCTTTTCCACCAGATCGGTTCTAGTTTTGAGTAAAATTCTTAGGGTTAGGTTTCCACGGAATACATCTCGGTGAAACCGATTTTGAATTTTCGGTGTGACCGATTCGGCCTCTGGCCATTGCACTGCACTTTTCGGTCCAACCGAGTCGTGCAAATCGGTGTGACCGAAGTACAGTTTTAGTGAAACCCTAGTTTATCGGCAGGACCGAAACCCATTTCGGTCCAACCGAAAGTGGTGTGTAAAGTTTCTGTTATACACTTCGGATTCACCGAAACTGAAAATCGGTCTGACCGAAATGCATTCTGTGAAAACTTAAAACTAAAAATTGAACTCATTTTGTTTGCAAAAACTTCTGCAGTTTGTGATAACTCTTCTACTCTGCCTATACCTTATCTATTCACAGGTTGTCAGTCATGTCAGATGCCAGTGACAGCCAGAACAGGTCAGAATCACCTTTTGCGGACATTCCGGAAGCAGACACTAGTCCTGAGGCTAGTAGTCCATTTGATGATGGTGAGAGGAGTACACCTAGTGGCTTGCCTCCTGCAGCCACCAGAGCTAGAAAAGAGAAGAACTCCGATGATGAGGACTCTGATTTCATTGCTGAGGAAGAGGTATCCTCCAAGCCTAAGAGAAAGGTTGTTGCCAAAGAGCAACAAGGTCAGCAGTCAAAGAAGGGCACCAGCAAAGTCAAGCAATCAGCTGTTGCCAAGAAGCTGAACTTGGGAGAGCCAGCCCCAAGCAAAGTGAAGAAAACCTCCAAGAGGAAGAGGGTAGTGTATACTGATTCTCATGCAGATACAACAGCCGAGGAAGATGAAGAAGAAGAAGCACCCCAGCCTGCTCCTCAGAAGCAGAAGCTCATGGGTGATGCAATTAGGGCTGGAGCCACTTCAAAGCCCAAGAAGCCTGCTCAAGCTAAGGCAGCTTCAGCAAAGCCTACTGCCAAGCCCAAGAGGACTACCAGGAACATTCCAGCATCTGAGAAGAACAAGGGTGATATGCCACCAGCTGAGTCTGATGAAGAAGGACATGTGTTGCTGAAACTCCGTCCAAAACTGCCACTTCACAACGATGCTCATCCTCAAGCCGAGGATATGAAGGCAAGGAAAGATAGAGGTCTCAGGCTATGGAGACAAGCTGATCCATATGCCGTGAGGAGAAGGACTGCTGTAGACCCCAGATTCCACACCAGAGAGCAGCAGGACTTCTATGAGACTGTGCTGATGGACAAGAAGCCAATAGTTGCAGATACCAGATACGTTGACTGGAAATACATTGATAGTGAAGAGCACAGAGACTTCTTTCCCCATGTGCATGAAAGCTTCACTGCATGTGGAGTTGATGAGTTTGTGGGTCAGAAGCTGACAGATTGGAACGATGAGATGATTATGCAGTTCTATGCCACAGCTCACTTCTATCCTGATGGGAAGATCACCTGGATGACTGAAGGTCAAAGGTTTTCTTCGTCTGTTGAAGAATGGGCAGAACTTCTGAATGCTCCAGTGCAACGAGAGGATGACATTGATGTCTATGGGATTCCAAAGAAGAATCATGATTCCATGAAGAACATGTACAAGGAGATCCCAGCAAGAGATTTGGAAGTGTGGAAGCTCGGCTCAGTGTACTATCTCCAGGCAGGTTTACCTACCACTAACACTATTTTGAGGCATACCTTGATGCCCAAGTCTGGAGATCATCGCATGATCAGAGGCTATTCTATCAACATGCTGCATATACTTGATGAGAAGGCACCTTTCAAGGTGATGGACTTAATGGTAGAGACCATTAAGAGGACTGCAGCTGACCAGAAGAGGTCATGTGGATTTGCCCCACAGATTCAGATGCTTATCAATGCCAAGTTTGGCACGGGCAAATTCCTGTTGGATAGGAAGCACTTACCCTGCAGCCAGAGCATGAAGACAATGATGTTTTGATGGATGAGGAGGATCCTACATCTGTTGAAGGTCAAGCCAAGATAGAAGCTGATAAGGAAGCAGCAGCAGCAGCAGCTAAACCAAAGAGCTTCGGAGAGCAGATTCTTGAAGCTACCCAAAGGATTGAACAACGCCTGGCCAGCATTGAACAATCTCAGGAGAGCCTAGAGAGGATTGTTGACGAGAAGGTCCACGCTCTGGACGTGAAGCTGACTGAACTTCAAGTGACCGTCAACAAGCTTGAGGCAGACATGGAGGAAGCTAAGCAGGACAGGGCATAGCTCATGCAGGATGACTTAGTCCAGGACTCTCAGCGACAGACTGCTCCGATTCCCAGAGGATCCCGATCAGCTGCTATTCCAGTGACTGACTCCAGGACTACCACTTCAGCACCTCCCACAGCTCCAGCAGTCACTAAAGCCACAGCTCCAGTATCCACTCCTCCAGCGCAGACTTCAGCTGAAGTCTTCGCCGATGCCGTCATATCTACTCCGACATCTACCCAGACGGGAGCCGCCAGCAGAGCCCACAGTGATGTTTAGCTCTATGCTTTTTCAAACTTTTTGGTAACTTGTTGCCAAAGGGGGAGAAATTGTATAGATCATAGGGCTTCGAGAGAGAGAGTGCTCTTTCGTTCTTTTGCGGTTTCTTTTGGTACTTTTGGTTTTTCGAAACCTTCAGTGTGCTTGATACTACGTTTGATGCTACCTTAATGAGTGCTTGGTCATACTATGCTTTAATGTGTGCTTAATGCTTATCATATGCTATTCCTATCTTGTATGATTATTTACTCTTGTCTTGGTGATTGGGTGCATGCTTTTCATTCTTATCATTTTGTGCGCTCCACCAAGATGTATGTGACATGGAAGAGTGACCCATGATCCTAATCGATTGTGCATTTGCATTCAAACGCAAATTCTAAATAATGCACAAATTTAGGGGGAGCTCTTGCTTATCACATACTTCTCAAAGCGATGATATTATTCATTGATTATATCCTTTGTCGAAGCTTTGATCTATATGTTGTCATCAATTACCAAAAAGGGGGAGATTGAAAGTGCAACTCATCCCCGGGTGGTTTTGGCAATTAATAACAACATATATATCATTGAACTAATAGCTATTTGAGAATCATTTCAGAGAAGTTCAGTGATATGGGTATGGCAATGACTGAAGAAGTGGACCCCTCAAAATGCTAAGGCAAGCATTGGCAAAAGCTCAAGACTCCATTTTTGGTTTAGTGATCCATGATCACATTGAGTCCATAGGAAAAGCCAATACTATTAAAAGGGGATGAGGTTATGTTGATGATCTGGTTGCTCAAGTGCTTAGTGATATATCTCCTTCAACTATCAGCAACCTTCACTACAAAACACACTCATAAGTAATCTCGGACAAACCGATTTTCCAAACTCAGTCACACCGAGATGAACCACCTCAGCCATAAGCCAAACCCTAGAAAAATCGGTCATTCCGAGTTTGAGTTCGGTCTCACCGAAACATGGGCTGCCAAGCTTCTGTAACCGTTTGTCCTCAAATCGGAATAACCGAGTTGATGATTTCGGTCCCACCGAAACTGGCAAGTTCCTATCTTTGATCAAATCGGACTAACCGAGATGGTATTTTCGGTCCCACCGAAAACCCCAACGTTCACTATATTTGAACTTTCGGTCTGACCGAGTTGTCCACTTCGGTCTCACCGAGATTGCTCAATTATGTGTGTAACGGTTGGATTTTGTGTGGAGGCTATATATACCCCTCCACCCCCTCTTCATTCGTGGAGAGAGCCATCAGAAAGAACTACCACTCCTACCTTACACTTTCTGAGAAGAGAACTACCTACCCTTGTGTTGAGATCAAGTTGCTCCATTCCCACCATATGAAACTTGATTTCTAACCTTCCCAAGTTGCTTTCCACTCAATCCTTTCTTCCACCAAAGCCAAATCAGTGAGGAGAGTTGAGTGTTGGGGAGATTATCATTTGAAGCACAAGAGCAAGGAGTTCATCATCATCTACAACATCTATTACCTTTTGGAGGGTGGTGCCTCCTAAATTGGTTAGGTGTCGCTTGGGAGCCTCCGTCATCGAGATGTGGAGTTGAACCAAGAAGTTTGTAAGGGCAAGGAGATCGCCTACTTCGTGAAGATCTACCCCGAGTAAGGCTAGCCCTCCGTGGGCGTAGGCCATGATGGAATAGACAAGGTTGCTTCTTCGTGGACCCTTCGTGGGTGGAGCCCTCCGTGGACTCGCGCAGCCGTTACCCTCCGTGGGTTGAAGTCTCCATCAACGTGGATGTACGATAGCACCACCTATCGGAACCACGGGAAAAATCACCGCGTCTCCAAATTGCGTTTGCTCTTCTCCACCTCTCTTTACTACATGTGCAATTTACTTTCCGCTGCTTATACTCTAGAATTGCATGTGTAGGGTGATGCTTGACTTGATCATAATTGTGAATCTGCCAAAAACTGTTATTGATCAAAAGGCAGAATTTTTATATTTACAAGTAGTCTAATCACCCCCCCTCTAGACATACTTTCGATCCTACAGCCGCCACAAGTTCCCGAGGAGCGGGGCAAAGGTTTCCTCATTGGTGCAACGAGACCGAAGACCGCAAGGATGACAAGGAGGATGTCATTGTCGAGCCCACCACCGCGTCATCGCCTGATCCTTTTGCAGGAGAAGACTGCTTTTGTCAGGGTAGGAACGTCCTTGTGTTCCCGCTCAAAAATGGCTGTTGTGGGATCCCTTCCCGCCTAAACATTTCGGGGGAAGAGGACTATGGCCGCCTATATAAGTAGCTAGAACTCCCACTGCAAAGGGGATCCATGGATACACTCTGCCAGCACGCAAGGAGCAAGAACACTAGCCTCTTGACCCTCCCGAGTTCACCTCCTGAGCCCAGGAACCATTGTACTAGCTTGTATCCCAGCTCGCTCGAGGCTAATCCACCAAAGGAGGAAGTAGGGTCGTACACCACGCGGTGGCCCGAACCTGGATAAACTCTTGTGTGTTCTGTCCGTTGTTTGCTTGAATCCTTCCACCGAGGCGAGAGCGAGGCGCTAGGTAGACGAGAGTGGGAGAGATCTTCGTTCACGCCCCTGTGTTCGAACTTAAAGGGTTTTGCGGAGCCCTGAATCCGACATTTGGCGCGCCAGGTAGGGGGCGTGTCGAAATCTCGCCTCTCTGACGACCTCGCCCCGCTCTCGTCCATCAACCCCGCGTCGCCCAGCTCCAACAAACCGCGACCACGATGGCGGAGGCGCACCAGACGCGTGCGGAAGCCCGTGGCGCCCGCGCCGCTCAGGCATCGCCCTTCGGCCGCGAGACTCGCCGCCACCCGTCCTTGATCAGGGCCGACGGCACGATGAGCATCACCAACCCGCCGCCAGAGGACCGGCAGCACCCATCGCCCACTCGACGCCAAGGTCGTGCGGCAGCACGGGCCGCCGAGCACGCAGTGGTAAGCTCATGGGACCGGCGCGAAATGGCGAACATGAGGGCCGCGATACTGGTGGCAAGGGAACTGCTAAGGTGCCGGTTGCTCAATAGCGGCCACGATGCGCTACTCCTCAGGGTGGCCGAGCTCCTCGACGTCGCCAGCACCGGAGCTGAGCCATTCTGATTCCACATGACGATGTCACGGACCGGGTGCCGCCCCAGCCACACCCGGTCGCCCGTATGGTCAAGACCCGCGGCGACCTACGAGGGCGACATGGGGTATGATCCGCTGAACCCTTCATACGATCCCGCTCCTCTGCCTCGAAGCCCTTTGTATTCAGGAACCGCCCCCGCCGAGGAGCCACCAGGAGGCGACCCCAAGACTACGCCGAACGCCGGGTGCAACCAGACGCCGGCACAAGGGGGCTCA
Source organism: Secale cereale (assembly GCA_902687465.1). NCBI lineage: Eukaryota > Viridiplantae > Streptophyta > Magnoliopsida > Poales > Poaceae > Secale > Secale cereale. Next base: position 580,339,699 of record LR738709.1, read on the forward strand.
GGAGCGGAAGGTCGGGAGGCAGATCCCCCGCTCTTTGCCCTCAACCCTTCATCATCATCGCCCATGGCCATGGAGTGTGAATGAGACGCGCGCAGGTGCCTGCGGGGGCCGGCACTCGCAGCACCAGCCGTAGGCCTCAGGCCAACAGTGTCTCTGGCACCAAGCCTCGGCAGGCCAGGGGGCGACTCTGGTTGCCACGTCAAGACAGAAAGGGAAGGGAAGGCCCGGGTCAGGCCTTCGTCACCCCGCGCGTGACCCGTCGCGCATGAGCCTGCCCTGGATTTCACCAGGGGCTCGCTGGTGGTGGGTATGATGCGCGCGGGGAGGGGCCTTCTCCCCCCTCCGTTCAACCTCAAGACGCCGCGCCTCCCGGCGTACCATCCCCCGGGCTGCGGAGGGTGCGTCTAGAGGCGGTACGGCAACCCATCCTACATGCACTAGGAGGGCCCAAGACCGCGGCTCCGTACCCCTGCTCACGAAATCCCATACCCACTGGGCCCGACCCTGATCAGGAAGGGCTAAGGGGCCATTAGGAGCGTGGGTAGGGCGGGGTCCCCCTCGCACTTCAGGACACCGCGTCTCTGAACGACGTTAGCCCTCAGGGGCGAAGCGCGCTCAGAGATCGCATGAGCGGCGCACCTGATGCTCGGAGGGGGGCCTATGGCCAAGGTCCCATCCCCCCATCATGCACAGTGTCCCACTTCATGAATGCCACCTTTGGGTGAGTTCATGAGGGAGCGGACTAGTGCGGAGCGGGGCCCTCAAAGCGAAGGGGCGGGCACGTTAGAAGATCTCCGCTCGTGACACTCTCACATAATAATGAGTGGGGCTGTACACACCCCGGAGTCTCCGGAGCGTCGCCCTAGGACCTCGGGGGCTCCCTCCCACGCCGAGTGGATGCACCATGCTCCGCGCTGGCCGTCGACACTCCCCCCAATGGCTATGCCCACATATCCACCGGTGGTAGCCCTATGCTCCGCGTTGGGGAGAAGACTGAAGACCTGCTCAGAGGCCGGACGCGGCCCCTCCTTTTTGCCATTCGCATTTGCTCCCTCTGTATCCACTTTTTCAAGCCGATCTCGCCACCGCGCGACTCGTTTCTTGAATACAAGGGAGAATTTTCGTCTGTGTTTTGCGATTTCCGTCGTGTTTCCTCGCCAGTCTGTTTTTTCGTCTTGCTCAGCCGAGCTGGGCTACGTCCGCAACCCCGCCCTATCACTCCTCGCGAGCAGGGACCGAGGCGTGGGCGCATGTTCTGTCTGGTCCGCGGCCGGACCGCCAACCACTCTTGCGCTCACAGCAGGTACTCGCGAGGCGCGCCTAGGCGAGGTCGGCGGGCGCTCCGTCATGACACGCGACAAGGGCTTCAGGCCACAGCCTCAGGAACAAGCAAGGGAGTGCCTAAAAACCCATCCTTACAGTGTTCAATTACATCATCAAAAGTTTAAGCCTTGCGACACCCATCTCACCCGGCTCTGGAGCCACAACCAGAAACAAATTTACAGCAGGAGCTGGACTAAGCGTCGACGCCTTCGCCGAAACTGTCGGTGCCGCTCCCCTCAGGCACCGGAGCATCCTCGATAGCTGGAACGAGCTCTGTCACCAACGCGTCCACATGGTCACTCACCCAATTCACCGAGAGGCCGGCGACCGCCTCAGGCGCAGGCTCCAGTAGGGCCTCAAAGTCCGTATGAGGGTCAAGACGGTGCAAGTTGCCGAAGATGCGGGAGACCGCGCTCCTCAGGACGTCGCGTCTTTGCTCCTCGACGAGCTGCCGAGCCTTCCTGACCCCGACTTCAAGACGCTCTACCACCCCGGTAAAGAACCCGAGATACCCGACGTCATCATTAACCAGGGGGCCGGCGACCCTCGAGCCAAGAAGTTCTCCTAGGGCCCGGCCGGCCCGGTGCCGCAGGGCCTCAAACATCGCCGAGCGGGTGTGCTGCATCCCACGGACTCGTGCGGTCTCCTCAGAAGTTCGAGACGCGAGGGTGGAAATGTCCTCCACTTGCTGCTGAAAGCAGGACAATTCCGCCCTAGCGGTGGCGCGAGCCTTCTCCGACGCTCGCTCGCGGCGTTCCGCCTCGGCACAGGCCTTCTTCGACGCCCGTTCGCGACGCTCGGCTGCAACGCGAGCCTTCTCCGACACCTGCAGGCGACGCCCGGCATCCGCCAGTTTGCTCTTAAGTGCTGTGATTTCCTTCTGAAGCTCCGTGCGCTTGTCAGCGAAGCGAGTCTCGTGAAGCCCCAGCTTCTCGCGGTAATCCTTCCGGAGACGCTCCGCCTCCCTGGCAGCCTTCTTCGCGATGACCTCGCGATCATCAAGGTTGCCCTCGGCCTCGGCTAGCTGGCGCTCCATCGTCTCCAGGCGTTCGCGCTCCATGCTCAGCTCCATCGCCTCAAGTGCCAGCGCCTCCTCCCGTGCCGAGAGGCCCGCTGGGCTATCATCATCAACCACAGGTGCAGCAAGGGCAACACTTTGAGCATGAACCTGGCGCTCGAGCGTGGCGTTTGAGGCATCAAGCTCACGCTCACGCTCCTCGGCGGCCGCGCAGTGGCGCTCGCGTCTCGGGCCTGCTTCAGGGCACGGTCGCAAGCCTCTTGAGCCGCGGCGGCCGACACTTCCGCCTTCCTTAGGGCGGTTTCGTGCTGCAGCTAGCTCAGTTTGACGGCGGTCTTCAGCTAGCGCCAACCCCTCGCCAGAAGCAGACCCTCGGCCTTAACGCGCCCATCTACTTCAGCAACCTCGACCTCGAGATGCTTCAGGGCGTCCGATGCCTCCCGCACAAGGTCATGGCGGACCACGCTCCGGCGCATTGCAAGTTCCAAAAGACGATCGGGCTCGTCCCCGGCACCCGCGTCGCCCAAAGGGGGCTCCCCCTCTCCCTCGTGTTCAGTGTGTGCCTCAGGGCTAGCCCCGAGGGCGCGCGGTACTTCCGGCGCAAGGAGCAGGCGTGGTCCTGACGGGCGGACAGCTGCTCGAGCTGCCTCAAGAGCTTGCTGACCCATGGTGAAGGCAAGACCCGGGACACAGAGCGGGCTCCCGATGTACCAAGAGCTGCCTTGCCCCAGAGGCACTCGTGGGCTGGGAGCACGACCTGTGCGATAGGACCCGGGCGCGATTTCAAGAGCCCACGCGAGGCCTCCCGAAGGCTCGGCATGGTCCAGAGGAGGAATGCAGGCAGAGTCTCCTACGGGCCTCGTCGAGCGACTCGAGGACGAAGCGGGAGAGACCCTGCGGAGCAAGAGGTCAGCAGAACCACATTGGGAAGGATGGGAAGAGCCAAAAGAGACGCACCTAGGGATGGCAATGGGTACCCATTACCCGCGTACCCTACGAGTAAAAACCCTATTAGGGCAAGGGTATGGGTTACAAAAATACCCATGGGTACATAAACATGAAAATTTCATACCCATCGGGTATAGTGGGTATGGGTATGGTTTAGTATAACCCATACCATGTACCCATGTACCCGCATATATCCTGACAAATAGACCTTATATATTATTATCCACATATTAAACAAATAGACCTCATCATGCATTCATGTTAGGCCGTCGCACCACAATAGCTAGCCCACGAATGAGTATGCGTTAATATCATGATGTGTTGTTGTTTATAAATTATTGTTATAAGTTTTTGTTTATGACTATGTAATGCTCAAATTGCCGTGTTGCTAATCTGGGTAACTTTACCCGCGGGTACCCACTTACCCTGATGGGTGATGGGTATGGGAAAAAATTGTACCCATCAATGGGTATGGGTATGGGTGATGGGCAAGATTTGGGATGATGGGTAAGGGTATGGGATGGCTCCACCCATACCCAAACCCTGCGGGTGCCATCCCTAGACGCACCTGCTTGGTACAGTCAGCTTCATCCTCTTCAGGGCCCTCGGGGTAGGGCCGAAGACGCTCCTCAACCTCCGCCTCTTGCCTAGCGCCGCGAAGGATGACTGGAGGCTGCTTGAGGCAGATATGCCTAGTCCCGGAGCAAGGTCGCAGCAGGCACCCGTGGCCGGCGCCCCGCTCCGTGAGGTGGTGCTTCCCGGACTCGCCTCGACCGAAGGCCGCTGCGCCTCCCACTCGGCTGCTTCAGGAGCCAGCGGCGCCTCAGCATCTTCCGCCACCTCCGCCAACACCGGCGCCTGAGCTTCGTCCACTCGCTCCAGGGACGGAGTCGACCCCAGGCCAGGGGCTCCTCCAGGTGCGTCCGCCCCGGAAGGGAAGGACGGGCTCGCGAGCCCGGATACCACCGAGGAATCGTCACGAGGATCAGGGGTGCCTCCCGAGATCATCCCCCACGCATCGAAGCGGGGCATCCTTTCAGCAAGAGCCCTTCCGGCTAGAGGAGCTAAGTACAAGGGAACCGCGGAACCAGGGCGAGCTTCAGGCACTCCACCAACGAGCAGCCGCATCAGCCCCTGGAGCGTATCAGGAGGGAGCTGCTTCCGCTGAAGACGCGCGCGATCATCAATAACCCACATTGGGCTGGAATGGCGCTGGAGTGGGGCGACACAGAGGACAAGGAAGTCTCTCGCCACCATCGCCAGGGTCAATCCGCTTCTCCTCAGGTTGGCCAGTTGGCGCATCACTGGCTCCGCCCGTGGATCTGAAAGGGCCTCATGCCCCAGCCCAAGTTCGGCACCGCCGGTGCGTCAGGAAGATGGAATTGGGGGCTGTACGCGGCGGCGTCAACAAACACCCATTGGCGGCGAAACCCTTCTGTGGTTGGGTGAAGCGAGAAGTCAATTCCGGAGGCAGCTGTCGCTTCCACCACGCGCAACGACACGCACCCTGAGCGCTGCCTCCTGTCAACCAAGGAGAGAGCGAAGAAGTGGCGAAGCAAGGCCACAGAAGGGGAAACGCCAACGAAAGCCTCACACGGGAACGCGAAGCCGGAAAGAAGGATGATGGACCTAGGGTCCAGGTGTAACGCCCGAATCTAGTAATGCGTGAGCACCGTGTAGAAGAAGGCGGAGAAAGGGGGAAGAAGACCCCCAAAGATAGCATGGAGATAAAGCTGGATGTCATTAGCACCAAGCTTCCCCACCGGCCGGGAAGCAAGCCAGACCCGGGTCGGTCCCCACTCGTTAAATGCATCGGCCAAGGTGCGACACACCTTGTCCAGACCCTCCTGGTTCACTATGGCGGAGCGACCCAGCGCCGGCTCGAGCGCCGACGATGACGCGACAGGCTCGCCGTCCCCCCTCGTCTTCGCCTCGTGCAGCATGACAGCAAGGGGGAGGGGGCAGAGAAGGGAAGCAGAGAAAGGGAGCGATTGGGAGGCAGAAAGCAGAGGCAGCAGCAAGAAGCCCTACCGGTCGTGCGATTGGCAAGGCGCACGACTACCAAGACTGCGTGGGAGGCGGGGCCGCCCACGTCCCATCCAACCATCGCACGCCAGCCTGGCCCGCAAGCTTTGGGGCCCGTGGCATTTCGTCCTCGACTAAGGCTTCGCCCCGAAGCCAACTCCGTGCGCGCCTTGGGCTCGGGGGCTACTGTCGGCGTACTGGGAACCAGGGTACCCAGACTTGCCTGTCTGCGGGCCGCGACGCGCTCCTACTACGGCCTGGTACGACCCAGCTAATCAATCAGCTGCCCAAGACCCTCGCGAGGGAGCTAAGCCTCGCGAGGAGAACGACGTCAAGACCTCCTCAGGAGCAGCCTCAGCAAGGTGCTCCGGAGGGGCGGAGAATCCAAGGCCAAGCCTGCCTCAGGAGGAGGCAGTGATATCAGCCGTGATGCATCGCGCCAGCAGGTGCCAGTGGCGCAGTTACCATTTCGGTGCAAGGGGGACAGCGCAGCCGCAAGTTCCCGAGGAGCGGGGCAAAGGTTTCCTCATTGGTGCAACGAGACCGAAGACCGCAAGGACGACAAGGAGGATTTCATCGTCGAGCCCACCACCGCGTCATCGCCTGAACCTTTTGCAGGCGAAGACTGCTTTTGTCAGGGTAGGAACGTCCTTGTGTTCCCGCTCAAAAATGGCCGTTGTGGGATCCCTTCCCGCCTAAACATTTCGGGGGAAGAGGACCGTGGCCGCCTATATAAGTAGCTAGAACTCCCACTGCAAAGGGGATCGACGGATACACTCTGCCACCACGCAAGGAGCAAGAACACTAGCCTCCTGACCCTCCCGAGTTCACCTCCTGAGCCCAGGAACCATTGTACTAGCTTGTATCCCAGCTCGCTCGAGGCTAATCCACCAACGCAGGAAGTAGGGTCTTACACCACGCGGTGGCTCGAACCTGGATAAACTCTTGTGTGTTCTGTCTGTTGTTCGCTTGAATCATTCCACCGAGGCGAGAGCGAGGCACTAGGTAGACGAGAGTGGGATAGATCTTCGTTCACGCCCCTGTGTTCGAACTTAACGGGTTTTGTGGAGCCCTGAATTCGACAGTCCCAAAAATAATATAAAAGTGTATGATAAGGCCCATTAAACATCCAAAACATCATATATAATAGCATGGAACAATCAAAAATTATAGATACGTTGGAGACGTATAAACTCTCTCTCCCCCTTTGACATCAATTTCCAAGAAGGGATCTCCTGGAGTGTGAGTCAAAATAGGTTTGGTCCTTGAGTCACAGAGCAGAGCAGTATATAAAATGTGATGCTGGTAGAGGACAAGTATCATTGAGTGGAGCTGGAACAAAAATGCAGGAACAAGTGAAAAATTGTCTCCTCAGTATTGAAATCGGTTACATCGAGATGGTTTCGTCGGTGGCACCGAGATGGTTCGGTTTGATCGAAGGAGGCAAATCGGTGAGTCCGAGTTCAACACAGAGAGAACAATTGTCATCTCAGCTCACTAGGCAAATAAAATTTCACAAAGATTTGCAAGGAATTAACTGAAGGATTTGTACTGAATTGGATGCAGAGAATGCAGAACAAAACAGAGAAAAGAAAATCTAGATGAAGTTTTTTTTTGTTTTAAAAGAAGAGGAACAAAATGCAAGGAACAAATGCACAAACTTAGAGAAACACTAGAGAACTTCATCTAGAATTGGTCGGCGACAAAGTCACCTATGTTAGAGTATATTGTCTTAGGAGTCAAGTGAAGACACTTGATCATAGGTCATACTCATCGTTTAAGCTCAAAATGGGGTTACCATTTTACATTTAAGCATTTGATGTATTCACATCTTGTTGAGCTGCTTTGACCCATGACTTGAGGTAAATCTTCTCTAAGATGGAATGCCATACCTTGGGTGGTGGTGTTGATCTTGATCATGTAGTTGAACTTGTGTGGGTTGCTCAAGGTTGATTTAGCTCATCAAGAATTGGGAGCACCAATTGTAGTTTGAGTTCATCTACCTACATGGGTTAGATTTGCAAGGAAGAGCACTTGTGTATCCAAAATGACAATCATGAAAACTTGATACCAAATAAATTTGATATGTAGAAATTGTCAAAGGATATGTTGAAGGGTTTTATGCTTCCTTGTCTTCAACCACCATGGTGTAGAGTCTTAGTGATGTAGGGATTGCTTAGGATATGAGTGAGTTGCAATCTCATAGATTTGGATTCATCCAAGTGCCTACAAGGGTTAGATAGCATGCAAGGGTACAAGTATCCAAGACATATGATCATCATCATAAGAGAAATATCAAGGATTAGTCAAAGGCTTATGCCTTGCATGTATCCAAATGGAGTTCCTACTCCAAGTTTGAAGCATCAATAATGTTCAATTCACCTCTCAACCTGCAAAACACTTTCTCATCAAGTGGTTTAGTAAATATATCCGCTAATTGCTTATCGGTGCGAACATGTTTAAGATTGATATCACCCTTAGCAACATGATCTCGAATGAAATGACGAAGAACTTCAATATGCTTAGTTAGAGAATGTTGCATGGGGTTGTGAGCAATCTTAATAGCACTTTCATTGTAACAAAGTAATGGAACATGTTTCACATAGATCCCATAATCTTTAAGAGTTTGGGTCATCCAAAGTAATTGAGCACAACATGAACCAACGGCAATGTATTCCGTTTCGGCGGTGGATAATGATACCGAGTTTTGTTTCTTGGAGGACCAAGATACAAGAGATCTACCAAGAAATTGACAAGTACCCGAAGTGGACTTTCTATCAACCTTATCACCGGCATAGTCCGAGTCGAAGTATCCAACAAGATCAAAAGAGGACCTCTTAGGATACCAAATGCCAAAATTTGGTGTATGAATTAAGTATCTCACTATCCTTTTCACAGCCTTACGATGACATTCTTTAGGGGCCGCTTGATATCATGCACACATGCACACACTTAGCATAATATCGGGATGGGAGGCACGTAGATATAACAGTGAACCAATCATAGATCGGTAAACCTATTGGTCAACCGGTTCGCCATCCTTAGTCAAGTCAAGATGTCCACTAGTAGGCATGGGTGTAGTCATACTTTTGCATTCTTGCATGTTGAACTTCTTGAACAAGTCCTTGGTATACTTTGTTTGAGAAACAAAGGTACCCTCCTTAGTTTGCTTGATTTGCAAACCGATAAAGAACTTGAGTTCACTCATCATAGACATCTCAAACTTTTTCGACATGAGCTTTCCAAACCTTTCACTAAAATGGGGGTTATTAGAACCAAATATGATATCATCAACATAAATTTGGCACACAAATAATTCACCATTAACCCTTTTAGTAAAACATGTAGAATCTATTTTTCCAATCTCAAAGCCTTTTTCAAAAAGGAACTTGGTCAAGAATTTATACCACGCTCTAGGAGCTTGTTTAAGACCATAAAGAGCTTTGTGAAGTTTGTAAACATGATTAGGTTACTTAGGATTGAGAAAGCTGGGAGGTTGTTTAACATAAACTTCCTCCTCAATTTCATCGTTTAGAAAAGCACTTTTAATGTCCATTTGGTATAAGGTGATATCATGGTGATTAGCATAAGCAAGTAAGATGCGAATGGACTCAAGTCTAGCAACGGGGGCATATGTCTCACCGTAGTCCATACCTTCGACTTGAGTGTAGCCTTGGGCGACGAGATGTGCTTTGTTGCGGACGACTTGACCATCTTCGTCTTGCTTGTTGAGAAACACCCATTTGGTACCAATGATGGTGTGGTTGTTATCAGGCTTATGAACTAATGTCCAAACTTGGTTTCTCTGAAAGTTGTGTAGCTCTTCGTGCATAGCGTTCACCCAATCTGGATCATCAAGAGCATCTTCAACCTTCATAGGTTCAAGGTTAGATATGAAAGAGTAATGTTCACAAAAGTTAGCTAGGCGAGATTTAGAGCGAGTGATTCTCCTGGTTTGGATATGATTGTAGATTTGCTCTACGGGATGATCTCTAGCAATTATTGCTCTAACTCGTGAAAGCTTTTGCTTGGGTCAAGGTGGAACATCCTCTTCATCATCATCTTCTTCTTCTTCTTGTCCTTCTTCATTGTTGTTGGTGTTTTTGTCCCCTTGTGGAGGTGGAGAAGGAGGTCGATGAGGTTTATCTTGATGCACCTCCTCGTTTCCTTCATCATTGCGTGTCCCACTTGTGGATGCCTCCAAGTCAACTTGTGGTTCACCTTGTCGTGAGGTAGAAGCTTCCACATGGACGGACGAAGTACTCTCTTTTACCTCCGTTGGACGGATCTTGTCAATAGACAAGTCTTGAATTGCTTCCGAAGGGTCTTTATGTCCTACATCAATTGGCAATTGCTCTACTTGCGAGCCGTTAGATTCATCAAACTTCACATCTACCGTCTCTTCAACCTTTCAGGTGAAATTGTTGTAGACATGGTAAGTGTGAGAGTTTGAGCCATAACCAAGTAGGAAACCTTCATGAGATTTAGGAGCAAATTTGGAACGACGATGGTTATCAAGAATGTAGCACTTTGAGCCGAATACTCGAAAGTATCCAACTTGGGGTTTGCTACCGTTGAGAAGCTCGCATGACGTCTTGCCGAGAAGCTTGTGAAGATACAAGCGATTGGTTGCATGACAAGGTATCTCAACCGCTTCCGCCCAAAAGTGTCTTGGCATCTTGTATTCGTCAAGCATCGTTCTTGCCATTTCGATGAGTGTTCGGTTCTTCTTCTCAACAACTCCATTTTTTTGAGGCGTGTACGTCGCCGAGAACTCATGTGAAATCCCTTCTTCGTCAAGAAAGGCATCCACATTTGCGTTCTTGAACTCCGTTCTGTTGTCGCTCCGAACCTTCTTGATCTTCACTTCAAATTGATTTTGGGCCTTCCTAGCGAAGTTTTTAAAGATCTTTTGGACGCGCGGTTTGTCATCAAGAAAGAACACCCACGTAAATCTTGAAAAATCATCAACAATGACTAATCCAAAAGACTTACAACCGAGGCTTTTGTAAGCATTGGGACCAAAAAGATCCATATGAAGTAGCTCAAGTTATCTTATCGTAGTCATGATGTTCTTCACGGGATGACTTCCTCCAACTTGTTTTCCTGCTTGAAAAGCACTACAAAGTCTATCCTTGTCAAATATAACATCTTTAACACCAAGGATATGATCACCTTTAATAAGCTTATCAAGATTTCGCATGCCCACATGACCTAACCTTCTATGCCACAACCAACCTTTAGAAGATTTAGCAATAAAACAAGTGCGAGGTTGGGCTTTTTTGTGAAGTCAACAATGTATAGGTCACCCCTACTAATGCCGGTAAAGACCATATTATGATTATTTCTACGAAAGACTTGGCAATCAACATGAGTGAATAGCACATTTAAACCGAAATCAGCTAATCTAGACACGGAGAGAAGATTATATCCGAGAGATTCTACAAGCATGACATTCTTAATTGAGCTATCGTTGGATATGGCCACCTTACCAAGGCCAACAAATTTACCCTTAGAGTTGTCACCAAAGGTAACATACTTTCGTGGACCATCATTTCTAGCAAGCTCATCAAACATGTCCTTATCTCCGGTCATGTGATCCGTACATCCACTATCAAGCGCCCATTCCTTTCCTCCGGCTGCGTAACCATAAAGATTTTCCATAAGACCAAAATTTCTCATTTGTTCATCAAGATCATAGTCACTATCATCATCCTCATCATAGTATTGATACGTCTCCAACGTATCTACCTTTCCAAACACTTTTGGCCTTGTTTTGGACTCTAACTTGCATGATTTGAATGGAACTAACCCGGACTGACGCTGTTTTTAGCAGAATTGCCATGGTGTTATTTTTGTGCAGAAATAAAAGTTCTCGGAATGACCTGAAAATCAATGGAGAATTATTTTGGAATATATAAAAAACACTGGAGGAAGAAACCAGACCAGGGAGCCCACACCCTGTCCACGAGGGTGGGGGCGCCCCCTGGGCGCGCCCCGTGCCTCGTGGGCCCCCGGACGCTCCACCGACCTCAGCTCTGACTCCATATATTCATGTTCGGGGAGAAAAAAAATCAGAGAGAAGGATTCATCACGTTTTACGATACGGAGCCACCGCCAAGCCCTAATCTCTCTCGGCAGGGCTGATCTGGAGTCCGTTCGGAGCCCCGGAGAGTGGAAATCGTCGCCATCATCATCATCAACCTTCCTCCATCACCAATTCCATGATGCTCACCACTGTGCGTGAGTAATTCCATCGTAGGCTTGCTGGACAGTGATGGGTTGGATGAGATTTACCATGTAATCGAGTTAGTTTTGTTAGGGTTTGATCCCTAGTATCCACTATGTTCGAAGATTGATGTTGCTATGACTTTGCCATGCTTAATGCTTGTCTCTAGGGCCCGAGTGCCATGATTTCATATCTGAACCTATTATGTTTTCATGAATATATGTGAGTTCTTGATCCTATATTGCAATTCAATAGTCACCTACTATGTGTTATGATCCGGCAACCCCGAAGTGACAATAATCGGGACCACTCCCGGTGATGATCGCAGTTTGAGGAGTTCATGTGTTCACTAAGTGTTAATGCTTTGGTACGGTACTCTATTAAAAGGAGGCCTTAATATCCCTTAGTTTCCAATAGGACCCCGCTACCACGGGAGAGTAGGACAAAAGATGTCATACAAGTTCTTTTCCATAAGCACGTATGACTATATTCGGAATACATGCCTACATTACATTGAGGAACTGGAGCTAGTTTTGTGTCACCCTATGTTATAACTATTACATGAGGAATCACATCCGACATAATTATCCATCAATGATCCAATGCCTACGAGATTTTCACATATTGCTACTTGCTTAGTTACTTTACCGATGCTACTATTACAATCACTACAAAACTGCTACCGTTACTTTTGCCACCGTTACCGTACTTCCATACTACTTTGCTACTAAATACTTTGCTGTAGATATTAAGTCTTCCAGGTGTGGTTGAATTGACAACTCAACTGCTAATACTTGAGAGTATTCTTTGGCTCCCCTTGTGTCGAATCAATAAATTTGGGTTGAATACTCTACCCGTGAAAACTGTTGCGACCCCCTACACTTGCGGGTTATCAAGACTATTTTCTGGCGCCGTTGCCGGGGAGCATAGCTATATTCTGTGAGTCACTTGGGATTTATATCTGTTTATCACTATGAAGAACTTGAAAGACGCAAAAACCAAGATTTATCCCTCAAGTGCGAGGGGAGGTAAGGAACTGCCATCTAGCTCTGCACTTGATTAACCCTCTATTATGAGTAAATTTGCGACACCTACTCCTGCTATCGAATTTGATATGTCGCATGTTCTTGTTGATGCCACTTCTGCTATGCATGATACTTATGATGAAACTACTTCTATGCTTGATAATACTGTGCCACTAGGTGAATTTCTTGATGAACAAATTTCTAGGGCTAGAGAGAATGAAATTATTGAAACTAATAATATTGATGAAAGTGATGATGAAGATTCCCCCCCTAGATATGAATTGTCTGTTCTGCCTGAGGGTTATGTTATGGATGAAGAAACTGCTAGAGACTTTCTTGCTTGCAATGATAGATATGATCTTAAGAAATTATTAGCTAAGCTGAAAGAAAAGTCTTTGAATGCTAGAATGAAATATGACCCTGCTTTTGCTACTTCACCTATCTGTGTTCCTGATATGGATTATGATTTCTCTGTCGATCCTGTGTTAATTACTTTGGTTGAATCTGATCCTTTCCATGGCTATAAATCTAAAACTTTTGTGGCACATCTTACTAAGTTGAAAGATATAGCCATCCTATTCACCAATGAGGAAAAAGTTCGTTACTACTATATCCTTAAGTTGTTTCCGTTCTCCTTAAAGGGTGATGGTAAAACATGGTTTAATTCTCTTGATCCTGGTTGTGTGCATAGTCCCCAGGATATGATTTATTACTTCGCTGCTAAATATTTTCCCGCTCATAAGAAACAAGCTGCCTTAAGGGAAATATATAATTTTGTGCAAATTGAAGAAGAGAGTCTCCCACAAGCTTGGGGGAGGCTTCTCCGATTACTTAATGCTTTGCCTAATCATCCTCTTAAGAAAAATGAAATACTTGATATCTTTTATAATGGGCTAACCGATGCTTCCAGAGACCACCTGGATAGTTGTGCTGGTTGTGTTTTCAGGGAAAGAACTGTTGATCAAGCTGAATTGGTATTGAATAATATGTTGATTAATGAAAACAATTGGACACTTCCTGAACCAACTCCTAAGCCAACTCCGAAGAAAAGGGGTATTCTATTTCTTAGTCCTGAAGATATGCAAGAGGCAAATAAATCTATGAAAGAAAAAGATATTAAAGCTGAAGATGTTAAGAATTTGCTACCTATTGAAGAAATGCATGGTCTTGATAACCCGACACAGGTAGTGAAGGTAAATTCTCTCTATAGAATTGATGAAGGTGATATTCCTCGTTATAAGTCTGCTAGTCAATACTTAGATGAGTTTGACAATTTTATTGTTAAACAAGAAAACTTCAATGCTTATGTTGGTAGACAATTGCAACACAATGCTTATATGATTGAACATTTGAGTGATTATATGTCTAGAGTTAAAGGTGAACTTAAACTCATTAGTAAACATGCTTCTATGGTTACCACTCAAGTAGAACAAGTACTTAAAGCACAAAATGATTTGCTCAATGAATTAAATAGTAAGAAAAATGATAATGCTATTAGAGTTGTGACTAGAGGGGGCAGAATGATTCAGGAACCTCTGTATCCTCAGGGCCACCCTAAGAGAATTGAGCAAGATTCTCAGAGAGCTAATGTAGATGCACCTAGTTCTTCTAAGAAGAAGAAAAAGAAAAATGATAGGACTTTGCATGCCTCTAGTGAACCTGTTGTTGACACACCTGAGAATCCCAATGATATCTCTATCTCTGATGCTAAAACACAATCTGGTAATGAACATGAACCTGATGATGATGTTCATGATGATGCTCAACCTAGCAATAACGATGATGTAGAGATTGAACCTGCTGTTGATCTTGATAAACCACAATCAAAGAATCAATGTTATGATAAGAGATACTTTGTTGCTAGGAAGCACGGTAAGGAAAGAGAACCATGGGTTCAGAAACCCATGCCTTTTCCTCCTAAACCGTCCAAGAAAAAGGATGATGATGATTTTGAGCGCTTTGCTGAAATGATTAGACCTATCTTTTTACGTATGCGTTTGACTGATATGCTTAAAAAAAATCCTTATGCTAAGTATATGAAAGATATTATTACAAATAAATGAAAGATACCGGAAGTTGAAATTTCCACCATGCTTGCCAATTATACTTTTAAAGGTGGAATACCTAAGAAACTAGGAGATCCAGGAGTACCAACTATACCATGCTCCATTAAAAGAAACTATGTTAAAACTTCTTTATGTGATCTTGGAGCCGGTGTTAGTGTTATGCCCCTCTCTTTATATCGTAGACTTGATTTGAATAAGTTGACACCTACTGAAATATCTTTGCAAATGGTCGATAAATCAACTGCTATACCTGTTGGTATTTGTGAGGATGTGCCTGTTGTGGTTGCAAATGTTACTATTTTAACGGACTTTGTTATTCTTGATATTCCTGAGGATGATAGTATGTCTATTATCCTTGGTAGATCCTTTTTGAATACTCCAGGGTCTGTTATTGATTGCAACAAAGGCAATATCACTTTTCATGTCAATGGTAATGAGCATACGGTACACTTTCTGAGGAAACAACCTCAAGTCCATAGTATCAATTCTATTGGAAAAATTTCAACGATTATTATTGGAGGATTTGAATTTCCTCTTCCTACTATCAAGAAGAAATATAATATTCTTATTGTTGGGGACATACATATCCCCATTGAGGTAACCTAGTGTTATTCGAAAATTCTCCGATTTCATGTTATTCGGAAAGAGTTTATTAACAAGACCTGATCAACCTTTTTAATGGATTCCTTTTGATGAGCATGAGATGGTTGAATTTAGAAAGCACAACTTTCCGTACCCTCCTTTTACTTTCTGTTAATTAGAGTAAATAAAGCAAAAATAGTATTTTCTGTCTGTTTTCTGAGTTATCCGTGCAATAAAAAATACCCCAAAAATAAAAGTTCTCCAAATGCCCCAAAAATGAAATATGATTTTTTGTGGAATATTTAAGAATATTTGGCACTGAGAACACAGCAGGGGGAGCCAGCACCTGGCCACGAGGGTATAGGGTGCGCCAACCCCCTAGGAGCGCCCCCTACCTCGTGGGCCCCACGTGGCCCCCTCCACTTACTCCAGCACCCACACACTTCATCTTCCTCCAAAAAAATCCTCCCACAGCTCAAACTCGTGTTCTAGCTCATCTTGCTGCCATTTTTGATCTTCTTGCTCAAAGCTCCATTCACAAAACTGTTTGGGGAGATTGTTCTTCGGTATGTGAATCCTCCAATGGTCCATTTAGTTTTTGTTCCAGTGCTTTATTTATTGGAATTTTTTGCTGCTAAGGTGACCCTGTTCTTGAGCTTGCATGTCAAATTTATGTGGTCAAAAGTAGTTCTAATGCATGATATAGTCTCTAAGCACTTGTGGAAGTAGTTGCTATCAATCTTGTTGAGTTTGGTTCACTTTTATTTTGTGTCACTATTTTTTTTAGAAATTTTCACAGGAAGAAAATGATGAGGAGATTGTTGAGAGGCTCTTCTAGTCAAAGCTCAAAGGATAAGCAGAAGAAATACAATCTTCCTCGCACTGCGGAAGTACGGCTGTGTGGAAGGCCTTGCAATGAGTTCTTGGAAGCTGTCGGGATTTGTAAAGACTTTTATTATTTGGCTGAGAATGCAGGCCTCACCGACTTCCTCCACGACCAGCACGAACAGTATCTCTCACTCACTAATATTTTCGTGCAAAATTTCCATTTCCATGCTAAGAAATTACCACCTTCAGTGGAGTTTCATTTATATGATGACGTTAGGGAGATGTCGTTTTATGAATTTTCTCAAGTATGTAAGATACCGTTTGCTGGTAGCCTAGAGGAACCACATCGTAAGGATGTTGATGGGTTTATTGATATGATAGCTGTAGGGGAAACGAGGAAGGTTTCAGGGGCAAGAATTACTAGTATACATTTTCCTGTTCTACGCTACTTTGCGATATTTGCTAGTAGATGCTTAATTGGTCGCGGGAACAGTGGAAACTTTAGTGCCCCTAATATTGTTATTTTGTGCCATGCTTTGTTCCGAGATACAACTTTTAGCTTGGGTGCTGTTGTTGCTAAACGATTAAGTCTAAACCGTACAAAGGGCCCCATCTTCGGAGGCATCTTTGCTTCACGCCTTGCTGAACACTTTGGGATACCTATTAGGCATCATGAGAAGGATGAGAAGTTGCTCGCCCTGGCTTTTCTAAATTATAAGACTATGATAGCACATGATTTTATTGTTAAAGATAAGAAGAAGTTGCTTAAGTATAAATTGATGTTTGATGAAAAGTATTGTGAGATTATTACCCTGCTTATACCTTCTTTGTTTGATTTACTTTCAGGCACGTACCTCGTTTTGCCTGATGCCATTTATGCGTACTGGAGCCAAGCACAAGCTTCAGAGCCAGAGCCAGAGCCACCACTTGACCCTTATCGGCAGTCGGTTTATCAGTGGGATCCGGAGGAGATGGCCAACCAGTGGCACCCCGAGGACACTCCTCAGTGCAATGGAGAGAGTAGCTTTGATCCATGGCAATAGACCAACTTAGGCCAAAAGCCTAAGCTTGGGGGAGTACGTACTTCTCACCGACATTACATTGATGTTCACACACTCATTCCAGTAGTCGGTGCTCACACTTTTTCATTGTACTATCCATGCTAGTTTATTTTCTTTTCGTAGTCTTTTTCTTGTGTGTCAGAAAAACCAAAAAAATAGTAGTAGCTTTTTAGCTAGTTTAGTTTCCATGCATGTAGTAGTAGTAACTAAAAGAAAACCCAAAAAGATTTCTCGTTCTTCTTTTGCTTGTTGGGAGCTTTCCCATGTAAATAGTTTTAGCTTCTTTTCCTTTCCTTTGGGGGTGAAGAGGATAAGACCATGATGAAAATGTTTAGTGGCTCCCGTATGCATTACTGTTGATTTAACTATGAGCCATATTACTTTGTATTCTCCTTGTATTAAATGCTTGCAGATTCCAGCTTAGTCCAATGCACGTGCACTATTATTATTATCCACACCGTTCGGTCGTGCGAGTGAAAGGCAATAATGACGATATATGATGAACTGATTGAGATGAGCAAAGGTGGTATGAACTCGACCTCTCTTGTTTCTGTAAATATGATAGTTCATCGTTCTTGATTCATCCTTTTATGAATGAAACATGCTTGCAATGACAATTAGATATCATAGCTGCTCATGCCATGCTTAATTAGCTAGGAGTTTATAATGGTCTACCTTGCGTGCCAACATGATATTAAAATGGTTGTGATGTGGTATGATAGGGTGGTATCCTCCTTTGAACCGTTCAAGTGGTTTGACTTGGCACATGTTCACGCATGTAGTTGAAACAAAATCAACATAGCCTCCACGATATTTATGTTCATGGTGATTTAGATCCTACTCATGCTTGCATTCATTGTTGATTAATTTTAATGCATGTTCATGACTGTTGTCGCTCTCTAGCTGGTCGCTTCCCAGTCTCATTCTAGCCTTCACTTGTACTAAGCGGGAATACTGCTTGTGCATCCACTTCCATAAACCCCAGAGTTGTTCCATATGAGTCCACCATACCTTCCTATATGCGGTATCTACCTGCCGTTCCAAGTAAATTTGTATGTGCCAAACTCTAAACCTTCAAATGAAATTCTATTTTGTATGCTCGAACAACTCATGTATCAACTAGGGCTGTCTATATCTTCCATGCTAGGTGGGTTATTCTCACGATGAGTGGACTCCGCTCATCATTCACGAGAAAATGGCGGGTAACCGTGATGCCCAGTCCCATGCTCAAATCAAATCAAAATAATTAAACAAAACTACCGTAGGGCTGTTGTTTGTATGGATGGTACCCGTTGTTTCGGGCCAACCATGGAGTGTGCTTGTTGGTGGTTGGGGGAGTATAAACTTTACCATTCTGTTTGGGAACCGCCTATAATGTGTGTAGCATGGAAGATATCAAGAACTCTTGGTTGTTATGTTGACAATGAAAGTATACCGCTCAAAATATTATTTATCTCTACTTCAAAACTCGAGCTCTGGCACCTCTACAAATCCCTGCTTCCCTCTGCGAAGGGCCTATCTATTTACTTTTATGTTGAGTCGTCATCCTCTTATTAAAAAGCACCAGTTGGAGAGCACCGCTGTCATTTGCATGCATTGCTCTTAATTTACATTGAGTATGACTGTGACTGGATCTCTTTTACCATGAATTACAATGTCTAGTCAACCGTTGATCTTCAGAGGTGCTCTGCATTTATGTTTTTCGATCTCAGAAAGGGCTAGCGAGATACCATCTTGTCATATCATATTATGATTGTTTTGAGAAAGTGTTGCCATCCGAGGTTTATTATTATTGTTTGCCAGTTGATTATGCAATTGATATGAGTAAACATGAGACCTAAAAGTTATTGTGAATGAGGTTAGTTCATAATCTTTGCTGAAAACTTGAATGTTGGCTTTACATATTTGCAACAACAAGAGCAAACAGAGTTTCTCAAAGTTTTTCTTTATCACTTTCAGTTTATCAACTGAATTGCTTGAGGACAAGCAAAGGTCTAAGCTTGGGGGAGTTGATACATCTCCAATGTATCTACTTTTCCAAACACTTTTTCCCTTGTTTTGGATTCTAACTTGCATGATTTGAATGGAACTAACCCGAACTGATACTGTTTTTAGCAGACTTGCCATGGTGTTATTTTTGTGTAGAAATAAAAGTTCTTGGAATGACCTGAAAATCAAAGGAAAATTATTTTGAAATATATAAAAAATACTGGCAGAAGAAACCAGACCAGGGGCCCCACACCCTGTCCACGAGGGGCGGGGGCGCCCCTCGGGCGCTCCCCCTGCCTCGTGCCCCCCCTGACGCTCCACCGACCTCAGCTTCGACTCCATATATTCATGTTTGGGGAGAAAAAATATCAGAGAGAAGGATTCATCACGTTTTACGATACGGAGCCGCCGTCAAGCCGTAATCTCTCTCGGGAGGGCTGATCTGGAGTCCGTTCGGGGCTCCGGAGAGTGGAGATCGTCTCCATCGTCATCATCAACATTCCTCCATCACCAATTCCATGATGCTCACCGCCGTGCATGAGTAATTCCATCATAGGCTTGCTGGACGGTGATGGGTTGGATGAGATTTACCATGTAATCGAGTTAGTTTTGTTAGGGTTTGATCCCTAGTATCCACTATGTTCTAAGATTGATGTTGCTATGACTTTGCCATGCTTAATGCTTGTCACTAGGGCCCGAGTGCCATGATTTCAGATCTGAACCTATTATGTTTTCATGAATATATGTGAGTTCTTGATCCTAGCTTGCAAGTCAATAGTCACCTACTATGTGTTATGATTCGGCAACCCCGAAGTGACAATAATCGGGACCACTCCCGGTGATGACCGTAGTTTGAGGAGTTCATGTATTCACTAAGTGTTAATGCTTTGGTCCGATACTCTATTAAAAGGAGGCCTTAATATCCCTTAGTTTCCAATAGGACCCCGCTGCCATGGGAGGGTAGGACAAAATATGTCATACAAGTTCTTTTCCATAAGCACGTATGACTATATTTGGAATACATGCCTACATTACATTGAGGAACTAGAGCTAGTTATGTCTCACCCTATGTTATAACTATTACATGAGGAATCACATCCAACATAATTATCCATCACTGATCCAATGCCTACGAGCTTTTCACATATTGCTACTTGCTTAGTTACTTTACCGCTGCTACCGTTACAATCACTACAAAACTGATACCGTTACTTTTGCCACCGTTACCATTAGTTCCATACTACTTTGCTACTAAATACTTTGCTGCAGATATTAAGTCTTCCAGGTGTGGTTGAATTGACAACTCAACTGCTAATACTTGAGAGTATTCTTTGGCTTCCCTTGTGTCGAATCAACAAATTTGGGTTGAATACTCTACCCTCGAAAACTGTTGCGATCTCCTACACTTGCGGGTTATCAAGTATCCATGTTAAACATTGTCTTGTGAATGATCAACACCTAGAGAGAGTGATTCATTAGAAGTATGACCGTAACAATGTTCATCTCTATGAATTCTAATGACTTCGGAAATGATATTGCTAATAATTCCAACATCTCCTTTGGCACGTATGAGATCACGAAGCTCACATATGCAATCATTAAACTTAGGATCACTAGTACTTATCCTATTCAAGGCAATAGACTTATGGATAATCTCATCTAGATTTTTCAAGGAATAATTTGGGAATCGTTCCTCTAGGAATCTCCATATGGTGTAAGCACAATCTAGAGTAGGTAAGCTAGCAATCAAATTTTTGGGCAATCCTTTCACAATAAGATTGATAGTTCTAAGATTGTGAATCATGTCAAGATCCTCATCGGGTGTGGGATGCAAAGGATCAACAAGGCGAGCACAAGGAATAGTAATGTACTTGTTCAAGCATCTCATTTTTCCATTCATGAAATACTCTCCATCAAGCATAGGCACTCTATGTCTAAGACTCCCCAACGTAGAATCATCCATCTTCCTCCAATGTTGATTAAACCAAAGCAATGGAGACCAAAGCTCTGATACCAATTGAAAGAATCGAGAAGAGGTGTCTAGAGGGGGGGGGAGTGAATAGACTCTTAGCAAGAAAAGTGACATTTTTAGTTACTTCAAGTTGAGGTGGAGTTTTAACACATGTTTAAACATTCACAATACATATCAAGCAAGCATGACAAGAGTATATGTGTATTGGAAATTAAAGCATGCAAATTTGACTACTTTCCCAATTTAAAGTCTTGGCAGATTTTAGCAATTATGCACAAGTCAAGCAATCAACCTACACATGCAATTCTAAGAGTACAACAGTGAAATGTAAAGCAATTGCATATGAAGGTAAAGGGAGGAGTTTGAGGGAGCAAATGCAATGTAGACACGAAGATTTTTTACGCATGGTTCCGATAGGTGGTGCTATCGTACATCCACGTTGATGGAGACTTCAACCCACGAAGGGTAACGGCTACGCAAGTCCACGGAGGGCTCCACCCACGAAGGGTCCACGAAGAAGCAACCTTGTCTATCCCACCATGGCCATCGCCCACGAAGGACTTGCCTCACTAGGGTAGATCTTCATGAAGTAGGCGACCTCCTTGCCCATACAAAACCCTTTGGTTCAACTCCACAATCATGTCGGAGGCTCCCAAGTGACACCTAACCAATCTAGGAGACACCACTCTCCAAAAGGTAATAGACGGTGTGTTGATGATGAACTCCTTGCTCTTGTGCTTCAAATGATAGTCTCCCCAACACTCAACTCTCTCTCACAGATTTGGATATGGTGGAAAGAAGATTTGAGTGGAAATCAACTTGGGAAAGGCTAGAGATCAAGATTCATATGGTAAGAATGGAATATCTTGGTCTCAACACATGTGTAGGTGGTTCTCTCTCAGAACAATGAGTAATGGAAGTGTAGGTATGTTCTGATGGCTCTCTTCATGAATGAAGAGTGGGTGGAGGGGTATGTATAGCCTCCACACAAAATCTAACCGTTACACACAATTTACCAAACTCGGTGGGACCGATTCAGAGAATTCAGTCAGACCGATTTAGTTCATAATGTGATCGTTAGGCATTTCGGTGGGACCGATATGATCAACTCGGTAGGACCGATTTTGGTAAGAAGCACACAGAGAGTTGGTCAGGCAAACTCGGTGGGACCGATTCGCTCATTTCGGTGAGACCAAAATGTTATGAAGAGGCAACAGAGAGTTTGCAATGCTAACTCGGTGAGACCGATTCTCACATCTCGGTTGATGATGCTACAGACCTAGGGTAGGGTCACAGGCCTGACCCAGGTGCCCCACCCAAGGTCACTACCCCAAAAGCTCAAGAGACAACTCAAAGACAACAGAAACAATCGACTGATACAGCCCAAGAGGACATTTCACTCGACTGCATACCCCCGCTCAGACGACCCAACTCCACACGGAAGGATGAGGACACTTGACCATACAAAGACACTCGACCCCTGAAGGTCAAAGGCCCCGTTAGGCCAACAACGGTCATGCATTCATTCTGTAGTAATGGATGCCTTTATCACCCTTTATTGCAGGCGTTATCAGTAATGTCCTTCCTTTATGTACATTGAACCCTTTGTAACGTGGGGATGGCTGGGGTCCTGGCGCACTCTATATAAGACACCCCTCCTCCAGTACAAGGGTTCGCACCCCCTGTAACTCACACACACATATACATTCCAGTCGACCACCTCCGGGCACCGAGACGTAGGGCTGTTACTTCCTCCGAGAAGGGCCTGAACTCATAAAAATCCTATGTACAATCTCACCGTAGCTAGGACCTTGCCTCCCCCTACGTACCCCCTACTCGTACTGTCAGACTCAGAACCATGACAGTTGGCGCCCACCGTGTGGCGGGTGTCTTAGCGACTTCCGGTGAGGTTGCAAGCTTTTTTCTCCAACCTCCATCATCATAGTTTCCGGCGGTGGTTTGGCGCTAGGCCGCGAGATCCGACTCGGCGCGCTCGTCTTCGTGGCCGACGACTCCGCTTGGCTCCAGGAGGCCCCCTTCGACGTCGAGGCGCTACCCATCCGCGGGGCCGCGCATTTCCGCACTAGCGCCTGCGGCGTCCTTCTCTGGCAGCCGTCGACTCAGTATCGGCCGGCTTCTTCATCGTCTGTCATCCCAGCTAGACGCCGCCGCAAGCGATTCGGTCGGTTGCGGCTCCAGCGGTGGGTGAAGCACGCGGTGGCTCGCCAAACGGCCACCCCCAACTTGCGGCCATCGAGCCCGACGAATACCACTACGGGCCGGTCGATCCGTCGACTGAGTCCATAGACTCGCTTTCCGAGTGCGGGAGCAGCGACACCGCGGCTGAAGTCCTCATGGTCGACTCACGTCGCAGTCCGTAGGGGTACCGTCACGGCGGAAACGGCGGCAGCGGCGACGGTCAGTCGTACGACCACGATGGGTACATTCCCCAGCCCCTCACTACCGAGCAAAGGGACGAGCTCTGCCGCTGCAATGAAGATGCACTTTACACCCCTATCGTGGGGGACTCTCCAGTGGCTCGGGCCCTGGAAGCCACGCGCCTAGCCACTGTGGCTGAGCGCGCGCGACTGGAAAATATCCAGCGTTCACTCGACGAACGGGCCTGCCGACTAATCCCCGAATCCAGTCGATGACCGCGACAGTCGTTCCCGTGCGAACCTCAAGTATTCCGAACGCCAATCCAGAACCTCGAAGGTGCGGCCCGCATCGCAGATTCTATCCATCCGTCTTAGTCGGAGGCTGGGAGAGGCTTGCAGCAGATCCGGGCGCTGCTCCAGACAGCAGGAGAGCAGAACGCGGACGTCTCTCAGTCGCGTAACAGGATTCACAGCAGATCAGTGGTGGCAGACACTGTCTGGTCGGCTCACAGCCCAAGATCGCCTCCGAGGCATGAGGGCCGTGGAACCCGTCAAGACCGACATCTAGGTCGGAAAGACGAACAGTACGATCGTCGATCCGGTCACAACGATCGCCGCCGAGTGCCTACGCCTCCTCCTAGAAGGGGATCGTACTTGCCTCGGCGACATGATGGCAGGCGTCTGCGTGACGACGAGCGGAGGATTCCCCCAGATCCCAGAAGGCCCGGCTTTGACGCAAGATCGATTCTTGTGCAAGGCTTGGTCGACAGGAACTGAGCATACAGAGAAGAGCAAGGCAGAGATCGTCCGAGTGGAAGCTGAGCGTTTGTCTCTGGGCCCGAATGTTTTAGCAGTGCTGTCAGGGCTGCTGAGATCCCCCCCAACTTCAGATTGGCGGCGGGAGTGAGTAAGTTCACCGGCGAGTCAAAGCCGGACACTTGGCTCGAGGATTACCGTGTGGCCGTGCAAATCGGTGGCGGCAATGATGATGTGGCTATGAAGCATCTCCCCCTGATGTTAGGTGGCTCGGCCCGGGCGTGGCTAAATTAGTTGGCCCCTGGGAGCATTTACAGTTGGGAAGAGCTAGCCCAAGTGTTTGTCAAGACCTTCGAGGGCACCTGCAAATGACCCGTAGGGCTGGCGGAGTTACAACATTGCGTTCAGAAGCCGAATGAAACTCTGAGAGACTACATTTAAAGGTGGACCACCTTGCACCACATAGTGGAAAACGTGTCCGAGCATCAAGCAGTCTGCGCCTTCAAGGAGGGCGTGCGGTACAGAGAGCTGAACCTGAAGTTCGGTCGGACAGGAGATATGTCCCTAACTCGGATGATGGAAATAGCCAGTCGGTATGCTAACGAAGAGGAGGCCGATCGTCTTCATAGCCGCAAGTAACTAGTTGGCCAAGATGACCAGAATTCCAATCGGAAGCCGAAGCGCAAAGCAGAACCAGCAGTTCAAGGTGAAGCTGCAGCCGTTAACCAAGGGAAAGGCAAAGGAATGCCTAAAGGCCCTTGGATCCCCAAGAAAGTGAAAGATCAAGCAGGGAATGATGTGCTCGACCTGCCATGTCCTATCCACACGAAGAAATATGAAGAGGGGCACTTGATTTATCCCAAGCATACCACTCAACAGTGCCGGCTCCTGATCCAGAATTTCCAGAAAGATCAACCGACTGAGAAAGAGAAGGAATCGGAGGAGACCAAGGACAAAGAAGGGGATGGAGGTTACCCCCAGATCAACTCCACCTTGATGATTTTTGCTGACGTTGAAAGCAAAAGTCAACTGAAAGTTATCAACAGAGAAGTCAACATGGTTGCTCCGGCAACAACGACGTACCTAAAATGGTCCAAGACTCCCATTACATTCGACTAGTCCGACCACCCCGCACACATTGCAACCCCTGGGCGGCAGGCGTTGGTGGTCAACCCAGTTGTCGATGGTACCCGTTTGACCAAGGTTCTGATGGATGGCGACAGTGGCCTGAACATTCTGTACGCTGAAACCCTCCATGGGATGGGCATTCCGATGTCCAAACTAAGTGAAAGTAACATGATATTTCACGGGGTCATCCCAGGAAAGAAAGCCGACTCACTTGGGCAGATTTCACTCGACGTGGTTTTTGGCGATTCGAAGAATTTCCGCAAAAAGAAGCTGACGTTTGAGGTGGTGGATTTCCACAGCGCCTATCATGCCATACTGGGCAGACCTGCCTACGCCCGTTTCATGGCTCGACCGTGTTATGTGTACCTCAAACTAAAGATGCCGGGACCCAACGACGTGATAACCGTCACAGGGAACCGGTAGAAGGCAGAAGAGTGCTTCTAGAAAGACTCAAAAATTGCTGACGAGCAGATGGCAGCAGTGGAGATGGAGGAGTACCAAAAGAATGTGGATCCGAGTGATTTGCTGCGTGCTAAGAAGCCAGCTTCCGAGTCAGCATTCTAGTCGGCGGGGGAGACGAAGCCTGTGCACGTTCACCCCACCGACCCCAATGCGGCTCCGACCCACATCTCAACTACACTCAACAGCAAATAGGAAGAAGTGCTCATCCAGTACCTCCGTGAGAACTGGGACATCTTCGCATGGAAACCATCCGACATGCCAGGTGTACCCAGGGGACTGGCTGAACACTGCTACCTCTTGAGCTTGCGTTGTATTCCCTCGAAGAGGAAAGGGAGATGCAGCACAGTAGCATAAGTATTTCCCTCGGTTTTTGAGAACCAAGGTATCAATCCAGTAGGAGGCCACGCGCGAGTCCCTTGCACCTGCACAAACAAATGAGAACTTTGCAGCCAACGCGATAAGGGGTTGTCAATCCCTTTACGGTCACTTACGAAAGTGAGATCTGATAGAGATGATAGTTTATATTTTTGGTATTTTTAGTTTATAAGAACAACAAATAAAAGCGATAAAAGTAAAGTAGATGTAGATTGATATGTTGAGAATAGACCCGGGGGCCATAGTTTTCTCTAATGGCTTCTCTCATGATAGCGATATTCTACGGCGGGTAAACAAATTACTGTCGAGCAATTGATAGAAAAGCGAATAATTATGAGACTATCTAGGCATGATCATTGTATATAGGCATCACGTCCGAGACAAGTAGACCGACTCCTGCCCGCATCTACTACTATTACTCCACACATCGACCGCTATCCAGCATGCATCTAGTGTATTGAGTTCATAAGAACAGAGTAACGCCTTAAGCCAGATGACATGATGTAGAGGGATAAATTCAAGCAATATGATATAAACCCCATCTTTTTATCCTCGATGGCAACAATACAAAACGTGCCTTGCTGCCCCTACTGTCACTGGGAAAGGACACCGCAAGATTGAACCCAAAGCCAAGCACTTCTCCCACTGCAAGAACTATAGATCTAGTAGGCCAAACCAAACCAATAATTCGAGGAGACTTGCAAGGATATTATGAGCACACATAATTTTTTTAGAGAAGAACCAAATATCTTTCATAGATAACCTTGATCATAAACTCACAATTCATCAGATCTCGACAAACACACCGCAAAAAGAGATTACATCGAATAGATCTCCTCGAAGACCAAGGAGAACTTTGTATTGAGATCCAGAGAGAGAGAGAAGAAGCCATCTAGATACTAGCTATGGACCCGAAGGTCTGGGGTAAACTACTCACAACTCATGGTGAGGGCGATGATGATGATGATGAAGGCCTCCGTGATGGATCCCCCTCCGGTGGAGCTCCGGAATAGGCTCCAAGATGGGATCTCCACATGAACAGAAGGTATGGCGGTGGAATTAGGGTTTTCTCTCAGTTCACGGAGTTTCTGGGGTACGTAGACTTATATAGGAAGAAGGAGGGTACCGGGGGACGCTCGAGGGGGCCACGAGGCAGGGGGGCGCGCCCTGCGAAGGGGGCGCGCCCCCACCCTCATGGGCCAGCCCTCTTTCCCCCGACGTGGTTCTCAAGCTCCGCGTGCGTGATTTTCTCCAAAAATATCTCTCGCGAAGGTTTCATTCCGTTTGGACTCCGTTTGATATTCTTTTTCTGCAAAACCTGAAACAGGCAAAAAACAACAATCTGGACTGGGCCTTTGGGTTAGTAGGTTAGTCCCAAAAATGATATAAAAGTGAACGATAAAGCCAATTAAAGATCCAAGACTTCATAAATAATAGCATGGAATAATAAAAAAATTATAGATATGTTGGAGACGTATCAAGCATCCTCAAGCTTAATTCCTGCTCGTCCTCGAGTAGGTAAATGATAAAGAAAGAATTTTTGGTGTGGAATGCTAACCAATATAGTTTTTCAATGTAATTCTCTTAATTGTGGCATGAATGTTCAGATCTGAAAGATTCAAGATAAAAGTCTATATTGACATAAGAAATAACAATACTTCAAGCATACTAACAAAGCAATCATGTCTTCTCAAAATACTATGGCTAAAGAAAGTAATCCCTACAAAATCATAGAGTGTTGGCTATGCTCCCTCGTTATCACACAAAATATTCATATCATGCACAACCCCGATTTCAGCCAAGCATTTGTTTTCATAGTCTATTTTTTTCAAACCTTTCAACTTTCATGCAATACATGATCGTGAGCCATGGACATAGCACTATGGGTGGAATAGAGGTGGTTGTGGAGAAGACAAAAAGAGAGGGAGATAGTCTCACATTGACTAGGCGTATCAATGGGCTATGGAGATGCCCATCAATAGATATCAATGTGAGTGAGTAGGGATTGCCATGCAACGGATGCACTAGAGCTAAATATGAATGAAAGTTCAACAAAAGAAACTAGTGGGTGTGCATCCAACTTGCTTGCTCACGAAGACCTAGGACATTTGAGGAAGCCCATCGTTGGAATATACAAGCCAAGTTGTATAATGAAAATTCCCACTAGTATATGAAAGTGACTAAGCATGAGACTCTCTACAATGAAGAACATGGTGCTACTTTGAAGCACAAGTGTGGAAAAAAGATAGTAGCAATTATCCCTTTTCTTTTTTCTTTTTCTTTTTTTGGGCCTTTTTTTTTCTTTGGCCTTTTTTTTTGCGGAGGGGCTTTATAGATTTAGCCTTTCCTCCCATGGGACAATGCTCTAATAATGATGATCATCACACTTTCATTACAACTCGATATTACAACTTGATACTACAACAACAAAGTATGACTCCATATGAATGCCTCCGGCGGTGTACCGGTATGTGCAAAGAAACAAGAGTGACATGTATAAAATTATGCATGGTGGCTTTGCCACAAATACAATGTCAACTACATGATCATGCAATGGCAATATGACAATATGATGCGTGTCATATGAACGGAACGGTGGAAAGTTGCAAGGCAATATATCTCAGAATGGCTATGGAAATGCCATGATAGGTAGGTATGGTGGCTGTTTTGAGGAAGAATATGGTGGCTGTTTTGAGGAAGGATATATTGTGGGTTTATGGCACCGGCAAAAGTTGCGCGGTACAAGAGAGGCTAGCAATGGTGGAAGGGTGAGAGTGCGTATAATCCATGGACTCAACATTAGTCATAAGAACTCATATACTTATTGCAAAAATCTACGAGTCACCAAAACAAAGCAATCAACGCATGCTCCTAGGGGGGAGGTTGGTAGGAGTTAACCATCCCGCGCCCCCGACCTCCACACAAAGGTTGTCACTTTACAATAACCTCATGCTCTAACTTCGTCACATAGCGGTTCACCATACGTGCATGATATGGGAATCACTAACCTTAACACAAGTATTCCTCAATTTCATAATAACTCCACTAGCATGACTCTAATATCACTATCCTCATGTCTCAAAACTATTATCAAGCATCCAACATCTCATTCTATTCAATGCACTTGGTGTGAATTTTTTTACTACATTGACAGTGGATGTCTATCATGTGAAGACTAGTTTCTTTAGCCTAAAAAGATTACCATGCTGTTTTAATAGACTCTCAAAAGGATATAAGTGAAGCATGGGAGTTCAACAATTTCTACAAAATATTACCACCACCGTGCTCTAAAAGATACAAGTGAAGGACTAGAGCAACAACTATTCAACTCAAAAGATATAAGTGAAGCACAAAGAGTGTTCTAATAATTTCTAGGCCATATTTAACTCTCTCAAATAGGTGGATGATTGTGTAAAACTAACAAGCAAAGACTCAAATTATACAAGACGCTCCAAGCAAAACACATAACATGTTGCGAATAAAAATATAGCTCCAAGTATAGTTACCGATGGATGAAGACGAAGGAGGGGATGCCTTCCCGGGGCATCCCTTTTGATCATATTTAATTTACTTGGGGTGCCATGGGCATCCCCAAGCTTAGGCCTTTGCTACTCCTTGTTCCATAGTCCATCAAAGCAATACTCAAAACTTGAAAACTTCACAACACAAAACTTAGACAAAAATTCTCATGAGCTCCGTTAGTATAAGAAAGCAAACCACTACTCAAAGGTGCAGCAATGAATTCATTATTTGTTTATATTGGTGTTAAACCTACTGTATTCCAACTTCTCTATGGTTCATATCCTCCAATACTACTCATAGATGCATCGGAATAAGCAAACAACACACGAAAAACAGAATCTGTCAAAAACAGAACAGCCTGTAGTAATATGCAGGTTTCGCCTACTTCTGAACTCCAAAAAATTCAAACTAAATTGGTAAATTTGCGGAATTTGTCTACCAATCATCTGCAAAAAGAAACAACTAAAAAGAACGCTCCAGTAAAATCTGCCGACCACTTTAGCGAGCGCTAACGATTCTGTTTTTCACAGCAAGATCACATAAACTTCACACAAGTCTTCCCAAAGGTTCTACTTGGCACAAACAGTAAACAAAACATGAAGCCACATCTAATCAGAGGCTAGATGCAATATTTATTCCCTAACAGCAACAAAAACAAAAAAATGTTGGGTTGCCTCCCAACAAGCGCTATCGTTTTACGCCCCTAGCTAGGCACGATACAAGATAGATCTAGGTATTGCCATCTTTGATCTTCGCCATTTTAATGGTGTCAAGCTCGAATCCAGGAGGTTCTTTACGTTTCCCTTCATATTCGGAAATCTTTAGATCTAAAGCATCCAACCGCTTATTACAAAGAGTAATCAACATATTCATGCGGTGAAGATTCCCACTAACACTTTTAAGAGGTTCAAGAGACTTTTGTAATATTTTTGTTACTTCGCAAATTTTCTCAAAAACTTGCGTTCCTTCCGGGGTTGAATTTGACCCTTTTTGGGGAGGTAGTGTTCCCACTATTCCCTCTATAATTTCATGCGCGATACTAGGATCAACTTCGATAAAATTCCCTTTGGCAACGCAATCCAAGAGTTGCCTGTGAGACATATTTAACCCAACATAAAAATTGCGAAGCAAGATTCTAAAATTCACCTCTAAGGTGCACTTACGATAAGATTCCATTATCCTAAACCAAGCATTTTTTAAATTTTCTTCCTGCTTTTGCTTGAAGTGAAGCACTTCAACTCGGGGGACAAAGGAGCGGATAAGGGGCTAGCCATAATGACAAGCAAGCAATCCAACACGCACAAGCAAACAAGCGGCAAGCGAACGATAAACACACGGCGGAAGAAGGGCAAATAAAACGGCAAGGGTGAAGTGGGGGAGAGGAAAACGAGAGGCAAATAAATGTAATGCGAAGGATAAGGGTTTGTGATAGGTACTTGGTATATGACTTTTGCGTAAGCCTCCCCGGCAACGGCGCCAGAAATTCTTCTTGCTACCTCTTGAGCTTGCGTTGTATTCCCTCGAAGAGGAAAGGGAGATGCAACACAGTAGCGTAAGTATTTCCCTCAGTTTTTGAGAACCAAGATATCAATCCAGTAGGAGACCACGCTCGAGTCCCTCGCACCTGCACAAACAAATAAGAACTTCGCAACCAACGCGATAAGGGGTTGTCAATCCCTTTACGGTAACTTACGAAAGTGAGATCTGATAGAGATGATAGTTTATATTTTTGGTATTTTTAGTTTATAACAACAAAAAATAAAAGCGATAAAAGTAAAGTAGATGTAGATTGATATGTTGAGAATAGACCCCGGGGCCATAGTTTTCTCTAGTGGCTTCTCTCATGATAGTGATATTCTACGGCGGGTAAACAAATTACTGCCGAGCAATTGATAGAAAAGCGAATAATTATGAGACTATCTAGACATGATCATTCTATATAGGCATCACGTCCGAGACAAGTAGACCGACTCCTGCCTGCATTTACTACTATTACTCCACACATCGACCGCTATCCAACATGCATCTAGTGTATTGAGTTCATAAGAATAGAGTAACGCCATAAGCAAGATGACATGATGTAGAGGGATAAACTCAAGCAATATGATATAGACCCCATCTTTTTATCCTCGATGGCAACAATACAATACGTGCCTTGCTGCCCCTACTGTCACTGGGAAAGGACACCGCAAGATTGAACCCAAAGCCAAGCACTTCTCCCATTGCAAGAACTATAGATCTAGTAGGCCAAACCAAACCAATAATTCGAAGAGACTTGCAAGGATATTATGAGCACACATAAAAAGTTCAGAGGAGAACCAAATATCTTTCATAGATAACCTTGATCATAAACTCACAATTCATCGGATCTCGACAAACACACCGCAAAAAGAGATTACATCGAGTAGATCTCCTCGAAAACCAAGGAGAACTTTGTATTGAGATCCAGAGAGAGAAGAAGCCATCTAGATACTAGCTATGGACCCAAAGGTCTGTGGTAAACTACTCACAACTCATGGTGAGGGCGATGATGATGATGATGAAGGCCTTCGTGATGGATCCCCCTCCGATGGAGCTCCGGAACAGGCTCCAAGATGGGATCTCCACGGGAACAGAAGGTACGGCAGTGGAATTAGGGGTTTCTCTCTGTTCACGGAGTTTCTGGGGTACGCAGACTTATATAGGAAGAACGAGGGCACCGGGGGAAGCTCGAGGGGGCCACGAGGCAGGGGGCGCGCCCTGGGAAGGGGGGCGCGCCCTGGGAAGGAGGGCGCGCCTCCCACCCTTGTGGGCCAGCCCTCTGTCCCCTGACGTGGTTCTCAAGCTCCGTGTGCGTGATTTTCTCCAAAAATATCTCTCGCGAAGGTTTCATTCCGTTTGGACTCCGTTTGATATTCTTTTTATGCAAAACCCTAAAACGGGCAAAAAACAACAATTTGGACTGGGCCTTTGGGTTAGTAGGTTAGTCCCAACAATGATATAAAAGTGAATGATAAATCCCATTAAACGTCCAAGACTTCATAAATAATAGCATGGAACAATCAAAAATTATAGATACGTTGGAGACGTATCAAGCACCGTCTGCGAGTCGACCCAAAGGTGAAACCTGTGAAGGAACATCTCCATCGGTCCGCCGTGGAGAAGAGAAAAGCAATTGGCGAAGAGGTGGCTCGGCTTCTGGCGGCTGAGTTCATCCGCGAGATCTACCACTCTGAGTGGCTCGCCAATGTGGTCATGGTCCCCAAGAAGGACAAATCCATCCACATGTGCATCGATTTCAAGCATACCAATCGGGCCTGCCCGAAGGATCATTTTCCTCTCCCCCGCATCTATCAAATAGTCGACTCGACTGCGGGATGCGAGCATTTGTCTTTTCTGGATGCATATTCCGGGTACCATTAGATCCGATTGTTTGGACCCGATGAAATCAAGACAGCCTTCATCACCCCATTCGGGTGTTTTTGTTATGTCACCATGCCTTTCGGTCTCAAGAATGCCGGTGCTACCTTCATGCGCATGATTCAAAAGTGTCTGCTGAAGCAAATCAGTCGGAACTTGGAAGCGTACAGGGATGACATCGTGGTCAAGTCACGTAAAGGTTCCGACCTACTGACTGACCTCGCCGAGACATTCGCAAATTTAAGAAGCTATGATATCAAGCTTAACCCATCGAAGTGTACATTCGGAGTTCCAGGCGGTAAGTTGCTCGGTTTCCTTGTTTTAGAACGAGGAATCGACGCCAACCCAAAGAAAGTCAGTGCCATCCTCCGAATGAAGCGCCCCGTGCATGTACACGACGTCCAAAAGCTAACTGGTTGCTTGGCCGCATTGAGTCGATTCATTTCTCGTCTCGGTGAGAGGGCATTACCTCTCTACCGACTGATGAAGAAGTCTGAAAAGTTCGAGTGGAATTCTGAAGCTGAAGCAGCGTTTGAGGAGCTCAAAGCCCTGCTTTCCACCCAGCCGGTGCTTGCTGCCCCAGTCAGCAAAGAGCCTCTTTTAATGTACATCGCAACCACCGGAGAAGTTGTCAGCACTGTACTCACGGTCGAGCGGGAAGAAGAAGGCAAAGCCTACAAAGTCCAACGCCCAATCTACTACATTTCCGAAGTATTGACTCCCTCCAAGCAAAGATACCCGCATTACCAGAAGCTTGTGTATGGGATTTACTTGACCACAAAGAAAGTTGCTCACTACTTCTCGGATCATTCAATTTCAGTCGTCAGCGACGCCCCACTATTGGAAATTCGGAACAACCGAGATGCAACCGGCCGAGTGGCCAAATGGGCGATTGAACTCCTTCCGCTGGATATCAAGTTTGAGGCGAAGAAAGCTATCAAGTCTCAGGCAATAGCAAATTTTGTGGCCGAATGGATCGAGCAGGAGCAACCAACTCAGATCCAATCGGATCACTGGACCATGTTCTTCGATGGATCCAAGATGTTGAACGGATCTGGTGCAGGTGTGGTTTTGGTGTCCCCAGAGGCGACAAGCTTAGTTATGTCCTTCAAATCCACTTCGATTCTTCAAACAACGAAGCTGAATACGAGGCACTTTTGTATGGGTTGCGTATGGCCATCTCACTCGGCGTCCGACGCCAGATGGTTTACGGCGACTCAGACCTAGTGGTCAATCAGGTGATGAAGGAGTGGGATGTTAGAAGCCCAGCAATGACCAGCTACTGCAGTGCAGTGCAGAAGCTGGAAAAGAAATTTGAAGGTTTAGAGCTCCACCACGTGCCCAGAATCAAGAACCAGCTTGTTGATGATCTCGCGAAGATAGGATCCACTCGGAAACCTATACCCAAGAATGTGTTCTTAGAGCATCTGCACACCCCCTCAGGCAAAGAAGACCCCTTCACGGAGGAGCCCCCGCAGCCAATAAGCGCATCTGATCCGACTGAAGTCGAAGTTCCTGCGGTGGTCGACTTAATCATAGAGATCTTGGTGATCACGCCCGACTGGACTGTGACGTACATAGCATACTTGCTCAGGAAAGAACTCCCAGAGAGTGAAGAGGAGACGCGTCAGATTGTCCGTCGATCCAAAGCCTTCACTGTCATTCATGGTCAACTCTACAGGGAGAGTGTCACGGGAGTCGCTCAGTGCTGCATCACCCCGGAAGAAGGTCGAATGATTTTGAATGAGATTCACTTGGGAACTTGTGGCCACCACGCTTCCTCTCAGACTATCGTGGCCAAGGCATACCGAGCTGGATTCTACTAGCCCCGAGCGAACGAGACGGCGAAGGATATCATAGACAAGTGCGAAGGCTGCCAATTCTACTCCAACATGTCTCACAAGCCTGCGTCTGCCTTGAATACCATCCCATTGGTTTGGCCATTTGCCGTTTGGGGGTTGGACATGGTCGGTCCCTTCAAAACCGGCAGGAGCGGGTTCACTCACTTGCTCATAGCAGTCGACAAGTTTACCAAATGGATCGAAGCCAAGCCCATCAAGAACCTCGGCTCGAGCAATGCCATCAGCTTCATCAGAGAGTTTATATTCAGATACGGAGTCCCCCACAGCATCATCACGGATAACGGCTCCAACTTTGACTCAGACGAATTCAGAGCCTTCTGTTCCTCCCCGAGGTACTTGGGTCGACTACGCATCTGTAGCGCATCCGCAGTGGAATGGACAAGCAGAAAGAGCAAATGGTTTGATCCTCCAAGTCCTGAAACCGCGGCT
Source organism: Secale cereale (assembly GCA_902687465.1). NCBI lineage: Eukaryota > Viridiplantae > Streptophyta > Magnoliopsida > Poales > Poaceae > Secale > Secale cereale. Next base: position 580,375,076 of record LR738709.1, read on the forward strand.
TATGCGTGACCTCAAGCACGTCGCTGGAGCTTGGGTGACTGAACTACCGTCTGTCTTATGGGGGCTAAGGACAACTCCGAACCGGTCGACTGACCGTACCCCCTTCTTCATGGTCTATGGAGCTGAGGCCGTGTTGCCGAGTGATTTGTTGCACAACGCCCCTCGAGTGGAACTCTTCTCTGAAGCAGAAGCAGAGCAAGCCCGTCGAGATGCAGTCGACCTCATGGAGGAAGAACGTGAGATGGCCTTGATCCGCTCGACCATTTACCAACAGGACCTGTGTTGATTCCATGCCCGCAATGTCTGAAGCCGGGCATTCCAGGAAGGAGACCTGGTTCTCCGAGTACGTCAGAAGCGACCGCATAAGCTTGCCCCAGCCTGGGAAGGCCCCTTCATCGTCACCAAGGTACTACACAATGGGGCGTACCACATCTACAACGTGGCCAAGAAGAAAGATGAGCCTCGTTCGTGGAACGCGGATCTGCTCCACCGCTTTTACACTTGAAGCACTCGACCAGTCGAGTTGTAATAAGAACCTTCCAGTTTGTTGTTTCAAAGACAAGTTCGCAACAATTCCTTAATGATTGTTGATTACAAAGATGCCTCTTCTCGGATCCCCCAGTGGGTGCTTAGTCGCGAATCCGATTCGCCTAAGTTATAAAAACCACTCCGAGTGAAGAGCAACCCTCTCACTCGGGGACTTAGCTGCGACCCCGTAATCGCCTAAGTTATAAAAACCACTCCGAGTGAAGAGCAACCCTCTCACTCGGGGGCTTAGCTGGGACCCCATAATCGCCTAAGTTACAAAAACCACTCCGAGTGAAGAGCAACCCTCTCACTCGGGGGCTTAGCTGCGAATCCGATTCGCCTAAG
>LR738709.1:580376160-580454425 GCA_902687465.1 Secale cereale
GGGCTTAGCTGTGACCCTGTACCTAAGTTATAAAAACCACTCCGAGTGTAGAGCAACCCTCTCACTCGGGGGCTTAGCTGCGAATCCGATTCGCCTAAGTTTCTAAAAACCACTCCGAGTGAAGAGCAACCCTCTCACTCGGAGACTTAGCTGCGACCCCGTAATCGCCTAAGTTACAAAAACAACTCCGAGTGAAGAGCAACCCTCTCACTCGGAGGCTTAGCTGCGACCCCGTAATCGCCTAAGTTACAAAAACCACTCCGAGTGAAGAGCAACCCTCTCACTCGGAGGCTTATCTGCGACCCCGTAATCTCCTAAGTTATAAAAACCACTCCGAGTGAAGAGCAACCCTCTCACTCGGGGACTTAGCTGCGAATCCGATTCGCCTAAGTTTCTAAAACCACTCCGAACAAAGATCGACCTTCTCGTTCGACGGCTTAGCTATGATCCCACAATCGCCTAAGTTACAATGTGGCCCGGTCCTCCGAGCTACGCCATAAGTACAACGTGGCTCTATCCTCCGAGCTGCGCCACAAGTACAACGTGGCTCAGTCCTCCGAGCTACACCACAAGTACAATGTGGCTCAGTCCTCCAAGCTACGCCACAAGTACAACGTGGCTCTGTCCTCCGAGCTATGCCACAAGTACAATGTAGCTCAGTCCTCTGAGCTACACCACAAGTACAACGTGGCTCTGTCCTCTGAGCTATGCCACAAGTATTAAGTGGCTCGACCCTCCGAGCTACGCGACAAACATGACACCGACTCGAAATTCAAAAAAGATCGAAGGGAATCAGAAGCGAAGCAAACTCGTCCTAAAAAGGAATCAAGTGCAGATAAAGCCCCGCAAGGTTCGGGCAGAAGTACTTGGCATCAAGCCCGCGACAGTTTAAACGGTTACAAATTCACTCGGCATACCGAGGCAAATTGAATCAGAGTATCAAAGTTTGTTCACTCCTCAGGGGGAGGAGGGCTTGTAGGCGCGACGTACTCGTCCAAATCAACCCCGTCGGCAATACGGGTAGCGGCTTCCAGGAAAGTCTCCATGAACGACTGGAACTAAAGCTTCTTCGTGTTGCCAACCTTGAGCGCGGCCAGCCTCTCCTCCTTCACTTCCTTGCATTGCACGCGGACTAGAGACAGTGTAACGTCAGCACCACAACGGGCAGATGATTTCTTCCACTCCTGCACTCAACTGGGAACCACATTGAGTCGAGACATTAGAGACTCGAGGTCATTCTCTTGCATTGTCCCCCTCCAGAGTGCACCGTCCCCCTTCAGTCGAGCGAGATAGCCTGTGGCGCTGCTGAGGTGGGACTCCAGTCGCAAGACGTTCATCGCCACTTCATCCTTGACAAGAGAGTTGGCGGGGTCCAGACCCGACTCGACCCGCTCGGTCTCCTCCTCGAAGTTTCGACAAAATTATACATCGGCGAAAACACGATGAGTTAGCGAGCAGGATATGAGTTGACCGCTTTGATCCAGTCAGACAAAAGGAACATACCTTCAAGCATGAGGTACCACTTCTTCGTGAGGTCACCTAGATAAGCTTCCAACCCGTTCTTCTTCTGGAAAAGGCCCCCTACCTTCTCGTCCAAAGCGATATTGGCCCACTTCAGTCGACTCACTTCCTTGTTGGCCGCACCAAGAGAGTCCTTCGGCCTGGCGATCTCTTCTTCAAGCTTGCCGACCAAAGCCAGCTTCTGTTCTGCAAGTTCAGTCTTCTCCTACGCCCTCTGCTGCACCGCTGCTAGGTCAAGGTCCTTCTGCTCCAGAGCTGCCTTCATTTGATCTACAAGGGACATTACTAGACAGATGAACATAAGGATGCTCACGGCACACGCACTGGAATTCAATCGACCAGCTATACACTTTTATTACCAGACGCTACGTCCTGGGATTTCTTCAAATGTTCCCTGGCCAGCTTCAGGTCAAGATTGAGTTGGACCTGCTTCTTCTCAAGATCCGTGAATTTAGCGCCAAACTCACAAGATTTCTGCGTCCAACAAAAGAAGACAGAATTCTAAGACTACAGCCGAGCCAAATACTCAACAGTAGTCTCGGGGACTACACCCAGTGGGTGCACTAAGCGTGCCCCCACTGGCCCTCACTCGGCCGGGTCAGTCCTGCCCGAGCTCAAAAAAGAAGAGAGACATATGCATTTCGTTCTTAGACCATGGCCGACTACCAGCAGTCGACCACGGTCTCGGGGACTACACCCAGTGGGTGCACTAAGCGTGCCCCCACTGGTTCTCACTCTGCCGGAACAGTCCTGCGCGAGTGAGAAGAGTTCGAAACAAATAAACAAGACAAATTCTAAGACCACGTCCGACTGACTTTAGTCGACCGTGGCCTAGGGGACTACACCCAGTGGGTGCACTCAGCGTGCCCCCACCGGTCCAATCAACACAAGACCGATCGGATTACAAGAGCTATAGTTACAAGAAAATCAAGAACACCCAGTGGGTGTAACATCATCTTACGAACAAAGCGGTAGTTTTCAGAACGAAGACCCCAACAACACAGCAAGTCAGTCGGAAAGGACAAACCTGGACATTGGTTCGAAGAGCCGAACTAGCATTATAGGCAGCCATGTGTCAGGCCCAACATGCGATTCTATCCCGATCACGTGACACTTACATGATTGGGGCACAACTGCATTTCGGGCGCTTAGCAAGATGGATATCATTACATCGTACCATTACATGAATACATGGGGATACAACAATACATACAATTCACATGAATACAACATCACCAATACAAGGCATCCGACTAAGGATGCAAACATGAAAAGCACAAAGACATCCATCTGCTATCCCAGGCTGCCGACCCGGAACCTAACCCAAGACTGAAGAAGAAGAAGAAGAAGAAGAAGAAGAAAGAACTCCAACACAACGATCATCTCTCTCACGTCAAGACATCGGAAACCTGCACCTGCAACTGTTGTTGTAGTATCTGTGAGCCACGAGGACTCAGCAATCCCATAACCATGGGTAACAAGACTATCAAAGCTTAATGGGTAGGAAGAGGTAAAGTGGTGAGGTTGCAGCAGCGGCCAAGCAATAGTATGGTGGTAACTTACGAGTACAAGAATAAGATGAGCATCTACGCAAACGGTCGCCAACTAGTAATGATCGCTAAAGATCCTGAACTACCTACGAGTCAAACATAACCCCACCGTGTTCTCTTCTCAAAGTGAAAAGAGACAGTCACGGTGACTCACATAGTTGTGTGTTTTACTTCGGATCCTTTGTCAAGTTTTCTACAACCGGACATTATCAAATTCCAATCTGCCACATAACCGCGGGCACGGCTTTCGAAAGATCATAACCCTGCAGGGGTGTCCCAACTTAGCCCATCACAATGTAAGATTGGGGCACAACCGCATTTCGGGCACTTACAAGATGGATATCATTACATCGTACCATTACATGAATACATGGGGATAGAACAATACATACAATTCACATGAATACAACATCACCAATACAAGGCATCCGACTACGGATGCAAACATGAAAAGCACAATGACATCCATCTGCTATCCCAGGCTGCCGACCCGGAACCTAACCCAAGACTGAAGAAGAAGAAGAAGAAGAAAGAACTCCAACACAACGATCATCGCTCTCACGTCAAGACATCGGAAACCTGCACCTGAAACTGTTGTTGTAGTATCTATGAGCCACGAGGACTCGGCAATCCCATAACCATGGGTAACAAGACTATCAAAGCTTAATGGGTAGGAAGAGGTAAAGTGGTGAGGTTGCAACAGCGACTAAGCAATAGTATGGTGGCTAACTTACGAGTACAAGAATAAGATGAGCATCTACGCAAACGGTCGCAAACTAGTAATGATCGCTAAAGATCCTGAACTACCTACGAGTCAAACATAACCCCACCGTGTTCTCTTCTCAAAGTGAAAAGAGACAGTCACAGTTACTCACACAGTTGTGTGTTTTACTTCGGATCCTCTCTCAAGTTTTCTACAACCGGACATTAACAAATTCCAATCTGCCACATAACCGCGGGCACGGCTTTTGAAGGATCATAACCCTGCAGGGGTGTCCCAACTTAGCCCATCACAAGCTCTCACGATCAGCAGAGATAATAATAATATTACCCCCTATCTTAGGGAAGGCCCGATCAGACTCGGAATTCCTGGTGCACAAGACATTTCGACAATGGTAAAACAAGTCCAGCAAGACCTCCCGGCGTGCCGACACCCTGATGGTAGCCGCGCGCATCTAGTCTCAGGCCACGACCGGATGAGCACTACGTGCAGCAACCGAAGACCCCAGATAACTGGGTGGCACCACAAGTGGCTCTAGTTTGGGACCAACACCATCAGCACTGGCCCCCCTGCTATGTAGAAAAGAATCCTCGAGGGCGCGACCCCCTAGGAAAATTTAATTAATTAATTAAGTTGTTATTATGAGGCAAATTAAAACCAATGTTGGGCCTTGCTGGAGGAGTTTTATTCAAGACGAACTGTCAAGGGGTCCCCATATACCCAACCGTGTAAGGAACGCAAAATCAAGGAACATAATGCCGGTTTATCGACGCCTAAGGTGGCATGAGTGGAACAAAATATTGAGCAAAAGGCCAAGCCTTCCACCCATGCCCAGTATATATGTGTGTTAATAATAATAATAGATATTGTGATATTCCAAAAGCATCATGTTCCAACATGGAACAAACTTCATCTTCACCTGCAACTAACAACGCTATAAGAGGGGCTGAGCAAGTGGGTAACATAGCCAAACAACAGTTTGCTGGGAGAGGTGTCAAAGGTTAGAGGTTTCATGGCAACAACGAGAGGCTGACAATAAAAGATGGGTAGCGCGACATGTAACGATAGCATCGAGACAACTAAGCATGGCAATGATAGTAAAGGTATCCAAGGTGATGGTCATCTTGCTTGAGATCCCGCAAGCAAGAAGCAATGAGTCCATGAAGAAGACGAATCAGAAGCCTTGAAGACGAACCACATGAAGTCGAACGAATCCTCACGATCTCAACGGAAAAGAACTAGCGAGAAGAAAGCACACAACACGGTAAACAAACCACTCAAGAACATGAAAAGATGCTCAACCAAGTATGATGCAAGACAAGTCTATATATGATGCAATACATGGCAAAGGATGAAGCACACAATAACAACACAAGCCAACAAGTTTAAATGAGGCCAGAATCAACTCATAACAAATCCGGTAAGTCCTCATATGCATAATTTTAAATTAGTCCAGATCTGAACAAACTTTAAGTTAAAGTGGTTCAACAGCAAGTTAACATGCACCATGATGATCTACACGAAATTATAGTCAAGTTTCATATATAGTTTGTTTAATTCGGAGCTATGGCCTAGAAGATATGGGCAAAACAAGACAAGCATGGCAACGGTGCAAGATGCACCCAAACATCAAGCAAACTCACTCCAAACAGAAATTCAACATGATATTATGCTTCTACATGCAAAATCACACAAGTTTCATATAAGACACGCTCAAAACGGAGCAACGGGCAAAAGTTAGGAGCTAAACAAGTTACAATGCAAAGCTGAAGTTATCAGCCACATAGCAACTTTGGAGCAAGATAATTATATGCTACAGCACCCAAACATGATAACAAGAAGTATGGATGTGAAGTAGACATGTTACTTAACAAGCATGAACTTAGAACACACCCAAAAGCTTGCTGGAACACATTTAAACAAGCATGGCAAGTTGCAATAAAATTATCCAGACTTAGTCAAAATCTGGGAAGGCAAAAACATCATCACGATGCTGCCTTCGGAGGCACAAAACAACAAGCATACCAACTCTAATAAGAACATAAAGAGCATGGACATGTTGTAGACATATCATACATCAAACAACTCCATTGGAGCATCTCCATAGGAGGCATGGATCAATAATAACAAGCTACACCAAATTGATCATGTTGATAAAAACCTATAATTTATAGCAACTTGAGAGCAAGAAATAAATAAGATACATCAGGTCATATGAGCAAGTAAGGGCATGAATGGATAGACAAAAACATTGACAACAAGACATGATCATTGGCCACTCCAAAACAAGCATGGATTTGAGTGGGGCATCAAGCAAACATAGCATCAGGTTATAACAGATTCCAGACTTAGCAGTTTTTTCACTAAGTATAAAACATCAACAACAACCTGGCATGTTTACAAGCTTGTTTAAGTCACCTCAAGGCATATCATGGAAAGTGGATTGCACCACAGCAAAGACCATATGATGGTGCTTCTAAAACATATTGTCATGTGTCATGGGGACAAACACATCAATAGCAATGAGCATGTCAAAACAGCATCTCACAACAAGTTTCAGCACTTAACAGCCACATGCACTTTTGCAACAGAGATTAACATGGCAAAATGACACCTAACATGAATGCTACAGCAACCATCATGTAGAGCACTTCACAATGAACATTTTGACACATCATATGCTCCATTTGGATAAACATGCACCAAGTTATCATATCTCAAACATGGCATCAAATTAACAAGTAACAACAGTTTATAACAAGTAGCACTCATGCAACAGAGATTAGGGCATTGAACATATAAACCCTCAAGAAGTCATAGGCAGGACCGCGCTAGCCACGTCTCCTTTTTTGCGTCTATAAACAGTGCACGCGTTACTGTAGCGGCGAGGGAAGGGATAAGGTCCCGAGCGCCGCGAGCGAGAGGCGGGCGAGAGGAAAGAACGAGCGCTCCTCCCACCTCCGCCCTCCCTCAGGAACCCTAGCCGCCGCTTCCTCCTCCTCCTCCCGCCTCAGCCGCCTCCCCCCTCCCCCCTTACCCTCTCCCCCCACCTCCCTCCCGCATCTCGACCGCCCAGAGTGCGGAGGCGAGCTTCCCGGTGACGGTGGCGCTGGCTCGAGGCCGGGGAGCGGCCGATGCTGCGTGGGAGCGGCGGATGCGGCGTCGGCGGCGTCGACCTGCGAAGAGGCGAGGGGAGCGGTGGTGGCGGCGTCGGGAGAGAGAGAAGGGCAGCAGCCAGCAGCACCTCGTCCGTGTCGCGTGGTGGCCCAGATGCGGCCGCCCCGTGGCCGGCCTCGATCCGGCCTCAGCCAGAGGACCTCGAGCGGGGGAGTGCGGCCTCGAGGGCGACGGCGGAGGAGGAGGGGAAAGGAGGGGAACAGCAGCCAGCATCTGGGGCGGCGGCGGCTGGACTCCATGAGCTGGCCGAGATGCTTCACGTCAAGGAAGCAGCTGGCAGTGCAAGGTATAGAAGAGGGAATATGTGTGATTTGTTCTCTGTTGATTTCCCCTCTTGCTTGATCTAATTTCGTGGTCAAAACAATGTTGGATTTCTCTATATGGTGCCGAGGATGTGCTGCTCTTTCTCGACCTGATATTTTCCTCCCCATTTCTTCCAATCCATAGCTTCTCATCTTTGTTTGTGCAGGTTTTGTTTCTCTGTGCCTACAAGGTGTTTGATGAAATCCAAAAAAGGCTGACAGGAGAGGATTGATCTATGTAAGTCATGTGATTTCATTTTCTATTATTTAGTTCCAGTCAAAGATAACAAGTTAGATATGAGTAGTAACTTGTTTATGACTTAGGCTATGTTTAGTCTTGTGTATTGTTAATCTGTCTTTGCTCCCTCGCAAAAATATAAATCTTTTCTCTGTTATATGACAGTTTGTGGCAATTAAAAGAAGCCAATGAAAGCTATATAACTGAAGAAATGTTCAGTTCTATATGTTACTTGGACCTGATTACTCTCAGGTTTACGGTTATACCTGTACTTGCTTTTAAGGAATCAGGATGCAGTTCTAATGTTTCCTAATTTGCTAAGCTTTTTTGGCTCCAAATCTGATTTCCTCTTTCTGTGTGCCACATGCCACATAAGATAAGTCATGTTTCTTTCTATTTTGCAGTTCAGAGAAAACCACCATCTGAAGAATGAGGGCAGGACATATCTTGGTCTTCTCTTCAAGGTAATATAATAGATGCTATGATTATTGGAAGTGTGGGGTCGATTTTAGGTGAGTTTGTCCTATAGGAATATACTAAGATTTTTATTTGACTTGGAAATTGCCTGTAACAGGACATATTTCCCTCCCCTCTTTTTTTGTGTACGACTTTGGTCTGATTAATGATAATTAGGCCAGGATGGTGACAACCTCTTTACCAGTGCAGAAACGATGAGCACACGAAATTAAATAAGGAGGTTTGTCTTTCCTGTTTTCTTTCTTTACATAGCAGCCTCCCTGTAAAAAATTAGAGATGAACTTGGCTTCTTTTTTAGGATGCAGTTATGGTACCATATGGTCAGAGAGTTCCATCTGATTTCCCGTTTTGACGTGGACATATACCATGAGGTATAGTATTTATGAAGAATGGCTTGGAAATTGCAAGTAGATGGTTACTCGATGTCCCTGTAGCTTCTTTAGGATTGAGATATGTATGCTGGTAGCATCTAGAGAAGCTTGCTAAGACGATATAGTGTGTTCATTCTTCTGTTTGTATTTAGCTAGAGTGTTGTATCTGATTAATTAGATTTTGTAATAGCTTGGATGGATTTCGTTGGCGTTGTACATCTGAAATTTCTTCTATTACTATGTGCTTGCCTGTAGCCTTTTCTTATGTAAATATTTTTTCCCTGGCGCAGGTGGGAGATACTAGCCTATGAATTACATGGCGGCTAATTGTCAGCTCTGCTAATGTGCTTGGATCGAGTTACGAAATTAAATAAGGAGGTTTGTCTTTCCTGTTTGCTTGGATCGAGTTCTCACTGGAAGGGCACCCACAAAAGTATCCATGGTTTTTCATGAACCAGTTTTCGTTCTCCAGGAACATTTTATGGTTTGTCAAGCATAATGATAATCAGCTTCATGCTCCGCTCGCCGGAGAGGAAATGGACAGCGGCAAGGTTATGCCTCTCTTGATCCCTTTCTTCTCGCAGGCTGCCGTCTCGCCCACTTGGATGCTATGATACTCGGCTGTTTTAGAATTTAGAGTTTGTTTTTCAGCCTATTTGATTTCTGTTTTCATCGAACTAGCAATACCTCAATACCAAGCTGGCCATTAATGCCAGAAGACTAATATTATAGATGAGCAACATTTACATAGTCTAAATACATGGACCATTAATCTTCCTGTCATTGTATTGGTCTTCCTGGGCCTTTGGGTTTAGGGAAAGTTAGCAGAAATTTATATGTATCACTTTCTTGCCTTGTTATATTTCTAACCATTGAAGCATATCTGCATATGTTTACTGAATCATTATCCCATTGAGAACTTGTGTGATTCAAAACGCTGAAGGATTCCCCTTTTAACTGTTAGACCTGTTGCCAAATGCATCTGCACAAAATATTTTGAGGACTAAAATATTTTTTTATGATGTTTACTATGTCTATTGTTAGTATAGCATGGTTCTGTATTCTGATTCATCTATCTTAAGTTTGCCATACAGGGATATAGAGAAACTGAAGCTTTCATATTGTTCTGTTTGCCAAGATATATGTCCTAAATCCTTTACCTAGCGCTGCAATTTTCCCTTTAAAATTTATCACCTCAAATATTCTGTCATGAATGGCCTGAAAGTGATGCACTAATATTTGGCGAAGCCTGAAGATGTCAAGTAGTTAGTAGTTTACCCGTTAATCATTATGGATTCTCTCACTGCAGGAACATTTAGTATTTTCGGAGGCATCCATTCCTTCCATCCATGCCCAGATTTGACTCAGAAAGTATTTTATTTGGGGAATGTGTAGATGGATAATTTGCTCAGATTGGTTGGGGATTACTTTCTCAGGTAAATCTGAAAGGTGCATTTGCATTTGTCCTCCTATGAGATGCCTTCAATTGTGGATGAATAATATCAGGTCCGACAAATTTAATTCTCAGTCATTGCTTAGTTCTGCTGAAACTGCCAAAACCCGTAAAAGGTGCAGCTTCTTGTTCCATAAACCGGCTTGATCCATAATGTTTCATCAAGAAAAATGTTTTTTTTCATGTCTATCGTGCCACACTACTCTTTACCTAGGAGAATCAGCTAGGGTCGTTATGTATCGCCTAAAGTGGCACCCTGCAGCAAGCTTGCGCTCACTACATCCAGTTCACATCGATTGTTTATAGGAGCTTTATAGAAGTTCTTCCATTGATCCCTATGTTTGCCAACGGAGTTAGTTGGTGATTCCTACATGAAGAGGATCCAGATGTTGTATATTGTTTCTTCCAGAACAATAAACTGTAACTCTAAGATTAATAGTTCTCTCTAATAATATTTGTAGTATATATCTAATAATTCTCTCTTTGAATATTAATTAAAGGAATGTATGTTGGCATTACGAGCTTGTTGATTTCTTAAAATCATTCTAACAGAGTGTATAATCTTAGCTTGGTATATCTGTAGTAATGTATGGCGTATTTGGAGATATACAGGTTTTTATTGACACCACAAACATTTATGGTATTTTGAAAAGGGAACCAGATCTATGTTTTTAATGTTTAACATTCATATGAAATTCTTCTGCAAATGTGACCATGAAATCCATATTTCCTAGGTTCGCTTTTTATAGTATGCATGATCTATCATTTGTTGTCCAGAGACTTCCTACTTATTCATGATTTGATACTATATTTTCAGCTGCATATCAGAGTGCCCTTTCATTGATTTTTATATTGATTTTCATATTTAAAGCAGTGAGTTGTGTAATGGTACAAATATTGTCAGCTAAGTCTATTTCACCAAATTAATAGATTCCAGAATTTTTAGAGATAATATGCATGACACTATATCTACTAAATCAAGATTATGTGGTGCTGCCTTGCTGACCCAAATGTTCAGGGTCTCTTTAAGGAGAAGCCAGATGGAACAAAACCTGATAAGGTCCTTTGCCTTTCTTTGGGTAATACCAAAGTCACTACTCGGCTACTCACCAACGTCTCACCTTCTTTTGATTCATTGTGTATGATGTTGTGGTTGCAACTAGCACTGAAGAAAATGATGATTTGCTGCTGACTGACATAGTGAAAAACAAGAAGAGGTACACTTGAATCAATAGTACTGCTGCATAAGCATGTCCCCTGTAGCTAAACATTTGCATCTTTTTCTCATCATCTTGAAAAATTAGGAACAAGTCGTCGCTGCCTGCTCACCCCCCACAGTTGACAGGCAAGAAGGGCATGAATTAAGTCAGTAACCTCAGGTATACATGCTACCCTTGACAAGGAATCTATAAGCAAAGCACATTACCTCCATAGTCTAGATTTATTAGTTCAAACCCAGGAAAATTCAAGTTTAACATGAACTAAGAAAAATAAGAGGCAACTGAACATGCTACCCTTGACAGAAATAATTTTAAGGCCTAAGTAGGAAACTGGATTAGGTTGACTAGCTTAGTTCATGTCAAGTGTTATTGCTGATTATTACATATCACAGGAACCAAATACAAATTTCTTCTCATGGAAATTTATATCTAGGTCTTGTGTGGTGTGCGCCATACTTTCCGGTGAAATTTACAGGCATGATCTTTTTTCCTCTTACAGGCGGGGGCGCCCAGCGGAGAGCACAAATCAGCTTTTTGCTTGATCCCCTGCTCCATCATGGTGGAGTCTCCGAGCAGCTGCCTGATTCTGATGATGTGCTACTGACGGAGTTGCCGCATGAGATTGAAAAGTACAGGTAGCAAGCAGATTAGAATGGATGCATATGAGCAAAGGTTGGTTTGTTTGGTAGAGGGTTGCATAGGTGGTAGCGACTTGGTCGATCAGAGGAACCAATTAGTACTGCAGAATAGACAGAGGATGGATTTCTAAGGAAGTAAGGGAATCATCCATGTTAAATAACATCATATGATTCTGTTTGGGTGTCGTTAAGGAGAGCGACAACTGAACTGCAGATTAAATAAGGATGCAATAATCAATAGCTAAGCTCCATGTAGGTATATTCAATTGTAGATTGTGTCGATCGAGTTGTTCCCTGCCAAGGGCTGTGGAAAAGGAGGTACTGCCATTGTGTCTTGTAGGTGTTTGAGATTGTGTCATGCTGGGAACATCATGTGTTCGGCAGAGCAGAAGCCTGAACAAAACATGTTAGTTCATTGATGGCCATTGACATAAACCATCGGAACAAGCGGCTGCTGCACTATAGCGCCAAGTAGTTGAGGTCATGATGTTTTGCTCTAGAGACCGTCAGTAGAGGCCGTGCTGATTCATCTTTTTGGGTGGAGTTCAATTTGAGGCTAGGGAAAACGGGATCTTATATACAGATAATGAGATAAATGTGTAGTTGTCACTTCAATTTAATTTGGTCAAATATATATAGGCAGGTCTCTACCTTAATTATATTTCTCAGTCTGTGTTTGGACTTGCACTGCAGGTGGTTGCGAATCTCAGGATTTGCGTGTCTGACTATGACATCCTTGCCGTCGAAGGCGGAATCATCTTTCCAGGATAGGGAAAGTAATTTGTGCCATCATCTTTGACATCCATTTATCTTTGTTAAGGAATGTGAGATGTTACTACTTACTAATTATGTATGTTGTTTAGTATTTGCAGAAGCATTCTCAACTTTTCTTATCTGTACTTTCTTTGGGCAGTATTTACCCTGTCCTGAGAATAGCAGAGATAGACATGCCTATGTCTACAGGAAAATCAGCTTAACATTCATATCTCAACTCCCTACACACTCTGACCAGACATAAAATTAAGCTTAGGTCAGCAAACAAAAAAAATGCATATATGATTACCGTGTAGAGCATGTGAGTAAATGCACATTGTTCAGTTCATAGTCGATTCCACTGGTTGCATGGTGCATGTTTTTTGTTGTTAGTTTCTTTGCATGCTAGCGGAGTTCGAGTTCAATAGTTCTTCATAATACGTATTTGTTATTCACCCTGGTACTGAATTTCTTAAAATACATTGGTTCCAGTCTTGACTATGAGCTGTTTTGCCATGCTTATATCAGAGCTCAAAAGTAGATGTCAACAGCAAGTAGGCGATACCTGTCAGTCTGATTTAGCATGTTAGAATTGCTCACAACATTTCTTTCGGCATGTCAATGAAAATGGCCCTTCCCGTTCTGATGTTCATTATGTTTATTGAAGTCCTCACCATCTTTATATTCATTACATATTCTCGATAGCTTATTTCTTAATACCTAAAGTGAATACCAGGAGCTCATTCTTACCTCTCCAACTTTTCCTTATTTGAGTATTAAGGGCACCTACATTTCTTTGGTTCTGTATGACTGATCAAATTAACACACACCTCAATCATAGTAAAATCTGAAAGGAGATGTAAAAGAATCAAAGAAAAGTAGAGATGCACAATATTTTTGCTTTTGAGGGATTGTTCTTGGGTTTAGCTTTTGCTGGCATGTTGTCATTACAGAGTTACCCTATCTCTTTGAATCGTCATATGTACTCCAGACTCTTATAGATTATGCAACTAGCTAATGGTTGGAACTTTAATACTTAGCTTTATTTACAGGTAGCACAACCTCATGTTAGTTGCCATTTTATTGCTACAGATATGGTGTTGTTCTGATTGTATATGTGATGATTTTATCCATGTGTATGTATGTGGTCTTCAAAGTTGTTGAAAGATTGAAAGCGTAAGCAAGCTCGTCAGATTCCTTCGGTAAGTCATATATTCTTGTCTCATTCCTATGTTTTAGAGGTTTATAGTAAGAAGATATGAGGTAGAATATTTCCTTTTCAGTATATCTGAAATTATATGGGAGAGATTACTAGCTCACACATATAGTTCGGTTATTAAGTTTCTAAATAAGTTCAGCCCTAGAGCACATATTTTTGCATCCATTGCTTATTTAATCCATTGGTATCTATTTTCCCCGGTTCATATAGTATGTTTACATTTGACTTGGAATTGTCTGTACTTTTGTTCTGCTTTTGTTTCAAGGTACTTCCAAAGAAATCAATATCCATCTGTCTATGGAAAACTCGAAAAAGGCTCGATTGGCACATGAAGCTCTTAAATACTTGAGAGCCTTTTACAACAAGGTCCTACAGGACTACACCTATGATAGGTTGCAGTTGGTTGAACAAGGTCCTATAAGACTACATACATATATTACACCGGTTGTCCCAACTCATAGTTGGTTGTCCTCAGTCCGGTTGGTTGAACAAGGTCCTATAAGACTACATACATATATTGCTACAGATATGGTGTTGCCATTTTATTGCTACAGATATGGTGTTGTTCTGATTGTATACATACATATAATTCTGCAGTTTGTTCACGCCCGAATAATATTAATGTACACTCTTTCAATACATGGCTTGCTCTCGGCCTTTGCGCCATTGGCGCAACTGGTCATCTAGTATAGATGAACTCAAACAAGCATGGCACAATGGAACAAAGTGTAGAGCAAATCACCATGATAATTTTGACATAACAATCACTCAATTTGGACATACACACAAAAAGTTACAGGCATGCAAAGATGCAAAAAATATGCAATTACAGGGACTTAGTGGAAATTAGACCTCCGAGGGGAATGGACATTGTCCGGCGGTGGCTGAACGTGTCCGTCGGTGCTGGCACTTGGGCCCACCTGTGAGTGGCACAACGGAGACAGAGGGCGGACATTGTCCGGCTCCTCCGGACATGTCCGCCCGGTGGCAGAGGCGGCGCGCTGTAGAGGAGGCCCGGTGGCTCCCGACGATGAGGATGGCGATGCGGGGCCCTCCGGCGAGGTGCGCCGGCGAGGAGGAGGCCGGAGGAGGCAAGGAACGGCGGGATAGAGAGGATCAAATTTTCTAGTAAATACTAGAAAAAAAGGGCTTTGAAAAACAAAGGGCAATGAATCAGGTCCGACAGCGGGTTTTCCAACAGGCCGTACAAGGAGCTCTAGGAACTCTGAATAGTTGTTTGAATACCGAGTTACATTTCCGTACGATTCGTGCTAATATTGGCATTCTCGGGTCCGGCTGCGCCAGGTCGGATCTGGCCGGAGGCAGGCGCTACGGCCACGGCGCGGTGAAGGACGAGGCTGGCGGCGGCTGGGTCCAGCCGGCTCGGGCGCGGAGGAGCGAGCCGCTGGGGCGGGGATCCGACGCCGGAGGATGGTCGGCGGCTCGATCGTCGAGGAGGCGGGGCGCTGGGGCCTCTGGACACGCGCGAGGGCGGCACCTGGTCGCGGCAGTGCCCGCCGGCGGCGACCAGTGCGGCGGCGGGGACGGTGCAGGCGGCGGCGAACGAGGGTCGGGGAGGCAGAGGCGAGCGCTGCGCGAGGCCGGCGCCTTGGGCCCGGTTTGGCCCACGGGCGGGCCGCGGCTGGGCCCTGAGAGCTGGCGGCGGTGGGAGGCTGAGGGGACGACGGGAAGGCCACGGGATGACCAAAATGGACATGGGGGTTTTTATAGGGAAAAAGGCTAGGGTTTGAGGGTTTGAGGCGTTTCGGAGCCATCGGATCACGATCCAACGGCAACGGAGCGGAGGGGGGAGTAGGCTGGGCCTAGTGGGCTCTGTAGAAGGCCTTGGGCTTAGGGAAGAGAAGAGAGAGGGAGGCCCGCGGAGGTTTTCGGAGACCGAAAACGACCGACGAATTAACCGGCGACTAGTGCCGCTATATTTATCCGTTGGGCTATCAAACGAACTCCGAATGCGACGAAACTTGACAGGCGGTCTACCTATGCTATAATAAGACCACCAGCCAAGTTTCAACCCATTCCGAGAACATTTTCCCGCCACTCATAAAATAAATATTCGGAGGCACCGCGGGCGCGTGCGAGCGTGTCTGGACTCAAAACGGACAACGGAAAGGACGGGCAGACTCGGACGGATGCAAGTTTTGAAAACATGCTGATGCAATGCACACAATGACATGGCAAAATGCAACACGCAAGCAGATGAGATGGCAACGACGACAAATAACTGGCTGACACCTGACGCATCGGTCTCGGGGTGTCACAACACTCCCCTACTAACAAGAGATCTCGTCCCGAGATCTTAGGAACGAGACGGAAGGGAAAAGGAAGAACACAGTTCTTCCAGGACAAAAGAGTGGAAGCAAAGAACCTTGAGGGTTGAACAATGGGAAAGAAAGGATTCAACGGAGATGAACGAGATTTGCAAAGGCTTCGTTAGACAAAAGGAACAAGGAATATGAGAACCA
This sequence comes from Secale cereale, assembly GCA_902687465.1. Taxonomy (NCBI): domain Eukaryota; kingdom Viridiplantae; phylum Streptophyta; class Magnoliopsida; order Poales; family Poaceae; genus Secale; species Secale cereale. The sequence goes on from LR738709.1 coordinate 580,392,284, forward strand.
AGGAGGTTGAAAGGCACGAAACAAGAGCTGAAGGAACGAGAGTGAATTCAAAGCCACTCCGGTTAAAAGAGATAGAAAACGCATTCAAACGAAGGAATTCGGGCAGCACTTCGGCTAAAACTGATAGAAATAGCACATCGGTTGAACATGAATGTTATATGACAAGAACTTGGAAAGATGAAAACGATACTCGACGAGAGTAACAACACATTGCCTCCGGAAGAATGGAAAGAATGCAATGGAAAGAACGGAGAAGAAGATGACAACTTACACCACGAATGAATTTAAAAGAGCATCCTCAAAGAAAGACTTGAATGGAGTTGTTGAGAAAAACAACAACAAAAGAATAAGCTTGTTACAGACTTATTTAAACATCTCAAAGCTTGAGGTGAATTACCGCCGCAAAGAAAAATTGAATTAGCCGAGAATGAAGAATTGCAAAACTCCACTACAAAAGAATACGGACAATTATTTGCACTTCGAGATGCAAAAGAATAATGCTTGAGCTGCTCCATAAGAATTGCTCAATATTTGAAGAATGAATTAAATCATGAAGAACCACCATGAAGAACTCCGGTAGCAAAAGGATGATGAGTTAAAGTGAAGGATTCAAGAATAAGAATAAGCCTTACGATGATTAGTCGGGGTTCCGACGAGATAACCGAGAAAATTTGAACTCCGAAAAGGAAAAGATTAAAGCACTTGGAACTAGAATTTATTCCTTGAGAATAAACTCCGAAGGAAGGAATTAAATCAACTTGAAGAATAAGAATTACGTTATGCTTATCCTCCATCAACTAAATTGATGAGAAGCAATGGATTCGCATACTACTTATTCTAATTGAAATGATTAAAGAGGGATATATCGCGAATTTGCAAAATATTCATAAAACACCTGTAGGATTGATAGAACGAGCAAATTGATATGATAGCACCGGAAAAGAACTCTTGAGCGAACCACCATAAGAATTGAAGCCGAGTGAAGAAAGGGAACGAACCATCGGGAAGAATTAAAATCGAGTAATGAAAGAGAACAAACCATCGTAAGGAATTGAAATTGAGTGAATACCACATAATGAATCATCGGAAAGGATTAAGCACTTGGGGAAAATTTGAATGACGAGAACGAAGAGATCGCGGACGGATTAAAGAATACTTGAACGAAGCACCGGAAAGAATATGGGACGAACGAAGAGGCATCAAAGAAGAATATTTGGGGGACGAAATTGAAAACTGAGAAGGAAGAAATCTTCTGAAATGATGACCTTCGGAGGAACACAAAGAAAAGAATTGATGAAAAACTCCGGATTGTTAAAGAAAAGAAGTCTTGATGATCGGAACAATTAAGGAGATAGCAACGATCTTGAACGAAGAATCTTCGAGAGAGCGGACAAGAATTAGAGGAAGTCTTGTTTGGTCTTCAAATGACGACGAGAAACACCACCAAAATTATCGGGATACTCCGGACGAATGAAAAGCGGAAGGTTGAACCAACCATGAAAAGAATTTGCAAAGAAGAATAGGGTTGAATCCACTTGACGAGAGATGCACCAGATGAAAGAACTGATAATGCAACGAACAAAAACTAACCGCGAGAACCTAAAAAAAATTTGAAGGGGAAGAGGAGTAATTCAAAACACCTACGTCAAGATTCCTCACCAGAGCGGCGAAGGGGCAGGGGAGTAAAAAGAATTCCTACTCTCCGATATAACTAGACTCCGAAAAAGTTTTCTGCTAGACTCGACAACGGCCAAGCTACGATCAAACAAGGGGGCTCCTATGGTCAGTCGAGGCTCTGATACCAACTTGTCAGGCCCAACATGCGATTCTATCCCGATCACGTGACACTTACATGATTGGGGCACAACCGCATTTCGGGCACTTAGCAAGATGGATATCATTACATCGTACCATTACATGAATACATGGGGATACAACAATACATATAATTCACATGAATACAACATCACCAATACAAGGCATCCGACTACGGATGCAAACATGAAAAGCACAACGACATCCATCTGCTATCCCAGGCTGCCGACCCGGAACCTAACCCAAGACTGAAGAAGAAGAAGAAGAAAGAACTCCAACACAACGATCATCGCTCTCACGTCAAGACATCGGAAACCTGCACCTGCAACTGTTGTTGCAGTATCTGTGAGCCACGAGGACTCAGCAATCCCATAACCATGGGTAACAAGACTATCAAAGCTTAATGGGTAGGAAGAGGTAAAGTGGTGAGGTTGCAGCAGCGGCTAAGCAATAGTATGGTGGCTAACTTACGAGTACAAGAAAAAGATGAGCATCTACGCAAACGGTCGCAAACTAGTAATGATCGCTAAAGATCCTAAACTACCTACGAGTCAAACATAACCCCACCGTGTTCTCTTCTCAAAGTGAAAAGAGACAGTCACGGTTACTCACACAGTTGTGTGTTTTACTTCTGATCCTCTGTCAAGTTTTCTACAACCGGACATTAACAAATTACAATCTTCCACATAACCGCGGGCACGTCTTTCGAAAGATCATAACCCTGCAGGGGTGTCCCAACTTAGCCCATCACAGTGTAAGATTGGGGCACAACCGCATTTCGGGCACTTAGCAAGATGGATATCATTACATCGTACCATTACATAAGTACATGGGGATACAACAATACATACAATTCACGTGAATACAATATCAGCAATACATGGCATACGACTACGGATGCAAACATGAAAAGCACAACGACATCCATCTGCTATCCCAGGCTGCCGACACGGAACCTAACCCAAGACTGAAGAAGAAGAAGAAGAAGAAGAAAGAACTCCAACACAACAATCATCGCTCTCACGTCAAGACATCGGAAACCTGCACCTGCAACTGTTGTTGTAGTATCTGTGAGCCACGAGGACTCAGCAATCCCATAACCATGGGTAACAAGACTATCAAAACTTAATGGGTAGGAAGAGGTAAAGTGGTGAGGTTGCAGCAGCGGCTAAGCAATAGTATGGTGGCTAACTTACGAGTACAAGAATAAGATGAGCATCTACGCAAACGATCACAAACTAGTAATGATCGCTAAAGATCCTGAACTACCTACGAGTCAAACATAACCCCACCGTGTTCTCTTCTCAAAGTGAAAAGAGACAGTCACGGTTACTCACACAGTTGTGTGTTTTACTTCGGATCCTCTGTCAAGTTTTCTACAACCGGACATTAACAAATTCCAATCTACCACATAACCGCGGGCACGGCTTTCGAAAGATCATAACCCTGCAGGGGTGTCCCAACTTAGCCCATCACAATCTCTCACGATCAGCAGAGATAATAATAATATTACCCATTATCTTAGGGAAGGCCCGATCAGACTCGGAATTCCCGGTGCACAAGACATTTCGACAATGGTAAAACAAGTCTAGCAAGACCTCCCGGCGTGCCGACACCCTGATGGTAGCCGCGCGCATCTCGTCTCAGGCCACGTCCGGATGAGCACTACGTACAGCAACCGAAGACCCCAGATAACTGGGTGGCACCGCAAGTGGCTCTAGTTTGGGACCAACACCATCATCACTGGCCCCCCTGCTATGTAGAAAAGAATCCTCGAGGGCGCGACCCCCTAGGCAAATTTAATTAATTAATTAAGTTGTTATTATGAGGCAAATTAAAACCAATGTTGGGCCTTGCTGGAGGAGTTTTATTCAAGACGAACTGTCAAGGGGTCCCCATATACCCAACCGTGTAAGGAACGCAAAATAATGGAACATAATGCCGGTTTATCGGCGCCTAAGGTGGCATGAGTGGAACAAAACACCGAGCAAAAGGCCAAGCCTTCCACCCATGCCCAGTATATAGGTGTGTTAATAATAATAATAATAGATATTGTGATATTCCAAAAGCATCAAGTTCCAACATGGAACAAACTTCATCTTCACCTGCAACTAACAACGCTATAAGAGGGGCTGAGCAAGCGGGTAACATAGCCAAACAATGGTTTGCTGGGATAGGTGTCAAAGGTTAGAGGTTTCATGGCAACAAGGACAGGCTGACAATAAAAGATGGGTAGCGCGACATGTAACGATAGCATCGAGACAACTAAGCATGGCAATGATAGTAAAGGTATCCAAGGTGATGGTCATCTTGCGTGAGATCCCGCAAGGAATAAGAAATGAGTCCATGAAGAAGACTAAGAAGAAGCCTCGAAGACGAACCACGTGAAGTCGAATGAATGCTCACGATCTCAATGGAAAAGAACTAGCGAGAAGAAAGCACACAACACGGTAAACAAACCACTCAAGAACATGACAAGATGCTCAACCAAGTATGATGCAAGACAAGTCTATATATGATGCAATACATGGCAAAGGATGAAGCACACAAGAACAACACAAGCCAACAAGTTTAAATGAGGCCGGAATCAACTCATAACAAATCCGGGAAGTCCTCATATGCATAATTTGAAATTAGTCCAGATCTGAACAAACTTTAAGTTAAAATGGTTAAACAGCAAGTTAACATGCACCATGATGATCTACATGAAATTCTAGTCAAGTTTCATATATAGTTTGTTTAATTTAGAGCTGCGGCCCAGAAGATATGAGCAAAACAAGACAAGCATGGCAACGGTGCAAGATGCACCCAAACATCAAGCAAACTCACTCCAAACAGAAATTCAACATAATATTATGCTTCTACATGCAAAATCACACAAGTTTCATATAAGACACGCTCAAAACGGAGCAACGGGCAAAAGTTAGGAGCTAAACAAGTTATAATGCAAAGCTGAAGTTAACAGCCACATAGCAACTTTGGAGCAAGATAATTATATGCTACATCACCCAAACATGATAACAAGAAGCATGGATGTGAAGTAGACATGTTACTTAACAAGCATGAACTTAGAACACACCAAAAAGCTTGCTGGAACACATTTAAACAAGCATGGAAATTTGCAATAAAATTATCCAGACTTAGTCAAAATCTGCGAAGACAAAAACATCATCACGATGCTGCCTTCGGAGGCACAAAACAATAAGCATATCAACTCTAATAAGAACATAAAGAGCATGGACATGTAGTAGACATATCATACAGTAAACAACTCCATTGGAGCATCTCCATAGGAGGCATGGATCAATAATAACAAGCTACACCAAATTGATCATGCTGATAAAAACCTATAATTTATAGCAACTTGAGAGCAAGAAATAAATAAGATACAGCTGGTCATATGAGCAAGTAAGGGCATGAATGGATAGACAAAAATATTGACAACAAGACATGATCATTGGCCACTCCAAAAAAAGCATGGATTTGAGTGGGGCATCAAGCAAACATAGCATCAAGTTATAACAGATTCCAGACTTAGCAGTTTTTTCACTAAGTATAAAGCAGCAACAACAACCTGGCATGTTTACAAGCTTGTTTAAGTCACCTCAAGGCATATCATGGAAAGTGGATTGCACCACAGCAAAGAGCATATGATGGTGCTTCTAAAACATATTGGCATGTGTCATGGGGACAAACACATCAATAGCAATGAGCATGTCAAAACAGCATCTCACAACAAGTTTCAGCACTTAACAACCACATGCGCTTTTGCAACAGATATTAACATGGCAAAATGACACCTAACATGAATGCTACAGCAACCATCATGTAGAGCACTTCACAATGAACATTTTGACACATCATATGCTCCATTTGGATAAACATGCACCAAGTTATCATATCTCGAACATGGCATCAAATTAACAAGTAACAGCAGTTTATAACAAGTAGCACTCTTGCAACAGAGATTAGGGCATCTAGATGAACTCAAACAAGCATGTCACAATGGAACAAAGTGTAGAGCAAATCACCACGATCATTTTGACATATCATTCACTCAATTTGGACATACACACAAAAAGTTACAGGCATGCAAAGATGCAACAAAATATGCAATTACAGGGACTTAGTGGAAATTAGACCTGCGAGGGGAATGGACATTGTCCGGCGGTGGCTGGACGTGTCCGTCGGTGCTGGCACTTGGGCCGACCTGTCAGTTGGCACAACGGAGGCAGAGGGCGGACATTGTCTGGCTCCTCCGGACATGTCCGTCCGGCGGCAGAGGCGGCACGTTGTAGAGGAGGCCCGATGGATCCCTACGACGAGGACGGCGACGCGGGGCCCTCCGGCGAGGTGCGCCGGTGAGGAGGAGGCCGGAGGAGGTGAGGAACGACCGGATCCGGCCGCGCCAGGCCGGATCTGGCCGGAGGCAGGCGCTACGGCTGCGGCGCGGTGAAGGACGAGGCCGGCGGATGCTGGGTCCAGCGGGCTCGGGCGCGGAGGAGCGAGCCACCGGGGCGGGGATCCGGCGCCGGAGGATGACCGGCGACTCGATCGTCGAGGAGGCGGGGTGCTGGGGCCTCTAGACGCGCGCGGGGGCAGCACCTGGTCGCGGCAGTGCCCGTCGGCCGCGACCAGTGCGGTGGCGGGGATGGTGTAGGCGGCGGCGAACGAGGGTCGGGGAGGCAGAGGCGAGCGCTGCGCGTGGGCTGCGCGAGGCAGGCGCCTTGGGCCCAGTTCGGCCCACGGGCGGGCCGCGGCTGGGCCCTGAGGGCTGGCGGCGGTGGGAGGCTGAGGGGACGACATGAAGGCCACGGGATGCCCAAAATGGACATGGGGGGTTTTATAGGGAAAAAGGCTAGGGTTTGAGGGTTTGAGGCGTTTCGAAGCCATCGGATCACGATCCAACGGCAACGGAGCGGAGGGGGGAGTAGGCTGGGTCTAGTGGATTGTGTAGAAGGCCTTGGGCTTAGGGAAGAGAAGAGAGAAGGAGGCCCGCGGAGGTTTTCGGAGACCGAAAACATGCGACGAATTAACCGGCGACTAGTGCCGCTATATTTATCCGTTGGGCTATTAAACGGACTCCGAATGCGACGAAACTTGACAGGCGGTCTACATGTGCTATAATAAGACCACCCGTCAAGTTTCAACCCATTCCGAGAACATTTTCCCACCACTCATAAAATAAATATTCGGAGGCACCGCGGGCGCGTGCGAGTGTGTCTGGGCTTAGAACGGACAACGGAAAGGACGGGCGGACTCGGACGGATGCAAGTTTTGAAAACATGCTGATGCAATGCACACGATGACATGGCAAAATGCAACACGCAAGCAGATGACATGGCAACGACGACGAATAAATGGCTGACACCTGGCGCATCGGTCTCGGGGTGTCACACCATGCTAGCCTCATACGCCGCCTTCGTCCGCTCCATCATCAACCCCGCCTGTCGAGCGGCCTCCTTGGCCGCACTCACGGGGTCCTCCGGGACGTGATGGGTAGAGAAAAGCACGGATGGTGGAGCAGTCGGAGCAGTCACAGGGTCAACACCTAGAACAGTTGACGCGAGGGACGGTCAGTTGACACGGGAACAGCAAAAGAGACCGTGGTTCGAGCCACGCCCCCCTGTTGCCGGGCCTCAGAGCCAGAGGGTGTCTTCCGACCCCTCCTTCCCATGCCTCTTCGAGACACCTCCACACGGTCCTCCTCATCATTGTCGTCATCAGGAAGTTCGATGACATTGTGCGGCCCTCAGAGAACAATTAAGGACAAATTCAGTCGACTGACAATCTAAATAACGAAAGCCAAAGCTTAGCCAAGAAGTCGTACCTGCGTGGGACGTGGCAGCGTCTGCAGCCTCCTCATCATCACGACCCTTATCAACATCCATTAAGGTCGCAGAAGAAGCGGCACTGAAGATTTCACAAAAAGTGAGTTGACAAAGGAAAAACTGGTTTCTAAGATAAAAGAAGAACGAAGCAAAGCGACACTTACATAGAAGCAATCGGTACGTCCACTTTGATCTTTGGCAAAGCCTTCCGAGGCTTGGAGGCGGCGACCTTGGGCTGTTTTGGCGCTTTCTCAGTCGGATCAGGAGTAGATGTTCGAGTGCGCTTCTGCACGTGAGAGCTGGAAGGACCCGTCCTGGCACACGCGGTCTCTGGGTCGTGCTGCTCCTTGGAATGCCTCTCGACGCGGGGCGGCGACTCGACTTCCTCAGCGCTGCTAGAATCCTCACTCTCCTCCGCCGACTCCTCACCGGACTTCCAGTCGGAAGCCTCGCCTACGCCCCCTTCCCCCTCCTGGATCTATTCACCATTGGGCACCGAGTACATATCGGTAAAGATCTGCAGAAAGAAGGAACAATGGTACACCAGTCAGAATCATCAAACGCCTGCAAGCAATAAACAGAAATTCCACTCAGAAACTAAGGTCGAACCTTGTATGGTTGGTGGTCTGCATCGAACGGGCGAACCCTTCCAGTCCCCCGAGGATTGTCCTTCTTCCCCGTCATGCACTTCAGGCCCAGTTCCACCGTCTTCGCAGCGCCTTCCTCTGGGTGGACCCGAGAAGTGTCGTCGCCGCCCAAGTAAATCCACATCGGATGGTCCCGAGCTTCGATAGGCTGGATCCTCCTCTTGAGGAACACCTCGAGCAGATCCATCCCAGTGACCCCGTCGCGGACCAGCTGAACCACCCACTCCACCAACATGTCCACCTCCACCTTCTCAGCCCGACTCACAAGCAGCGTCGACGGCTGGCCGACTCGATCTAAAGAAAATGGAGGGAGTCCGGTCGATTGACCAGGAGTTGAGACGTCTTTGCAATAAAACCAAGTCGACTGCCATCCCCGGACCGACTCAAGAAGGACCATGGCAGGGAAAGTGCTCCTACCCCTAGTCTGGATGCCCAACCCACCACACATCTGGATGACGTGTGTCTTTGTTGGGGAACGTAGTATTTTAAAATTTTCCTACGATCACGCAAGATCTATCTACCAGATGCATAGCAACGAGAGGGAAGAGTGTGTCTACGTACCCTCGTAGACCGGGAGCGGAAGCGTCTAGTGACGCGGTTGATGTAGTCGAACTTCTTCGCGATCCAACCGACCAAGTACCGAACGTACGGCACCTGGTTCAATCTCGTTACCGGTAAGTCTCTTTACTCGTTCCGTAACACATCATCTCATGACTAAGTCATTAGTCTTTTGCTTGCAAGGCTTATTATGATGTGTGTTACCGAGAGGGCCCAGAGATACCTCTCCGACACTCGGAGTGACAAATCCTAATCTTGATCTATGCCAACACCACGAATACTTTCGGAGACACCTGTAGAGCATCTTTATGATCACCCAGTTACGTTGTGACGTTTGATAGCACACAAGGTGTTCCTACGGTATTCGGGAGTTGCATAATCTCATAGTCATAGGAACATGTATAAGTCATGAAGAAAGCAATAGCAGTAAAACTAAACGATCATAGTGCAATGCTAACGGATGGGTCTAGTCCATCACATCATTCTTCTAATGATGTGATCCCGTTGATCAAATGACAACTCATGTCTATGGCTAGGAAACATAACCATCTTTGATCAATGAGCTAGTCTAGTAGAGGCATACTAGGGACATACTGTTTTGTCGATGTATCCACACATGTACTAAGTTTCCGGTTAATACAATTCTAGCATGAATAAAAGACATTTATCATGATATAAGGAAATACAAATAACATCTTTATTATTGCCTCTAGGGCATATTTCCTTCAGTCTCCCACTTGAACTAGAGTCAATAATCTAGATTACAAAGTGATGATCCTCACACCCATGGAGTCCTGGTGCTGATCATGTTTTGCCCGTGGAAGAGGCTTAGTCAACGGGTCTGCAACATTCAGATCCGTATGTATTTTGCAAATCTCTATGTCTCCCTCCTTGACTAGATCGCGGATGGAATTGAAGCGTCTTTTGATGTGCTTTGTTCTCTTGTGAAACCTGGATTCCTTCGCCAAGGCTATTGCTCCAGTGTTGTCACAAAAGACTTTCATTGGACCCGATGCACTAGGTATTACACCTAGATCGGATATGAACTCCTTCATCCAGACTCCTTCATTTGCTGCTTCTGAAGCAGCTATGTATTCCGCTTCACACGTAGATCCCGCCACGACGCTCTGCTTGGAACTGCACCAACTGACAGCTCCACCGTTCAATAAAAATACATATCCGGTTTGTGACTTAGAGTCATCCGGATCAGTGTCAAAGCTAGAATCGACGTAACCGTTTACGACGAGCTCTTTGTCACCTCCATACACGAGAAACATATCCTTAGTCCTTTTCAGGTATTTTAGGATGTTCTTGACCGCTGTCCAGTGATCCACTCCTGGATTACTTTGGTACCTCCCTGCTAGACTTATAGCAAGGCACACATCAGGTCTGGTACACAGCATTGCATACATGATAGATCCTATGGCTGAGGCATAGGGAATGACTTTCATTTTCTCTCTATCTTCTGCAGTGGTCGGGCATTGAGTCTTACTCAACTTCATACCTTGTAATACAGGCAAGAACCCTTTCTTTGACTGATCCATTTTGAACTTCTTCAAAATCTTATCAAGGTATGTGCTTTGTGAAAGTCCAATTAAGCGTCTTGATCTATCTCTATAAATCTTGATGCCTAATATATAAGCAGCTTCACCGAGGTCTTTCATTGAAAAATTCTTATTCAAGTATCCTTTTATGCTATCCAGAAATTCTATATCATTTCCAATCAATAATATGTCATCCACATATAATATTAGAAATGCTACAGAGCTCCCACTCACTTTCTTGTAAATACATGCTTCTCCAAAAGTCTGTATAAAACCATATGCTTTGATCACCTCATCAAAGCGTATATTCCAACTCTGAGATGCTTGCACCAGTCCATAGATGGATCGCTGGAGCTGGCATACTTTGTTAGCATCTTTTGGATCGACAAAACCTTCTGGTTGCATCATATACAACTCTTCTTTGAGATATCCATTCAGGAATGCAGTTTTGACATCCATTTGCCAGATTTCATAATCATAAAATGCGGCAATTGCTAACATGATTCGGACAGACTTAAGCATCGCTACAGGTGAGAAAGTCTCATCGTAGTCAACTCCTTGAACTTGTCGAAACCCTTTTGCAACAAGTCGAGCTTTGTAAACAGTAACATTACCGTCTGCGTCGGTCTTCCTCTTGAAGATCCATTTATTTTCGATGGCCTGCCGATCATCGGGCAAGTCAACCAAAGTCCACACTTTGTTCTCATACATGGATCCCATCTTAGATTTCATGGCCTCAAGCCATTTTGCGGAATCTGGGCTCATCATCGCTTCCTCATAGTTCGTAGGTTCATCATGGTCTAGTAACATGATTTCCAGAACTGGGTTGCCGTACCACTCTGGTGCGGAACGTACTCTGGTTGATCTACGACGTTCAGCAGAAACTTGATCCGAAGTTTCATGATCATCATCATTAACTTCCTCACTGATTGGTGTAGGAATCACTGGAACAATTTTCTGTGATGTACTACTTTCCAATTCGGGAGAAGGTACAATTACCTCATCAAGTTCTACTTTCCTCCCACTCACTTCTTTCGACATGAACTCCTTCTCTAGAAAGGATCCATTCTTAGCAACGAATATCTTGCCTTCGGATCTGTGATAGAAGGTGTACCCAACAGTCTCTTTTGGGTATCCTATGAAGACACATTTCTCCGACTTGGGTTCGAGCTTATCAGGTTGAAGCTTTTTCACATAAGCTTCGCAGCCCCAAACTTTAAGAAACGACAACTTTGGTTTCTTGCCAAACCATAGTTCATAAGGTGTCGTATCAACGGATTTAGATGGTGCCCTATTTAACGTGAATGCAGCTGTCTCTAAAGCATAACCCCAAAACGATAGTGGTAAATCGGTAAGAGACATCATAGATCGCACCATATCCAATAAAGTACGGTTACGACGTTCGGACACACCATTACGCTGTGGTGTTCCGGGTGGCGTGAGTTGTGAAACTATTCCACATTGTTTCAAATGAAGACCAAACTCGTAACTCAAATATTCTCCTCCACGATCAGATCGTAGAAACTTTATTTTCTTGTTACGATGATTCTCTACTTCACTCTGAAATTCTTTGAACTTTTCAAATGTTTCAGACGTGTGCTTCATTAAGTAGATATACCAATATCTGCTCAAATCATCAGTGAAGGTCAGAAAATAACGATACCCGCCGCGATCTTCAACACTCATTGGCCCACATACATCGGTATGTATGATTTCCAACAAATTTGTTGCTCGCTCCATAGTTTCGGAGAACGGAGTTTTAGTCATCTTGCCCATGAGGCATGGTTCGCAAGCACCAAGTGATTCATAATCAAGTGATTCCAAAAGTCCATCACTATGGAGTTTCTTCATGCGCTTTACACCAATATGACCTAAACGGCAGTGCCACAAATAAGTTGCACTATCATTATTAACCTTGCATCTTTTGGTTTCAATATTATGAATATGTGTATTACTACAATCGAGATCCAATAAGAATAGACCACTCTTCAAGGGTGCATGACCATAAAAGATATTATTCATAAAAATAGAACAACCATTATTCTCTGATTTGAATGAATAACCATCTTGCAACAAACAAGATCCAGATATAATGTTCATGCTCAACGCTGGCACCAAATAACAATTATTTAGGTCTAAAACTAATCTCGAAGGTAGATGTAGAGGTAGCGTGCCGACGGCGATCACATCGTCTTTGGAACCATTTCCCACGCGCATTGTCACCTCGTCCTTAGCCAATCTTCGTTTAATCCGTAGTCCCTGTTTCGAGTTACAAATATTAGCAACCGAACCGGTATCAAATACCCAGGTACTACTACGAGCATTAGTAAGGTACACATCAATAACATGTATATCACATATACCTTTGTTCACTTTGCCATCCTTCTTATCCGCCAAATACTTGGGGCAGTTCCGCTTCCAGTGTCCAGTCCCCTTGCAGTAGAAGCACTCAGTTTCAGGCTTGGCTCCAGACTTGGGTTTCTTCGTGGGAGTAGCAACTGTCTTGCTATTCTTCTTGAAGTTCCCCTTCTTTCCCTTGCCCTTTTTCTTGAAACTAGTGGTCTTGTTAACCATCAACACTTGATGCTCCTTTTTGATTTCTACCTCCGCAGCCTTGAGCATAGCGAAGAGCTCGGGAATTGTCTTTTGCATCCCTTACATATTATAGTTCATCACGAAGCCTTTATAGCTTGGTGGCAGTGATTGAAGAACTCTATCAATAACACTATCCTCGTCAACTTTGCAACCAAGTTGAGTCATATGATTGTAGTACCCAGACATTCTGAGCAAGTGTTCACTGATAGAACTATTCTCCTCCATCTTGCAGCTGTAGAACTTATTGGAAATCTCATATTTCTCAATCCGGGCATTTGCTTGAAATATTAACTTCAACTCCTGGAACATCTCATATGGTCCATGACGTTCAAAACGTTGTTGAAGTCCCGTTCTAAGCCGTAAAGCATGGCACACTGAACTATCGTGTAGTCATCAGACCGCGACTGCCAGACGTTCAAAGCGTCTACATTAGCGGGAGGGGGCTTGTCACCTAGCGGTGCTTCAAGGACATAATTCTTCTGTGCAGCAATGAGGATAATCCTCAAGTTACGGACCCAGTCCGTGTAATTGCTACCATCATCTTTCAACTTAGCTTTCTCTAGGAATGCATTAAAATTCAAAGGAACGGTAGCACGGGCCATTGATCTACAACAACATAGATATGCAAAAACTATCAGGACTAAGTTTCATGATAAATTAAAGTTCAATTTAATCATATTAATTAAAGAACTCCCACATAGATAGACATCCCTCCGGTCATCTAAATGATCACGTGATCCAAATTAACTAAACCATGTCCGATCATCACGTGAGATGGAGTAGTTTCAATGGTGAACATCTTATGTTGATCATATCTACTATATGATTCACGCTCGACCTTTCAGTCTCTAGTGTTCCGAGGCCATATCTGCATATGCTAGGCTCGTCAAGTTAAACCCGAGTATTCTGCGTGTGCAAAACTGGCTTACACCCGTTGTATTTGAACGTAGAGCTTATCACACCCGATCATCACGTGGTGTCTCGGCACGACGAACTTTCGCAACGGTGCATACTCAGGGAGAACACTTATACCTTGAAATTTTAGTAAGGGATTATCTTATAATGCTACCGTCGTTCTAAGCAAAATAAGAAGCATAATAAGATAAACATCACATGCAATCAAAAATATGTGACATGATATGGCCATCATCATCTTGTGCTTTTGATCTCCATCTCCAAAGCAACGTCATGATCACCTTCGTCACCGGCGCGACACCTTGATCTCCATCGTAGCATCGTTGTCGTCTCGCCAACTATTGCTTCTACGACTATCGCTACCGCTTAGTGATAAAGTAAAACAATTACATGGCGATTGCATTTCATACAATAAAGCGACAACCATATGGCCCCTGCCAGTTGCCGATAACATTACAAAACATGATCATCTCATACAAAACCGTATAACTCATCATGTCTTGACCATATCACATCACAACATGCCCTGCAAAAACAAGTTAGACGTCCTCAACTTTCTTGTTGCAAGTTTTACGTGGCTGCTACGGGCTTAGAAAGAACCGTTCTTACCTACGCATACAAAACCACAACGATGTTTCTTCAAGTATGTGATGTTTTAACCTTCACAAGGACCGGGCGTAGCCACACTTGATTCAGCTAAAGTGAGAGAGACAGACACCCGCCAGTCACCTTTAAGCAACGAGTGCTCATAACGGTGAAACCAGTCTCGCGTAAGCGTACGCGTAATGTCGGTCCGGGCCGCTTCATCTCACAATACCGCCGAAGCAAAGTATGACATGCTGGTAAGCAGTATGACTAGTATCGCCCACAACTCATTGTGTTCTACTCGTGCATATCATCTACGCATAGACCTGGCTCTGATGCCACTGTTGGGGAACGTAGTATTTTAAAATTTTCCTACGATCACGCAAGATCTATCTACCAGATGCATAGCAACGAGAGGGAAGAGTGTGTCTACGTACCCTCGTAGACCGGGAGCGGAAGCGTCTAGTGACGCGGTTGATGTAGTCGAACTTCTTCGCGATCTAACCGACCAAGTACCGAACGTACGGCACCTCCGCGTTCAGCACACGTTCAGCTTGATGACGTCCCACGAGCTCTTGATCCAGTTGAGCTTCACGGGAGAGTTTCGTCAGCACGACGGCGTGGTGACGGATATGATGTATCTACCGGCGCAGGGCTTCGCCTAAGCACTGCGACGGTATGACCGAGGTGTGTTTCTGTGGAGGGGGGCACCGCACACGGCTGGAACAATTCAACTTGTGTGTCTTTGGGTGCCCCCCTGCCCTCGTATATAAAGGAGCAAGGGGGGAGCCCGGCCGGCCCTCCTATGGTGCGGCTAGGGCTGCAATCCTACTAGGAATAGGATTGCAATCCTATTCCTAGTAGCAACTACCAAAGAAGGAAGAAGGGGGAAGGAAAGAGAGGGAGAGGGAGAGGGAAAGAGAGGCCGCGCCCCCCTCCCCTTGTCCTATTCGGACTCCTCCTAGGGAGGGGGCGCGCCACCTCCTGGCTGCTGCCCTCTCTCTCCCCTATTGCCCACTAGGGCCCACCATTCCCCCGGGGGGTTCCGGTAACCCCCCCGGCACTCCGGTAAATTCCGAAACTTTCCAGAACACTTCCGGTGTCCGAATATAGTCGTCCAATATATCAATCTTTATGTCTCGGACATTCCGAGACTCCTCGTCATGTCCGTGATCTCATCCGGGACTCCGAACTACCTTCGGTACATCAAAACTCATAAACTCATAATACCGATCGTCATCAAACGTTAAGCGTGCGGACCCTACGGGTTCGAGAACTATGTAGACATGACCGAGACTCATCTCCGGTCAATAACCAATAGCGGAACCTGGATGCTCATATTGGCTCCTACATATTCTACGAAGATCTTTATCGGTCAAACCGCATAACAACATACGTTGTTCCTTTTGTCATCGGTATGTTACTTGCCCGAGATTTGATCGTCGGTATCTCTATACCTAGTTCAATCTCGTTACCGGTAAGTCTCTTTACTCGTTCCGTAACACATCATCTCATGACTAACTCATTAGTCTTTTCCTTGCAAGGCTTATTATGATGTGTGTTACCGAGAGGGCCCAGAGATACCTCTCCGACACTCGGAGTGACAAATCCTAATCTTGATCTATGCCAACACCACGAATACTTTCAGAGACACCTGTAGAGCATCTTTATGATCACCCAGTTATGTTGTGACGTTTGATAGCACACAAGGTGTTCCTACGGTATTCGGGAGTTGCATAATCTCATAGTCATAGGAACATGTATAAGTCATGAAGAAAGCAATAGCAGTAAAACTAAACAATCATAGTGCTATGCTAACGGATGGGTCTAGTCCATCACATCGTTCTTCTAATGATGTGATCCCGTTGATCAAATGACAACTCATGTCTATGGCTAGGAAACATAACCATCTTTGATCAATGAGCTAGTCTAGTAGAGGCATACTAGGGACATACTGTTTTGTCTATGTATCCACACATGTACTAAGTTACCGGTTAATACAATTCTAGCATGAATAAAAGACATTTATCATGTTATAAGGAAATACAAATAACATCTTTATTATTGCCTCTAGGGCATATTTCCTTCAGTCTTCTCATCACTCAGGTTTGCTTTCTTGACAGTTTGGGAGCGACATGTGAAGATATGCTTAAACAGGCCCCAATGCGGTCGGCACCCAAGGAAGTTCTCACACATCGAAACAAAGGCGGCCAAGTATGTGATGGTGTTGGGAGTGAAGTGGTGCAGCTGGGCGTCGTAGAAAGCCAGGAAACCGCGGAAGAAAGGGTGTGGGGCAAGGAAAAACCTCGGTCGACGTGGGTTGCGAGGAGAACGCACTCGCCCTCCTGTGGCTGGGGCTCGAGCTCATCCTCCGGCAGCCGCTAGGAGTCGCGGACGATCATGCCCTCCTCCACCAGCTCGTCCATGTCCTCCGGCGTCATCGTAGACCTGATCCAGTCCCCTGGATCCAGCCAGGCGGGAGCCCACACCTCGACGAAGACCCCCAATTGGATCTCTCCCCCTTCCCTGTCGCCGCCGCTTTCTTCGAGCTCTCCAGAGCCGCCGTCATGTCCTTGCCCATGGGGGGCGAGCCGGCACGAGCTGAGCGATGGAGAGCGGAGAGCAAAGGCACGGGGGAGGAGCGGAGGAAGAAGAAGCAGAGATTGGGCACACAGTGTTTTTGCCTCGGCTGCGGTGCTTATTTATAGCACGGTGGTCGAGTGACTGACTGGTGGCCCCAAGATATCCTATCAAATCCCGCAAGAGGCGCATGCCCAATACGTGGCGAAAAAGGCGGCGCGGGGATCGGGGCGCCCCGAGCATATCCGATCTGATTACTGCGGCACGCCCCATCCCGTGCGCTTCCCCAAATTTCAAATCCCGCGAAATCCGGAGACCAGAGAACAACCAATCGCGCCAAAAGTTGCGTGCCCCGCTGACGCTCGGAGCCGTGCACAAAAGTTCACTCGACGGTCTACACAAGCAAGTACACTCGATAGTTTTTGAATCGATTAAGGCGATCAAGTCAAGGTTGAAGGATCCAACTTGGGCCAAGGCCAACTTCAACACTCTCCTCCACTCGGACCTCAATCCATTCGGGGGCTACTGATGATGCTACAGACCTAGGGTAGGGTCACGGGCTTGTGCCCCACCCAAGGTCACTACCCCAGAAGCTCAAGAGACAACTCGAAGACAACAGAAACAATCGACTGATACGGCCCAAGAGGACATTTCACTCGACTGCATACCCCCGCTCAGACAACTCAACTCCACACGGAAGGATGAGGACACTCGACCATACAAAGACACTCGACCCCCGAAGGTTAAATGCCCCGTTAGGCCAGCAACGGTCATGCATTCATTCTGCAGTAATGAATGCCTTTATCACCCTTTATTGCAGGCGTTATCAGTAATGTCCTGCCTTTATGTACATTGAACCCTTTGTAACATGGGGATTGCTGGGGTCCTAGCGCACTCTATATAAGCCACCCCCTCCTACGGTACAAGGGTTCGCACCCCTGTAACTCACACACACATTTACTTCTAGTCGACCACCTCCGGGCACCAAGACGTAGGGCTGTTACTTCCTCCGAGAAGGGCCTGAACTCGTAAACATCTTGTGTACAATCTCATCGTAGCTAAGACCTTGCCTCCCCCTACGTACCCCATACTCGTACTGTCAGACTTAGAACCACGACATCGGTTGGACCGAAAATTTCCAAATAGGAAACGGAGAGTTGGCATTCCCATCTTGGTGAGACCGAGATCCCTAACGGTGAGATCGAACTGATTAGGGTTTTGGCAGTGGCTATGTCAACTAAACTCGATGGCGCCGGATAGAAAGTTTCGGTGGGGCCGAGTTTGACTTTTGGTTTGGGACATATGTGGATGTAAGAAAGTGGTTGAGGGTTTTGGAGCATATCACTAAGCACTTTGAGCAAGCAAGCCATTAAGCAACACCTCATCCCCTTTTAATAGTATTGGCTTTCCTATGCACTCAATGTGATCTTGGATCACTAAAATAGAAAATGTAGAGTCTTTAGCTTTGAGCTTGAGCAAATCCTTTGTCCTTATAATCTTGAAGGGGTTCCACATCCTCTAGTCCATGCCACTCCATTTGTTGAACTTGTCTGAAATATACTAGATGAAAGCATTAGTCCAACAAGAGATGTGTTGACATTAATTACCAAAATCACCCAGGGAGCACTTGTGCTTTCAGATCTGGGCGGCGTTGAAGCTCTGAGGAAGGTTTGGAGCTGGAGTTGTGTTCCTTCGACCAAGCAGGTTCTGGATGGTGGTTCGCGTGCTCTCGGTCGTGTGAGGGATTGGTGTTCCGCGGCAGTTTGATCACGATGGCGAGGTGCAGCGGCAGCGGCGATATGACCCCTACAGTTGGGCCTAATCTATTGATAGAGGTTGGAGGTTCTCGACGGTTTGGATGAAAATCATGCTCGTCTTCTGTCGGAGCTGGAGGCGATGGCGTCCGTGGGCGTCATTTCCCTCCTTGGAGGCATCACCGTGGTGTGTCGTCATCTCCCCTTCTTGATCGGGTTGTAGTCTCCGGGCGAAAGCCTTGGTCCGTTGCAGGACCGGCGATGGTGGCTGTGTAGCATCATTCCTCTGTTGAGAGCATTGCAACTGGAGACTTGGCTCGGTTCTATTTGTGGTTCTCCGGTGCTTGCTGTTGTTCATGTTGACCTTCAGGGGCGCTATGTACGCTGTCGCCGGCGTTTCCAAGACGGCGGCTTTCTCGGGTCTGACCGAGTCATGCTATTCACTCGCCATCTCCTCTTAGGCATACAAGGGTGGGTAGTGCGTTTGCAAGGTTTTTCCGGTTAGAGTTGTTGCTTCGAGGAGACCGACGTTTGTTGTGACGCGGTTAGATGATTGGTTTAAGACAGGCATCTTGTGTTGTGTTTGTAATTGTCGTGGTGGAGTCTGGAGTTCCAGCTACACTTGTTGTTCGCAACAAGTTGTAGTTTCTTGTACTATTTTTTGCCTTCTATAAAAATATGGTACGCCTAAGCGTACTCTTGAAAAAAAACGAGGAACAAACGGAAACTGGCACTGGGCTCTAGGTTATTAGGTTAGTCCCAAAAATAATATAAAATAGCATATAAATGCATATAAAACACCCAAGATAGATAATATAATAGCATGGAACAATAAAAAATTTATAGATACGTTGGAGACGTATCAAGCATCCCCAAGCTTAATTCATGCTCGTCCTCGAGTAGTTAAATGATAAAAACAGAATTTTGGATGTGGAATGCTACCCAACATGTTTATCAATGCAATATTCTTTATTGTGGCATGAATGTCCGGATCCATAGGACTCAAAATAAAAGTTTATCAATGTCAAAACAATAATACTTCAAGCATACAAAAAAGTAATCTATGAAGTTTCAAAAATAACATGGCCAAAGAAAGTTATCCCTACAACATCATATAGTCTTCTATGCTCCGTCTTCTTAACACAAAGTATAAATCATGCATATCCCAGTGCCAATCAAGCACTTATTTTCATACTTTAATATTCTTAAACCTTTTCAACTCTTCACGCAATACATGAGCGTGAGCCATGGATATAGAACTATGGGTGGAATAGAAGGTGGTAATAGACAAAAGGAGGTAGAAAGTCTCACATCAACTAGGCAAATTAATGGACTATGGAGATGTCCATCAATAGATATCAATGTGAGTGAGTAGGGATTGCCATGTCAGGTTGCACTAGAGCTATAAGTCTATGAAAGCTCAAAAGATAACTAATGGGTGTGCGTCAACTTGCTTTCTCATGAATACCTAGGGCATTTGAGGAAGTCCATCGTTGGAATATACAAGCCAAGTTCTATAACAAAAAATTACCACTAGTAATATGAAAGTGACAACATAGGAGACTCTCCATCATGAAGAACATAGTACTACTCTGAAGCACAAGTGTGGAAAAGGATAGTAACATTGTCCCTTCTCTCTTTTTCTCTCTTTTTTGGAGACATTTTCTCTTTTTTTGGAGACTCTATTGGCTTCTTTATTTATAATCTCACATGGGACAATGTTCTAATAATGATGATCATCACACTTTTATTTACTTACAACTCGATATTACAACTCAATACTAGAACAAAGATATGACTCTATATGAATACCTCCGGCAGTGTACCGGGATGTGCAATGACCAAGAGTGACATGTATAAAAAAATATGAACAGTGCCTTTGCCACAAACACTATGTCAACTACATGATCATGCAAAGAAATATGACAATGATGATGCATGTCATAATAAACGGAATGGTGGAGTAACATGGCAATATATCTCAGAATGGCTATGGAAATGCCATAATAGGTAGGTATGGTGGCTGTTGTAAGGAAGGTATAAGGAGTGTTTTATGCACCGGCTAAAGTTGCGCGGCACTAGAGTGGCTAGCAAGGTGGAAGGGTGAGAGTGTGTATAATCCAAAGACTCAACATTAGTCATAAAGAACTCACATACTTATTAGGAAATTCTTTATTAGCTCTCGAAGCAAAGTACTACGACGCATGCTCCAAGGCGGAGGTTGGTAGGAGTTAACCATCGCGCGCCCCCAACTTTCACACAAAGACAAACACTCAAAATACAAAGTGCTCCAATTCGGTTACACAAAACCCAAGCACTGTATCTTGATTATTTCCTCTTTGTGGGAAGGTCGGGGGCGCGTGATGGTTAACTCCTACCAACCTCCCTCCTAGGGGCATGCGTCGTAATGCTTTGCTTTGAGGGCTAAGTAGATTTTTTGCAATAAGTATGTTAGTTCTTTATGACTAATGTGAGTCCATGGATTATATGCACTCTCACCCTTCTACCTTGCTAGCCACTCTAGTGCAACGCAACTTTCGCCGGTGCATAAAACCCTCCTCATACCTTCCTCAAAACAGCCACCATACCTACCTATTATGACACTTCCATAGCTATTCCGAGATATATTGCCATGTAACTCAACCGTTCGGTTTATTATGACAAGCTTCATCATTGTCATATTGCTATACATGATCATGTAGTTGACATAGTATTTGTGGCAAATCTACCGTTCATATTTTTCATACATGTTACTCTTGGTCATTGGACATCCCGGTACATCGCCGGAGGAATTCATATAGAATCATACCTTTGTTCTAGCATCGAGTTGTAAGTAAATAAAAGTGTGATGATCATCATTATTAGAACATTGTCCCATGTGAGGTTATCAAAAATAAAAGAGGCCAATGAAGCCCACCAAAAAAAGAGAGACCAAAGAGCCCAAAATACAAAAAAAATGAGAGAAAAAGAGAGAAGGGACAATGTTACTATCCTTTTCCACACTTGTGCTTCAAAGTAGCACCATGTTCTTCATGATAGAGAGTCTCCTATGTTGTCACTTTCATATATCACTAGTGGGAATTTTTCATTATAGAACTTGGCTTGTATATTCCAACGATGGGCTTCCTCAAATGCCCTAGGTCTTCATGAGCAAGCAAGTTGATGCACACCCATTAGTTGTCTTTTTGAGCTTTCATACACTTATAGCTCTAGTGCATCCGTTACATGGCAATCCCTACTCACTCACATTGATATTGATTGATGGACATCTCCATAGTCCATTGATTTGCCTAGTTGATGTGAGACTTTCTCCCACCTTATGTCTATTACCACCTCCATTCCACCCATAGTGCTATGTTCATGGCTCGCGCTCATATATTGCGTGAAGAGTTGAAAAAAGGCTTGAAAAAGTAGAGTATGAAAGCAATTGCTTGGCTGACTCCGGAATGGGCATGAGGGGTATTTTGTGTTAAGAAAAAGGAGCATAAGGACTATATGATTTGTACGGATAACGTTCTTTAGCCATGTTATTTTTGAAGCTTTGTAGATTACTTTTGGTATGCTTGAAGTATTACTGTTTTGATATTGATAAACTTTTATTTTGAGTCTTTTGGATCTGAACATTCATGCCACAATAAAGAAGAATTACACTGATAAATATGTTAGGTAGCATTCCACATCAAAAAATTTATTTTTACCATTCACCTACTCGAGGACGAGCAGGAATTAAGCTTGGGGATGCTTGATACGTCTACAACGTATCTCTAATTTTTTATTGTTCCATGCTATTATATTATCCATCTTGGATGTTTTATATGAATTTAGATGCTATTTTATATGATTTTTGGGACTAACCTATTAACCTAGAGCCCAGTGCCAGTGCCGGTTTATGTTTTTTCCTTGTTTTTGAGTTTCTCAGAAAAGGGATATCAAACGGAGTCCAAACGAAACGAAACTTTACGGTGATTTTTTATGGACCAGAAGAAGCCCCCGAAGCAAAAGAGTTGGGTCAGAAGAGCCACGAGTCATCCACAAGGATGGAGGGCGCGGCCCCCCCTAGGGCATGCCCCCTACCTTGTGGTTCACTTGTGGGTCCCCCTGACTTGTTCTCGACGCCAAAAATTCTTATAAATACCGAAACCCCTAGAAACAAACCTAGATCAGGAGTTCCGCTGCCGCAAGCCTCTGTAGCCACAAAAAACCAATCGTGAGCCCGTTCCGGCACCCTACCGGAGGGGGAAACCATCACCGATGGCCATCTTCACCATCCCGGCGCTCTCCATGACGAGGAGGGAGTAGTTCACCCTTGGGTACCAGTAGCTATGTGTTTGATCTCTCTCTCTCTCTCTCTCTCTCTCTCTCTCTCTCTCGTGTTCTTGATTTGGCACGATCTTGATGTACCGCGAGCTTTGCTATTATAGTTGGATCTTATGATGTTTCTCCCCCTCTACCTTCTTGTAATGGATTGTGTTTTCCCTTTGAAGTTATCTTATCAGATTGAGTCTTTAAGGATTTGAGAACACTTGATGTATGTTTTGCATGTTCTTATCTGTGGTGACAATGGGATATTCACGTGATCCACTTGATGTATGTTTTGGTGATCAACTTGCGGGTTCAGTGACCTTGTGAACTTATGCATAGGGGTTGGCACACGTTTTTGTCTTGACTCTCCGGTAGAAACTTTGGGGCACTCTTTGAAGTTCTTTGTGTTGGTTTGAATAGACGAATCTGAGATTGTGTGATGCATATCGTATAATCAAATCCGCGGATACTTGTGGGGACAATGGAGTATCTAGGTGACATTAGGGTTTTGGTTGATATGTGTCTTAAGGTGTTATTTTAGTACGAACTCTAGGGCTGTTTGTGACACTTATAGGAATAGCCCAATAGATTGACCAGGAAGAATAAATTCGAGGTGGTTTCGTACCCTACAATAATCTCTCTGTTTGTTCTCTGCTATTAGTGACTTTGGAGTGACTCTTTGTTGCATGTTGAGGGATTTTTATATGATCTAATTATGTTACATTGTTGAGAGAACTTGCACTAGTGAAAGTATGAACCCCAGGCCTTGTTTCTAAGCATTGCAATACCGTTTGTGCTCACTTTTCATCATTAGTTACCTTGCTGTTTTTATATTTTCAGATTATAAAAACCTATAACTACCATCCATACAACACTTGTATCACCATCTCTTCGCCAAAGTAGTGCACCTATACAACTTACCATTGTATTGGGTGCGTTGGGGACACAAGAGACTCTTTGTTAATTGGTTGCAGGGTTGCTTGAGAGAGAAAATTGCTACTGTCCTACAAAACACTACGCTTGGAGGCCCAACACGAGTCTACCAGAAGAAGGTTGTGTAGTAGACATCACTAGCATAGGAAGGCAAAACAAGCATGACTTCAAAACTTTTAACACATAGAGAGGAAACTTGATATTATTGCAATACCTACAAGCATATGTTCCTCTCTCATAATAATTTTCAGTATCATCATGAATGAATTCAACAATATAACTATCACATAAAGCATTCTTTTCATGATTCATAGGCACAGAAATTTTGTAATCTCCACATAAGCAAAATTCTTCTCATTCATAATGGTGGGAGCAAACTCAACAAAATAACTATCATGAGATACTTGACTAAAATCATGATGACAAGTTTCATGATTATTAGTATTCTTTATAACATAAATGTCATCACAATAATCATCATAAATAGGAGGCATGCTTTCATCATAAATTTGTTCATCAAAACTTGGGGGATTAAAAATATCATCTTCATCAAACATAGCATCCCCAAGCTTGTGGCCTTGCATATCATTAGCATCATGGACATTCAAATAATTCATACTAACAACATTGCAATCATGCTCATCATTCAAATATTTAGTGCCAAAAATTTTATTGTCTTCTTCTTCTAACACTTGAGCACAATTTTCCTTTCCATCGTTTTCACGGAAGACATTAAAAAGATGAAGCATATGAGGCAACCTCAATTCCATTTTTTAGTTTTCTATTTATAAAACAAACTAGTGATAAAACAAGAAAATAAAAGATTCAATTGCAAAATCTAAAGATATACCTTCAAGCACTCACCTCCCCGGCAACGTCGCTAGAAAAGAGCTTCGTTGACGGGATGTGAGTGTCGCTTACCTAGCCTCTCTGGCAACGGCGCCGGAAAAGAGCTTGATGTCTACTACACAACCTTCTTCTTGTAGACTCGTGTTGGGCCTCCAAGCGCAGAGTTTTGTAGAACATTAGCAATTTTCCCTCAAGTGGATGACCTAAGGTTTATCAATCCGTGGGAGGTGTAGTATGAAGATGGTCTCTCTCAAACAACCCTCCAACCAAATAACAAAGAGTCTCTTGTGTCCCCAACACACCCAATACAATGGTAAATTGTATAGGTGCACTAATTCGGTGAAGAGATGGTGATACAAGTGTAATATGGAGGGTAGATATAGGTTTTTGTAATCTGGAAATATAAAAACAGAAAGGTAACTAATGATAAAAGTGATCACAAACGGTATTGCAATGCTTGGAAACAAGGCCTAGGGTTCATACTTTCACTAGTGCAAGTTCTCTCAACAATGATAACATAATTGGATCATATAACAATCCCTCAACATGCAATAAAGAGTCACTACAAAGTCACTAATAGCAGAGGACAAATGAAGAGATTATTGTAGGGTACTAAAAACCACCTCAAAGTTATTCTTTCTGATCAATCTATTGGGCTATTTCTATAAGTGTCACAAACAGCCCTAGAGTTCGTACTAAAACAACACCTTAAGACACACATCAACCAAAACCCCAATGTCACCTAGATACTCCAATATCACCACAAGTATCCGCAAGTTTGACTATATGATATGCATCACACAATCTCAGATTTATCTATTCAAGCCAACACAAAGAACTTCAAAGAGTGCCCCAAAGTTTCTACCGGAGAGTCAAGACGAAAATGTGTGCCAACCCCTATGCATAAGTTCACGAGGTCACTGAACCCGCAAGTTGATCACCAAAACATACATCTAGTGGATCACGTGAATATCCCATTGTCACCACAGATAAGCACATGCAAGACACACATGAAGTGTTCTCAAATCCTTAAAGACTCAATTCGATAAGATAACTCCAAAGGGAAAACTCAATCCATTACAAGAGGTAGAGGGGGAGAAGCATCATAGGATCCAACTATAATAGCAAAGCTCGCGGTACATCAAAATCGTGCCAAATCAAGAACACGAGAGAGAGCGATCAAACACATAGCTATTGGTACATACCCTCAGCCCCGAGGGTGAACTACTCCCTCCTCGTCATGGACACCGCCGGGATGGTGAAGATGGCCACCCGTGATGGTTTCCCTCTCTGGCAGGGTGCCGGAACGAGCTCCCATTGGTTTTCCGTGGCTACACATGCTTGCGGCGGCGGAACTCCCGATCTAGGTTTATTTTTGGGGGTTTCAGTATTTATAAGAATTTTTGGCGTCGGGGACAAGTCAGGGGGACCCACGAGGTGACGATAAGGTAGGGGGGCCTCCCACCCTTGTGGCTGCCTCGTGGCTCTGGTCCATCCCCGGCACTTCGTGGGCTTCTTTTAGCCCATAAAAAATCGTCGTGAAGTTTCAACTCGACTGGAATCTGTTTGGTATTCCTTTTCTGTTAAACTCAAAAATAAGGAAAAAATAGAAACTGGTACTGGGCTCTAGGTTAATAGGTTAGTCCCAAAAATCATATAAAATAGCATATAAATGCATATAAAACATCCAAGATAGATAATATAATAGCATGGAACAATAAAAAAATTATAGATACGTTGGAGACGTATCTCCCTTACATGTGGTTTATTTTATATTTCTAAATCTAAATTGCTGTGTAGTACTACATGATGTGAAAATTTCCCTCCCACCAATGCCCCCATCGTTCGTTCCTCAACCACGTTGATTTTATGATTTGAGCTGTTGTAAGGACATCTTCAACACCGATTCGTAAATTTCGCCGGTATATGGTATATGTCTGTTTTTATGTTCGGACCATGATTTGAGCCATTGTCGACGTCAACCCATAATTTTATCTGATACATGGTATATGCCTGTTTTTATATTCGGACCATGATTTCAGCCGTTGTAAGGGCAATGCTGACCCGTAAATTTCTCCGGTATATGGTATATGTCCGTTTTTATGTTCGGACGTTGCCCGCGGACATGATAGAAAGAGAGTCATCCTACGCTGATTATAAATTATTCAACTGGAAGGAGGAAACCTAGGTGGGGATATGTGGTGGGATATTTATGATTTAGTATTCGGTTGGGAGGAGAGAGACAATATGAGGACCATACATGTGCGATCGGAAGGGGAGGGAGAAGAGAGGGACATGCATGTCTCATTGGTCAATTGCATGTCCGAACTCCTGCAACCCCCTGTTTGTCTCACGGACGGATATAGGTCCCCATTGGATTGTACATGTGAACAAATGTGTCCGGACAGACATATACCTGTGGTTCAAAGCATTCAACATATCTTCATGTTTTTTTGTGATAAGTCCACTTTTATGATTGGAATAAAATAGCTAACATATTATTTGAGCAGTTGAAAGTGAAACATTACTGTACAAATTAGGGAAAAGTGCCAAACATTGGAAAGTAAATGGAAAGAAGTCAGGGCACCTTCATCGCCATCCCCTAAAATGGATATCCGTCCCCAAACGTATCCAACTTTGTCCATCAAACACCCGGACACATTTTAAACCGAATTTTAATAAACCGAATGATTTGTCATTTAAATTGGATCAAATTCATGACATATTTCATTAAACAGACATTACACTTTTCTTAACATAGAAAAAGTTAACCCGTCAAGTCTTCGCCGGTCGTGGAGGTGTCCATTTTCCACATCATGTTCTTCTCCACGTCCAGTGAGGATGTGGGCACGTCCACGAGACGTGGGCACGTCCGTGTCCCATGTATTACTCTTCCTCGCCAGAGTCCGCCGTGTGGATGTCGCTGGTCGAGGTGAGATCCATGATTGACTTGGACATGTCGGCCTCATGGTCATTGCGGTTAGGCGCGAACGGCATGGAGCTGCCGACGTAGGCAACCACGTTCCTATCCGTGATCGCAGTGTCATCTTCATCTGTGCCTTCGCCTCTACCACGATTGCATTGCAGCCAGTGCGAGCGCGACATGCAGTCTCATAGAGCGTTTGGTGCTAGTCGACGAAATTCGGCTCCATCGCGGTCATGGCTACCACAACCCCTCCGCCAGTCGACAAAGAGATCGAGGCTGTAGCATTGATCCTCTGGCGCCATCCGGAATACCAACACCGGCAACACCAACTGCTCCTTCGTCCGCACCTCCACCAACGTCGTCACTCACCTCCAGCGAGCTCGCCGACAAACCATCCTCTATTGTGCACGACGGTCCTGTGAGCTGGCTGCATGGCCGACTAACTCCTACCTATGCTTCGCTGAGAGGCTCTCCCACAACGCGCTAGAGCTCGCTATCGTTACGTCGAAGATGCACGAGGGGGAAGGGAAATGGGCGTAGTACAGTGCGGGATTGTGCCATGCACGACCACATTTAACTAGTGGGTGCCTGCTAGGGAAAGCGGCGGGCTGTTTCGATGCGAGTGCCGGAGTGGGTTTCTCAGTCGGTGCATTAATGTTGGGAGGCAGACGAACGAGCAACTGGCTTTAATGCGGTAGAAAGCCGTCTCGTCGCTTTGTCCAGTCACGTCGCTTCGGCATTGGACATGCGCGGAGATCGGGCAGACGTGGCGTGGGCGGCACTCTCGGCCGGCGCGTCGCTTCAATGCCGGCTCGACTGACCGGGTGCGTTCGCTCTAGGTCGGCATGAATGCAGCGCAAAGAGCGGAGGTGTGGTTTCGCAAGAGAGAAGGCGGGCACGAGAGATGGTTTTGGGTGGGGTCGCGTTATCGGACACGGACGTGACGGCGGTACGAATGCCCGCAAATTTGCCTTGGTTTTCGTCCAGTTTACGGGGAAACAAACGCACGGACGCGTCCACAAACAAATAGATGTTCGTGTTAGATGACAGACTACGTTCGGACAATTTCGTTTGAAGATTGCGGCTATTTGTGGTCCACATTGAATATGTCCTTAAAAGGAAAACAAGGGAAAAGTACATGAAAACCCATCCATTACACAAAAAGAAATCACACCTCACTCATTCTAGTTAAATATCTTCCCTTTGGAAGAAAGAGAAACTAGCATGTGGCTTTTGTGTGGTTTGGAGAAACCATATAAGCACCCCAAGTAAACAAAATAAAATACAATTTTGGGTCGGTACGGTTTTAAAACACATTGACAGCTGAGATCTCTCTATACGCATTCATAATAAAGGGTAGCATAGTCTTTTAACCCACACCGATACGCGGCCTACGTACATTACGCGGCGCTATTTTTTTCCTCGCGGATTTTTTTTTCTCGCGGAGCGCTCAGCTATTTTTTTCACTTTCTTTTTAAAAGAAAAAATAAAGTGCAAGTACGTGAATCAAACTCAAAACTGCTTGGTCTAAGGAAGACGACATTAACCAACTATGACATCCTAATGCTCATGTCTTTCTTTTGTTTTCTTCTATTTCAGTTCGCGTCTGGGCCAGCCTATTGTTGAATCGGTCATTTTGTCACTATTTTTTTTTTCGCTTTTCTATTTGTATTTTTTTCTTTTTTTTGTTTCATTTTCCTTTTCCAAAAATGCTCAACCTTATAAAGTTTTATTAAAATTTTGTAAAAATGTTCGCTTTTATAAAAAATTGTTCATAAATTACAAATATTTGCATTTTAAAAAAGTTGTACAGATATGTCAAAAAATTGCCCGTGTCTTCCAAAATTGCTCAGAATGTCATAACAAGAAAATACTTGAAAAATAAAATACCAAATTCTGAACATGAACATTTTTCGAAAAACACTACGAAATTTGAAATTTCAACTATAAATAGAAAATATGAACAAAAAATTGAAAGCAATTTATTTTTAATTTCCACAAAGTTTTTTAGTTGGGTTAAAAAATTAAATACAAGATTATTTTCTAAATTCCAAATTAAATTTGAAAGCGCAAACATTATTTGAAAATGCAGAATTGTCGAAATCAGAAAACTTGGCATGGTGCCTTGAAATGGTGACGCAACGCCTCGAATTTATTTGGTCCGTTTGAACGATGTAAAAAAAAGGTACTCTGAAATGAAACCTACTGCCCAGCCCGAACGACGTACCTGATCTTATTCCAATTTAAATTCGTGAATATTTTCTTGAATACGCAAACTTTGTCTTCGAAGTCACAAACTTTTTTTCATATCCAGGAACTCTCTTCAACCTTTACAAACGTTTTATAAAATCCAGTAATTTTTTTTCAAATTCATATACATTCTTTTTCAAAATTGATGAACTTTTTTCAAATCAGCAAATGCTTGTGCCGGCGCAACAGGCACCGGACGGAAGCGATGCCGTCGCCCGGTTGGCATGGCCTGGGCGTATTTGTTTTCTATTCTATTTTTTCCTGGTTTTGCTAATTTCATTTTCTAACTTTATTATTCATTTTAAAACCTGTTCTAAAGTTAGAAATATTGTTGAAATACAGAAAACGTTATTGTTTTCAAATGAAAATTATAAAATGGATTCTCCAAAATTGTTCCCATTTAAAAAAATGTTCATAAATTTAATGAATGTTTGTATTTTAAAAATGTAGATAATTATTTAAAAGAATTCGTTTGCAATTTGTGTAGAATATCTATATTTAGAAATTTATTAAGATTTTTCGAAAAAAGTGTTCATGTTTATAAAAAAGTCATACACAATTTAAAATTCCAGACTTTTTCACAAATTTCAAAAAATAATTCGGATATAAGAATATGTTCATGTTGATTGATGACAGAAATTGCAAATAACAAAATC
The DNA here is from genome assembly GCA_902687465.1 of Secale cereale. Lineage (NCBI taxonomy): Eukaryota > Viridiplantae > Streptophyta > Magnoliopsida > Poales > Poaceae > Secale > Secale cereale. The sequence continues at coordinate 580,423,024 of LR738709.1, forward strand.
CCTGCCCTACCGGCCTACCCAAACCATTACCTTGGAAAATGATGTGCTTGTTGACATGCACGAAATGACATCAAATTTTGCCAGCATGAGGGGCATGCTCACGACGGGCCTCCATGCAAAATTTGAAGGAATTCTGACACCGAATGCACATATACATGCATCTAAGTAGACAGATAAGTCTAAATTGTTGTATGAAATTCGCCTCGGAAAGCTTAGAAATAAGAGTGATGATTCCATAGTTAAGCCTCCGAACATCCAGCCTCCCGTCAAAAAATTCATCAAAGATATGCATAACATCACCCTTAATAAACTCCCAACAACCTTGAAAAAGTTCAGTGGGATGTTATTAGGTCCATGAGCTCTGTTACGCTCCATTGGAAAGAGAGCATGTTTTACCTCTTCCTCATAAAAAGGTCTAGTAAAAGTAGCATTATCACGAGCAGGCATTTTTTATAATCATCCCACAGATTCTAGGCAATAGCAAACATATTGCCAGGGGTAGGACCGAACAAGTACTTAGGCCTCCTTTGGTTTGTAGAAATTTTGTAGAAACTCTATAGGATAGGATTTGCAAAGAATTTTTTTTACTTTGAAGCCCTTTGATTTATAGGAATTGATTTCTATTTCTATGTAGGATAGAAATCAATCCTTCACATTTTGAAGGAAAAAACATTAGCCTAGACTCAATGACCAAATTCATATCTGTCGGATTCAGGGCTCCGCAAAACCCGTCAAGTTCGAACACAGGGGCGTGAACGAAGATCTCTCACACTCACGTCTACCTAGCGCCTCGCTCTCGTCTCGGTGGAAGGATTCAAGCAAACAACGGACAGAACACACAAGAGTTTATCCAGGTTCGGGCAACCGCGTGGTGTAAGACCCTACTTCCTGCTTTGGTGGATTAGCCTCGGGCGAGCTGGGATATGAGCTAGTACAATGGTTCCTGAGCTCAGGAGGTGAGCTCAGGAGGGTCAAGAGGCTAGTGTTCTTGCTCCTTGTGTGGTGGATGAGTGTCTCCGTTGATCGATCCCTTCACAGTGGGGATCCTAGCTACTTATATAGGCGGCCAGGGTCCTCTTCCCCCGAAATGTTTAGGCGGGAAGGGATCCCACAACGGCCATTTTTGAGCGGGAACACAAGGACGTTCCTATCCTGACAAAAGTGGTCTTTGCCTGCAAAAGGATCAGGCGGTGACACGGTGGTGGGCTCGACGGTGACATCATCATTGTCGTCCTTGCGGTCTTCGGTCTTGTTGCACCAAAGGGGAAACATTTGCCCCGCTCCTTGGGAACCAACGGCTGCGCTGTCCCCTTTGCACCGAAATGGCAACTGCGCCGCTGGCACCCGCTCGCGCGGTGCGTCACTGCTGACATCACTGCCTCCTCCTGAGGCAGGCTTGGCCTTGGATTCTCCGCCCCTCCGGAGCGCCCTGCTGAGGCCGCTCCCGAGGAGGTCTTGACGTCGTTCTCCTCGCGAGGCATGGCCCCCTCGCGAGGGTCTTGGACAGCTGGTCAGTCAGCTGGGCCGTACCAGGCCACTTGTAGGAGCGCGTCGCGGCCCGCAGACAGGCAAGTCTGGGTACCCTGGTTCCCAGGACGCCGACAGTAGCCCCCGGGCCCAAGGCGCGCGCGGAGTTGGCTTCAGGGCGAAGCCTTGGTCGAGGATGAAGTGCCGCGGGCCCCAAAAAGGCTGCGGGCCAGGCTGACGCATGATGGTTGGATGGGACACGAGCGACTCCACTTCCCACGCAGTCTTCGCAATCATGCGACTTGACAACTCCTTGGCGCGGGCAGCGGGGCCATTATGGCTGCGCGCGAGTGACCGCCGGTTGATCTTCTTGGCCTATAAACGGGGGGTGAGACACCACACCTCTCACTTGACTGTCGCAGGCTGATCCCCACTGCTTCCATTGCTCCTAGGGCTCCATGGCGCTGATTCGCAGGTTCTCGGCCGCGGAGAAGGGGAAGAGCCCGATGGTAGAGGCTGAGCGGCTCCCCCCAAAGAAGAGGCGCCGTAGTTCTCCGAGTGCATCCCTGAGACCGTCGGACGCCCGCACATGGTGCACGCGGGCACCGCCAGGATTTCCGCTTCCCTTGTATGCTCCAGCGGCACGCAGATGGAGCGGGGGCAGTGACAGGGGTGGCGCCATTAGTCGCCCGGAGAGACGGGCATCTCCTCGCACCCTGCTGTCGTCCTATTCTGAGGATGATGCCCGCGAGTTCATCGTGTGGGCTGGGGCCCCTCCGCATTCATGGATCCTTCTTCCTCCGTTCCCGGGGGAGGTGCTCCCGGCTCGCGGCCGGGTGACGATGGAGCTGAGGCACGAGGGGTGTCGCCTTCCTCCTTCGCATGCCGACGTGGAGGTGGTTTCTTCTGGCCAGGTCTTCATGACCTGGATCTAGAGTGTGGTCCGCCGCGCCTGCGCCCCCGCCGGGAGGCACATTCTTCATTTCGCGCTGGATATGACGGGTGCGATGACCTTCAAAGTCTTCGGGGCGGACGGCCTCCGGCTGCCGTGTGGTGCAGGGAATGGGCTCGCCGGCGACCATTCCCCATGCCATCAGGGCAGCGAGGCGCTCGCCATTGGCTACGTCTCCGACTCTCATGGTAGCAGGTACGCTACCCCTGAGACGGCCTTGAGCTCCTATGAGAGCTATGAACCGCCGAGTCGCCGCCCCTATCGCCGGAGGGAAATGGTGTCCTCCCGCTGTCGCCGTTGTTGAAGGAGTTCAAGCCGCGTTCCTCGAGAGCGTCTTCCTTAGCTTAGTTCCTGCGGAACATCATGGAGGGCTCCACCAGGGCATGTAAATTCTTGTAATACTTTTGTTATTGTCTAGCGTTATAAACTTATGTCCTGCATGAGACCCTTGTTAGAGCATGACTTTCCCTTCCTTCTGTTCCCGCGGTAGTTTAGGGCCCTACGCCTGCGAGACCCAGTCCCGGGACAAGCCTCAGCCTGCGCTGGTATGCCAGGTCACGATGCCGTGGTCAAGGCCATGAGGTGAGGGGTCCAGGGTCCGGCAAGAGCCCCTGAGGCGCGATGCTCAGGAGGTCCCTCTTGGCGTGCAAGCAGCCGCCCACCGGTCCATCGGGAAGGGTTTTCATGCCTTAGCAGATCCGTGATTATAGTAGATGGTGGTGTAGGTATGCGAGTAGGTGCGGCGTTGAAAACTTATCTTAGCAATTCCGGTGGTCAGGTGGTGGTGCTTGATTTCCTGTTGCCCTTCCCTTGAGGCAAGGTTTTGCGTCCAGGTGCCTTCGTGAGGAGGCGCCGATGATCGCTCCCGAGGCCCTGGGGACAAAGGTCACGGGGCCGGTGGAGACATTTCTCCGGGCCGCTACCATCGCAGCCGAAGAGTAGAAGACTGGTAATGCTGCGCTCGGCGATGCCTGGTCCGTTCCTGTTCAGAGAGAGAAGTGCGAGTGCCTCGAGGAGGCGTAAGAACTTTGCTTGAATTTGAAAAACTTGGCATTATTGTAATAGCTAGATGATTTTCATGATTGCTTCCTTTCATGTTTGCTTTGGTGCTCTGCGTCGGCAGGGCCCAACCCCGCGCATACCTCGACCGCCTTTGAGCCCTCCGGTGACCGGGGTTACAGTAGTAACTAGACTCGCCATTGAGCCCTCCGGACGACCGGGGTTACCGTAGCAACTAGACTCAAGGGATGAGGGGCTACGTGGCTAGTGAGGCCCTTGGGTCGCGATGCCCAAGGGTCCCCCTTGACGTTCAAGAGATCCCGTTTTCGTTCTGCGTCAGCAGGGCCCAAGCCCGCGCATACCTCGATCGCCATTGAGCCCTCCGGATGACCGGGGTTATCGTCATAACTAGAATCGAGGGATGAGGGGCTACGTGGCCAGTTAGGCCCCTGGGTCGCGATGCCCAGGGGTCCCCCTTGACGTACGAACGGCTCTCATGAAGGAGAACGAGCACCATACCTTGTGCACGAGCCTTCGCCTGGGATGGGGGCACGAGAAGGCTAGGTGTCTAGGCACCTGGTAGGGTGGCGTCTGCCAGGCGTGACCTGAGCATAGCCCCCGTGCCTAGCCCCCCTTGCGACACCCATCCAAGGAGAAGATGTGAGCGTCATGAGCTGAAAAGCTCCCTGAGGTTGGTGCGATAACTGGGGGCCACCCTCAGTTGTTTATAACTAGCGCGGAGCATAGAGCTACCACACTTGCGCGGACTGTGGGCATAACCGTGCCTTGATCGTAGCGGCCAGCGCGGAGCTTGGTGCTTCCACTGGTTCGTGGGCATAACCGCTCCTCGGTTGGATCTGCCAGCGCGGAGCTTGGTACTTCCACTGGACCGTGGGAGGGAGCCTCCCATCGAGAGAGACTCTGGGGCGTGTACAACCCCGTCCTGACACGTGGCTTGCACGGTAGGACAGCCAAGGTGTATATGGGCCCTCCTCAGGACGACCTGAACGACTCTGAGTAAGTTCTTGTGAGCTTACGCATCACTCACGAGAACCTACCCTAAGGTGGGTTGCGCCTGAGTCTTCTTCTGCAAAATGTGAAAAGAGAGGTGTTGTGTCGACCTGTGCCGAGTGCATCTTTAGAGGGTATCGCATGAGAAGGCCGCATCACCAGCGACCCCAGGAGGTGACGTCACGGGAATGGCTCGCGAGGCAGAGCTCAACCACTGGATTTGTCGACGCTGCAGGGACAGACCCGAGCACAGACGTCGTGCCCAGTCTTCTCATGCAACGATCCAAAAGAAAAACTACCGGCGCGCGGTTCCCGCGTGAGCGAGGCACCTGCCATGGGCCCCTACTTACCCATCCATGATTAGCCCATGCGAGAACAAGGCACCAAGGACCATGGGAGGTGACGTCACGGGAATGGCTCGCGAGACAGAGCTCAGCCCTTGGGTTTATCGACGCTGGGGGGACGGACCCGAGCACAGACGTCGTGCCAGTACTTAATCATGGGGCGGTCGCGAGTGGGCTCACAAGGGCTCATGACCTTAGTGGCGGTGAGGACGCCGAGCATGTAGATAATGCGAATGGAAAGAGACATCTAGCCTTGATCATGCAAAAAGGGAGATAACCGCGGGGGAACAGCCCCCAGTGGTCCGAGGATGATGCAGCCCGAGAGGCGCCCTCGTTCGGATACCTGAAGTGTCACCTGATACTTGTCGAAGGAGAGTTGGGGTAGCTGAAGATGCGAGCCGCGCGGGTCGCTCCCGAGGATCGTCGGGCTCCTGAGGCCCAGGGGCTCTGGAGGCTCTCAGCGGTCGCGCGGGTCCGGTTCTCGCTCCGTCTGGACCGCTTGCCACTGAGCCTCCCGAGCCCCCAAGGTCTGTTGCGCGAGATGCTGGAACGTGGTAGCTGCGTTGCGGAAGCCGAAGAGTGCGCGGACGTAGCTGCAGGGGAGGGCCCTCCTCCGGCCGACCGTCGTCGGCCAGAAGGGCTCCTGAGAGGCGGCTCGGTTGAGACCCGCGATGTCAACGCAAATGCGGAAGCAGTCGCTTCGGCTGCGAGCAGGTGAACTTGGGGTTGTGCGGTTATGCCCACCGAGGATGAGTCTTGCGTACTAAAGTTCCTTGGTAACTTGGTCGATGAAGTCCTGAGCCCCCAACACTGAACGGCTCACGCTGGGCTCACAAAAACGTGCATCAAGATACGCTTGTAGGCGGTGCTCGAACACCTCCCTCGAGACGCCGGTCAGCCCGGAGACACTCCGGAGGGGAGCCACCGAGCCCGTCACGAGAGGGGACTCGAGCGCGTCCCCCTATGCGAGGGTGGAGGGCACCTGGTCAGCAGGCGCGGGTCCTGAGGCCATGCCATCGGGAGCCCCCGCGTCCTGAGGACCGTCGACGGGTGATACGTCCAAAACGTATCTATAATTTCTGCTTGCTCCATGCCTTTTTTGTGTGATATTGCTATGATATTTATGCACTTCCATACACTTTTGATCATATTTGGACTAACCTATTAACTCAGTGCACCCCAGTGCCAGTTTCTGTTTTCTGCTGTTTTTGTATTTCAGGGTTTCCCATTACTTAAATTGCCAGAAAAATTCCGGGAAAAATATATAAAAAATCAGCGCTCCAGAAGCTTCCACGCGGCCAAAGTAGGGCCAGAGGGGGGCCACCAAGGCTCCAGGCGACCAGAGGGGGCGGCCCCCCTCCTGGCCGCGCCGCCAGGGCGCTTGGGCCCCCCTTAGCTCCTCTGACGCCCCCTTTGGCATATATTTACACCGCGTCCCGAAACCCTCGAGGACGGAACCCTTTTTCGCCATCTCATCTCTGTTCTGCCGCCGCCGCGCTTCCAAGATTGGGAGCACTAGGACAACTCTTCCCGGCACCCTGCCGGAGGGGAGGATCACCACCGGGAGCTTCTCCACCACCATGGACGCCTCCCGGATGAGTTGTGAGTAGTCTCCCTTGGACCATGGGTCCATGACCAGTAGCTATGTGATGTTCTCCTCCCCTCTTTGTTCTTCACCGATTAGACCTCGTGAGCTGCCCTACATGATCGAGGCACATATGTGATACGTCCAAAACGTATCTATAATTTATGCTTGCTCCATGCCACTTTTGGGTGATATTGCTATGATATTCATACACTTCCATACACTTTTGATCATATTTGGACTAACTTACTAATCCAGTGCACCCCAGTGCCAGTTTTTGTTTTTGGCTGTTTTTGTATTTCAGGTTTTCACGTTTCGAGAACTGCCCAGAAAAATCCAGAAAAAATATATAAAAAATCAGCGATCTGGGAACGACATTGACTCCGAAGGGCAGCCTGGGGGGGGCACAGGGGCTCCAGGCGCCCTGTTGGCGCCCCCCCCCCCCCCCCTGGGTCGCGCCGGGGGGGCGCCTGGGCCCCCCGAGGCTCCCCCGGTGCCCTACTTTGGCATATATTTAAAGGGTTCCCCGTAACCCTCAGAACAGGACTTCTTTTCGCGATCCCATCTCTGTTCCGCCGCCGCCGCCGCTTCCAAGATCGGGAGCACCAGGAGAACTCTTCCCGGCACCCTGCCGGAGGGGAGGATCACCACCGGGAGCTTCTCCACCACCATGGACGCCTCCCGGATGACTCGTGAGTAGTCTCCCTTGGACCATGAGTCCATGATCAGTAGCTATGTGATGTTCTCCTCCCGTTCTTGTGCTTCACTAATTAGTCCTCGTGAGCTGCCCTACATGATCGAGGCACCTATGTAATCCTTATGCTGTTGCTATGTTGAGTTTGCTGGGATCCGATGGATTATGAGATTATGTTCAGATTGATCTTGAGTAATATATTTGATTCACCTCTTTTATATTTTAGTTCATAAGTAATTCTTGCATGTTCTCCGTTGTTATTTATTGCTTTGGCCGAGTAGTAAGTAGTGACTCCAAGAGGGAACGTTATGCTCGATTGTGGGTTCATGCCCCTCGATGACTAGCTTGAGTGACAGAAACATGAGTCTAGGGGATGTGATGTTGCCACAAGGGGGAAAACAACGGTGCTTGTGCCCGCGGGTGCAAGGATTGTTTACTTTACGCAAAGTTCTTTTAATGCAGTTGTCTGCTGCATTGAGTTTACACTATGGGTGGGACTCGCAACTTAATACCAGCGAGATGTTCTGGATAGATATCTCAAGGTGGATGATTAGTAGTAGATATTGATGGATTTCGGTCTACTTACTTTGGCGTACCGCCCATGCTTTGAACCTCAACCTTTCTTGCAATGTAGTCAGCATTGGTTTGCGTTCGTGGTCCTGTCAATTGCCCAGCTGTAATTTGTTTACCTCGCATAGCTGTTTTATCGTCTTTTGGGAGAGAGACATCACTAGTGAACATCATGAGACTCCGGTCCATATTACCATCATTGATCACATCCACTATTTACTTTTCGCTATTTTATTTACTATTGCAAAACACTATCTATCACTACTATCATATTGCTTTTAACCCTTTGTGAACTACAAGGCCGGAGAGATTGACAACCTCTCTGTACTCGTTGGGAGCAAAGTTATTTGTATCTTTGTGCAGGTCCACGTTGATTGCTAATTGCGCCGTTAGCAGTTGACACCTACCTGTTGAACCTAGGAGTCTCTGGGGATTCGATCCTTGGCATCTTTGCTAAGGGAAAACACTTCTACTTACTGCATCTTACACCTTCCACTTGGGGTAACCAACGAGGGGTTCGAGGCCCATCAAGGAGTATTTTCTAGCGCCGTTGCCGGGGACTCCACTCTTCAGGATAGGGGAGTTGCATGCTATCTTTTACCTTTGCTTTTTAGTCTTGTTAGTTTACCTATCATTTTTTTGCTTTAGTTCCTTTTATCGAAAATCACAAAAATAGTTATCTTGCTTGCTTGCTACTATGGGTTCCACCGAGAACACTAAGTTGTGTGACTTCACTAGTCACAACAACGATGACTTTATCAGCACACCTATCACTACACCTGCCACTTCAGCACCTTCATATGAAATTAAACCTGCTTTACTTAACTTAGTCATGAGAGAACAATTCTCCGGTGCTGGAGATGATGCTGCTTTACACTTGAACAACTTTGTAGAACTTTGTGATATGCAAAAGTACCAAGAAATAGATGGTAATATTGTTAAGCTTAAGCTTTTTCCTTTCTCTTTGAGAGGAGGAGCTAAAATTTGGTTTCAGTCTTTGCCTAGAAATAGCATAGATTCATGGGACAAGTGCAAAGATGCTTTTATTGGAAAATACTATCCACCTGCTAAAATTATCCAACTTAGAAGTAACATCATGAATTTTAAACAATTGGATAATGAACACGTTGCCCAAGCTTGGGAACGTATGAAGTCTCTTATCAAGAACTGCCCTACTCACGGTTTGACTACTTGGATGGTTATCCAAACTTTTTATGCAGGCTTGAACTTTACCTCGCGGAACTTGTTAGATTCGGCCGCGGGAGGAACCTTTATGTCAACTACACTTGGTGCTGCCACAAAGCTTCTCGATGAGATGATGACCAACTATTCCCAATGGCACACCGAACGCGCTCCAACAGGTAGGAAGGTAAACTCTGTCGAGGAGATTTCCTCCCTCAATGAAAAAGTTGACTTGATTATGTCTCTACTTTCGAAGCAATCTACTGTTGATCCTCGTGATGTTCCTTTAAATTCTTTGATTGCTCAAGAACAAGTAGATGTTAACTTTATCTCTAGAAACAATTTCAACAACAATGCTTATAGGAGTAACTTTGGTAACAATTCTAGACCGTTCCCCTCTAACTCTTATGGGAACAACAATGCTTATCCTAGTACCAAGAACTCCAATACTGAACTAGAGACCATGCTTAGAGATTTCATCACTACACAAAAAGCCTTTAACAAGAATGTAGAAGAGAAACTACATAAACTAGATGATCTTTCTTTTAAGGTAGACCACTTAGCCAATGAGGTAAAATTGCTAAAAATTGAAACTTCCCCACTTAAGGAGAGGGAAGTCATCCCTATTAATGCTACTCAAGTGCAAATCAACGAAAAAATTAGGATGATGGCTAAGCTTAAAGAAAGATGGGCTAGAGAAAGGGAGGAAGAGGAAAGAATTAAGAGCCTTCCTACCCACCACACTGTTGCTACTATCCAAGTTGTTGAGGATGTTCACACTCTTAGCACCCAATGTACTCCTGGTCCCAATGGACCTATTAATGGTGATGCTATAGAAACTACCAAACAGGTGAGCCTTAAGGACACGACTACCACTTTACTTGATGCTCGTGACCTTGATTTTGATAATTGCACTCTTACAGAAGTTATTGATTTCCTTCACAAAATGTCTAGAGATCCCCGCACTAGCACGCTTAACCTTGCCTTCACAGAGCATATCACTAATGCTCTCATCAAAGCTAGGGAGGAGAAACTCAGAGTAGAAGCCTCCATACCTAGAAAGCTAGAGGATGGTTGGGATCCCATGATAAAAATTTATTTGAATGACTTCTCTTGTTATGCATTATGTGATGTTGGTGCTAGTACCTCTGTTATGCCCAAAAGGATATATGATATGCTTAAATTGAAACCTTATGATTCTTGTTCTTTTGGTGTTCGTCTCGTTGATTCTTCCATAAAGAAACCTTTGGGGAGGATCGATGATGTTCTTATTGTTGTCAATGATAATTATGTGCCCGTTGATTCTACTATTATGGATATTGAATGTGATCCTTCATGTCCAATAATTTTGGGACGTCCCTTTTTGCGCACCGTTGGTGCTGTCATTGACATGAAAGAGGGTAATATAAAATTTCAGTTTCCTCTCAAGAAAGGGATGGAACACTTCCCTCGTAAGAAGATCAAGTTACCTTTTGAGTCCGTTGTACGGCCTAGCTATTCTTTTACTCTTGATAAAACTTGATCTATGCATTATGCCTAGCTTAAAGGCATAAAAGAAAGCGCTTTTGGGAGGCAGCCCACATGAATAAATTTTTTACTTTTTTTGTGTCTTGATGTTGTTTACTGCTGTAGCATCATCATTGTATCTTTGCTTTTCATATTTGTGCCAAGTATAGCCTCTGATTGCTAGAAAGTTCAAAAGTTGTGAGGTGCTGTCCAGGAAACAGATTCTGTCCTTGGATAGAAAAATTCGTATAAAATCACCAGATTATCTTTTTGGTCTGAATTTTTTCGACAGCGTTCTCTATATAATTGTCTTTCGTGCGTCAGTTCTGAGTTTTTTGATTTGATTTGCAGAAGTATCCCGAACAGGTCAATTACTGCCTGCTGTTCTGTTTTTCACAGATTCTGTCCTGTTTTGCCTTACCTTCACTTTGCAAATTAAGAACTTGCTTTTTCTTTGCAAAAACCTTTTGGCAATCTTGAGAAACAGTAGAACTTCAAGAATATCCTTATTTCCAGCAAGGTATAATTATTTTATTAAGGGTACTAACCTCGCTAATCAGATTATGATGAGTTGTGTATGAAGGGAGTTTTCAAGTGTGCGAGGGAAGATGATAAAAAAGATTCAGGAGTGTCAAACGCTCAAGCTTGGGGATGCCCCCGTGCACCCCCAAGAAATATCCAAGGAGACTCAAGCGTCTAAGCTTGGGGATGCCCCCCGTGCATCCCCTTCTCCATCAACATTATCAGTTCGTCTTTCGTTCCGCTATATTTTTATCACTTCATGTGTTATGTGCTATGCTTGGAGCGTCTTGCTTTTAGTTTTCTTTTCAGTTTTTCATAACGAGTCGGAACTCAGCATTCCTTTATGTGGGAGAGAAACACGCTCCACCTCTACCTAGAACATTACATAGAATTTTCATGTCTATCTATGTTGTGTGTGTTCTTTGTCCTTTAATAGCTACTATCATGCTCTGCTCTTAGTATTCATGCTTATCTTTTCAAGAGCTTTTATTTAGTTGGTTGCTTGAACTCTCTTTAATTACCATGCTCACCTTATTAAGAGAGTTTGCTTCCGTTGCATGGGTTAATGTGTCTATGATAAAGATGCTACTTGCATGATGGTGCTTAGTAGTTCAGGTTTTCTTATGGTTAATCTCAGATAGCTGGGGGGTTCCCAATGTGTTATTGGAATACCAACTTGGTTTGTTTGCCTATGATGTGGTATGGTTTAGTAATATCTTCCTTCGAGAATTTATTTTGATTGACTTGGCGTATGCTCACGCATATTCAAGACTGTAAAGAAAGTCTGTCAAGCCTTGATGATCTTTTGTTTCTGAGTAGCGATATAACTACCATGCCTGATTCAATATTGCTTTGTCGCTCTGCATGATTATGACCGTCATTGCTCTCTTAGTTGGTCGCTCCCAGTCTTTTGCTAACCTCCACCTGCACTAAGCAAATTAACCATGCAATACATAGCTCATGGGAAAGTAGCCTAAAAACTATTGTGGTAAAGAATATGTTGCCTATGTATCTTATTTCTTATGAGTTGCTTGCTGAGCGGTAACCATGTTTCTGGGGACGCCATCAACTGTCACACTTTTGTTGAATATCATGTGAGTTGCTATGCATGTTCGTCTTGTCTGAAGTAAGGGTGATTTACCGTGGGTTGAATTAATATGCATATTGTTAGAGAAGAACATTGGGCCGCCAACCAAAGCCATGCATCATGGTGGAAGTTTTAGCTTGGACCTTAATCCTCAATCTCTCATGAGATTATGCTTATGCATTAAAGAGGAGTTCATCATCTATTTTCTATGTTGTCCCGGTATGGATGTCCTCAAGTTGAGATCTATCAAAAACGAGAAATCAAATGCGATCTATCTCCTTGGACCTTTGTACAGGTGGCATAGAGGTACCCCTTTGTGACACTTGGTTAAAACATATGCAATGCAATGATAACCCATGGGGATCCGAGCTAATTAGGACAAGGAGCGAGCACTATTAGTATTCGATGCATGAGGCTTGCAACTTATAGGATGTTTTATACATGACACATATGAAGTACTACTACCGTTGACACAATTGCTTCCATGTTCCAAAATAAAAAGCTCTAGCACTTCAAGCACCAATTACTGAGAGCATGATTGTCATTCTGAGTGTAATGTGCATTGTCCCAAAGTAGCATTGTCTTTTGCATGATTGTGATATCGTTTATTCTGAAATGATTGTATCTAGTCATCACTTAAACCTTGAAGGTGCCCCTGCACTTATGTTTTGCATCACTAAAGGGGGCAAGCTAGATATCACTTGATCATATCTGCACATCATGTTCATTGCAAATCTTTTTGATGTTTCAGTTTCATGTTGTAAAACTTTCAGTCATTTGTGATTTTCTCTTGAGACAACTTAGTTACTTTAGAATCATTGTCTCAGTAAGCTTTTGTAATATGACTATGAGAAAGTCCTATATGGTTAATAGCATGTCACCACAGAAATTATTTTTGTTATCATTTACCTACTCGAGGACGAGCAGGAATTAAGCTTGGGGATGTTGATACGTCCAAAACGTATCTATAATTTCTGCTTGCTCCATGCCACTTTTGGGTGATATTGCTATGATATTCATACACTTCCATACACTTTTGATCATATTTGGACTAACTTACTAATCCAGTGCACCCCAGTGCCAGTTTCTGTTTTCGGCTGTTTTTGTATTTCAGGTTTTCACGTTTCGAGAACTGCCCAGAAAAATCCAGAAAAAATATATAAAAAATCAGCGATCCGGGAACGACACTGCCTCCGAAGGGCAGCCTGGGGGGGGGGGCACAGGGGCTCCAGGCGCCCTGTTGGCGCCCCCCCCCCCTGGGTCGCGCCGGGGGGGCTCCTGGGCCCCCCGAGGCTCCCCCGGTGCCCTACTTTGGCATATATTTAAAGGGTTCCCCGTAACCCTCAGAACAGGACTTCTTTTCGCGATCCCATCTCTGTTCCGCCGTCGCCGCCGCTTCCAAGATCGGGAGCACCAGGAGAACTCTTCCCGGCACCCTGCCGGAGGGGAGGATCACCACCGGGAGCTTCTCCACCACCATGGACGCCTCCCGGATGACTCGTGAGTAGTCTCCCTTGGACCATGAGTCCATGACCAGTAGCTATGTGATGTTCTCCTCCCGTTCTTGTGCTTCACTAATTAGTCCTCGTGAGCTGCCCTACATGATCGAGGCACCTATGTAATCCTTATGCTGTTGCTATGTTGAGTTTGCTGGGATCCGATGGATTATGAGATTATGTTCAGATTGATCTTGAGTAATATATTTGATTCACCTCTTTTATATTTTAGTTCATAAGTAATTCTTGCATGTTCTCCGTTGTTATTTATTGCTTTGGCCGATTAGTAAGTAGTGACTCCAAGAGGGAACGTTATGCTCGATTGTGGGTTCATGCCCCTCGATGACTAGCTTGAGTGACAGAAACATGAGTCTAGGGGATGTGCTATTGCCACAAGGGGGAAAACAACGGTGCTTGTGCCCGCGGGTGCAAGGATTGTTTACTTTACGCAAAGTTCTTTTAATGCAGTTGTCTGTTGCATTGAGTTTACACTATGGGTGGGACTCGCAACTTAATACCAGCGAGATGTTCTGGATAGATATCTCAAGGTGGATGATTAGTAGTAGATATTGATGGATTTCGGTCTACTTACTTTGGCGTACCGCCCATGCTTTGAACCTCAACCTTTCTTGCAATGTAGTCAGCATTGGTTTGCGTTCGTGGTCCTGTCAATTGCCCAGCTGTAATTTGTTTACCTCGCATAGCTGTTTTATCGTCTTTTGGGAGAGAGACATCACTAGTGAACATCATGAGACTCCGGTCCATATTACCATCATTGATCACATCCACTGCATGTTCTCCGTTGCTGTTTATTGCTTTGGCCAAGTAGTAGGTAGTAACTCCAAGAGGGAACGTTATGCTTGATTGTGGGTTCATGCCCCTCGATGACTAGCTTGAGTGACAGAAACATGAGTCTAGGGGATGTGCTGTTGCCACAAGGAGGAAAACAACGGTGCTTGTACTTGCGGGTGCAAGGATTGTTTGCTTTACGCAAAGTTCTTTTAATGCAGTTGTCTGTTGCTTTGAGTTTACACTATGGGTGGGACTCGCAACTTAATACCAGCGAGATGTTCTGGATAGATATCTCAAGGTGGATGATTAATAGTAGATGCAGATGGATTTCGGTCTACTTGCCTTGGCGTACCGCCCATGCTTTTGAGCCTCTACCTTTCTTTGCAGCATAGTTAGCATTGGTTTGCGCACATAATCCTGTCAATTGCCCAGCTGTAATTCGTTTACCTCGCTTAGCTGTTTTATCGTCTTTTGGGAGAGAGACATCACTAGTGAACATCATGGGACCCCGGTCCATATTACCATCACTGATCACACCCGCTATTTACTTTCTGTTCTTACTTACTAGTTGCAGTCATACCTATCACTATTATCTCTTGCGTTTGATCCTTTATAAACGACAAGGCCGGAGGGATTGACAACCTCTCTGTACTCGTTGGGAGCAAAGTTATTTGTATCTGTGTGCAGGTCCTGTCAATCGCGAAGTTGCACCGCTAGCAGTTGACACCTTCTTGTTGACCCTCGGAGTCTCACGGGATTCGATCCTTGGTATCTTTGCCAAGGGAAAACTACCGCTACACTGCATCTCAAACCTTCCACTTGGGGTAACCAACGAGGGGCGAGAAGCCATCAAGCAAAGTTTTCTGGCGCCGTTGCCGGGGACTCCACTCTTCAAGATAGGGGAGTTGCACGCTATCTTTTACCTTTGCTTTTTAGTCTTGTTAGTTTACCTTTCAGTCTTGCTTTAGTGTCCTTTATCAAAAATCACAAAAATATTTATCTCACTTTTAGTTGGCATTATGTCTGGTCCTTTTGCCTTTGGTGAGGCAGAAGTTCTCACCTTTAAACAAAGAGGTGGGGAAAGTCTAAAAGATGCTTGGTATAGAATTAATGATTCTCAAAAAAGAGCCACCAAGAATCAATCTACTACTATCCTGCTTAGAAATTTTTATGTTGGAATTACTTCTTGGAATAGGTTTATTCTAGATTCTGCTATCAATGGAAATTTCCTAGAGGCCCCAGTTTGGGAATCTCTTAGTATTATTGAAAATCTTGTTGGAAATCCCCCTGTTGTTAGCATTCAAGAGGACATCACCCTAGCTCACATTATGAAAAAACTTGAAAAGATAGAGCTAGAGATGCCAAACATTAATAAGATAAATGATTTGGATCGTAAGATCCAAGGGAATTTGAATAGGCTTGATAGCTCCATGCATAAAATTCTCAAAACTTTGGAGACCATCAAATCCAATGACTTGGATTCTTCTAGGATAGACAAGATTGAGGAAATCTTTGATACTCTAGGAACTACTTTCTCCTCAATCAAAACCAAAAAAGTAGAAACTCCGGCAAAGAAGGAGCCTAAGTTCGTTTACGTTCCAAAGGCTCCCCGCTCCAAAAGTAATCCATCTATTGCCAAAGGGGTTGAAACTGTGAAGACTTTGGAAGAAACACCTCTCTTTGATAAATTTATAAATGAATCTTCCCTTGACTATTTTTCCTTTTGGTCTTCTCCCTAGAAGTATCTCTATTAGGCCTTTATTTGAAAGTCCTCTTAAGACTAGTTGTACTATTGAAGAGCTTTTTGATGATCTTGATGACGGTTCAATTGATACAACTTGATCTCTTTGCATTATGCCTAGCTTAAAGGCATAAAAGAAAGCGCTTTTGGGAGGCAGCCCACAATGAATAAAATTTTATTTTGCTTTTGTTGTGTCTTGATGTTTGTTACTACAGTAGCATCATCATTGTATCTTTACTTTTCAGCTTTGTGCCAAGTTTAGCCTCTGATTGCAAGAAAGTTCAAAAGTTGTGACGTGCTGTCCAGGAAACAGATTCTGTCCTTGGACAGAAAAATTCGTATAAAATCACCAGATCATCTTTTTGGTCTGAATTTTTTCGACAGCGTGCTCTATACAATTGGCTTTCGGGCATCTGTTCTCAGTTTTTTGATTTGAGTTGCAGAAGTGCCCCGAAAAAATTATTTACTACCTGCTGGTCTGTTTTTCACAGATTCTGTCATGTTTTGCCTTTCCTTCATTTTGCAAACCTTGAGCTTGCTTTTTCTTTGCAAAAACCTTTTGGAAATCTTGAGAAACAGTAGATCTTCAAGATTATCTTTATTTCCAGCAAGGAAAAATTGTTTTATTATGGGTACTAACCTCGCTAATCAGATTATGATGAGTTATGTATGAAGGGAGTTTTCAAGTGTGCGAGGGAAGATGATAAAAAGATTCAGGAGGGTCAAACGCTCAAGCTTGGGGATGCCCCCGTGCACCCCCAAGAAATATTCAAGAAGACTGAAGCGTCTAAGCTTGGGGATGCCCCCGTGCATCTCCTTCTCCATCAACAATTATCAGTTCATCTTTCGTTCCACTATATTTTAATCACTTCATGCGTTATGTGCTATGCTTGGAGCGTCTTGCTTTTAGTTTCCTTTTTAGTTTTCTTTAGCTTTGCTTGCTGTTCATAACGAGTTAGAACCCAGCTTTCTTTGTTTGGGAGAGAAACACGCTCCACTTCAACCTAGAACACAACATAGGATTTTCATGTTTATCTTTGCTGTGTGTGTTCTTTGTCTTTCAATAGCTACTGTCATGTTTAGCTCTTAGTTTTCATGCTTTTCTTTTTAAAGAGCATTTGTTTAGTTGGTTGCTGAACTCTCTTGAGTTATCATGGTTATCTTGTTAAGAGAGTTGGCTTCTGTGGCACTGGTTGATATGTCTATGATAAAAATGCTATGTGCATAATGGTGCTTAGTAGTTCATGTTTTCTTATGGTTAGTCTCAAATAGCTGGGGGTTCTTAATGTGTTATTGAAGTACGAGCATGATTTGTTTGCCTATGATGTGGTATGGTTTAGGGATATCTTCCTCCAAGAATTTATTTTGATTGACTTGGCATATGCTCACGCATATTTAAGACTGTAAAGAAAGTCTATCAAGCATTGATGATCTTTAATTTCTGAGTAGCGATATAACTTCCATGCCCGATTCAATGTTGCTTTGTCGCTCTGCATGATTATGACCGTCATTGCTCTCTTAGTTGGTCGCTCCCAGTCTTTTGCTAACCTTCACCTGTACTAAGCGGACTGACTGCTTGTGCATCCAAAATCCTTTAAACCAGTTATGCCATATGAGTCCACCATACCTTCCTATACATGGTATTTACTTGCCATTCCTAACGAAGACTTTCGTGTACCATCTCGAAATTAATCAAAAGCATTTCTCTTTTGTGCCTCTGTTTTAGCTCATGAGGAAGTAGTAGTTAATTCATGATCTTTTTAAGTTGGACAAGCTTCACCCCGGGATTGCATGTCTAATGTGCAAACCCCTAATACGAGAAGGAACTGGCAAAGAGTGCGCCCGGCTCATTAAAAAAATATACAACAAACAAACCCTCCTTCACGCTTTGTTCATGAGAAATTAGAAAACTTTGGCAGTGATAAACAAAGGAGATTAAGGGGATGTGATCGTCCTCGTGCGGGAGCCGTTCCTCGAAACTTGTCCATCTCGAGAAGTAATTGAGTTATCTACTAGCATTCGTTGACGAAATATGCATATCCCAAAAAATAATTTTTACCTCTGTTTTTAAAAAACCAAGAGCTCTGGTACATGTTTAGTTTTTGTTTCCGACCACGGGTTTTCAACCTTGCCATCAAAAGCCACGGTTCGAGAGTCTCCACCTTCTTTCTTTAAAGCACCAACTATTGAGAGCATGATTGCCATTCTGAGTGTAATGTGCATTGTCCCAAAGTACCATTGTCTTTCGCATGATTATGATATCGTTTAATCTGAAATCATTGTATCTAGTCGTCACTTCAACTTTGGAGGTGCCCCTGCATTTATGTTTTGCTTCACTAAAGGGGGCAAGCGAGGTATCACTTTGTCATGTTTGCACACCATGCGCACTACAAATCTATTGAGTGTTTCAGTATCATATTGTAAAACTTTCAGTTCTTTGTGATATTCTCATGAGGCAACTTAATTACTACAGATTCATTATCTCAGTAAGCATTTGTCATGTGACTATGAAAAGTTCTTATATGGTTAATAGCATGTCACCACAGAAATTATGCTTGTTATCATTTACCTACTCGAGGACGAGCAGGAATTAAGCTTGGGGATGTTGATACATCCAAAACGTATCTATAATTTCTGCTTGCTCCATGCCTTTTTTGTGTGATATTGCTATGATATTTATGCACTTCCATACACTTTTGATCATATTTGGACTAACCTATTAACTCAGTGCACCCCAGTGCCAGTTTCTGTTTTCTGCTGTTTTTGTATTTCAGGTTTTCCCATTACTTAAATTGCCAGAAAAATTCCGGGAAAAATATATAAAAAATCAGCGCTCCAGAAGCTTCCATGCGGCCAAAGTAGGGCCAGAGGGGGGCCACCAGGGCTCCAGGCGACCAGAGGGGGCGGCCCCCTCCTGGTCGCGCCCCCAGGGCGCCTGGGCCCCCCTTAGCTCCTCTGACGTCCCCCTTTGGCATATATTTACACCGCGTCCCGAAACCCTCGAGGACGGAACCCTTTTTCGCGATCTCATCTCTGTTCCGCCGCTGTCGCGCTTCCAAGATCGGGAGCACCAGGAGAACTCTTCCCGGCACCCTGCCGGAGGGGAGGATCACCACCGGGAGCTTCTCCACCACCATGGACGCCTCCCGGATGAGTTGTGAGTAGTCTCCCTTGGACCATGGGTCCATGACCAGTAGCTATGTGATGTTCTCCTCCCCTCTTTGTTCTTCACCGATTAGACCTCGTGAGCTGCCCTACATGATCGAGGCACATATGTAATCCTTATGTTGTTGCTATGATGAGTTTGCTGGGATCCGATGGATTATGAGATTATGTTCAGATTGTGTGTGAGTAATATATTTGATTCACCTCTTTTATATTTATGTTCTTGAGTAATTCTTGCATGTTCTCCGTTGCTGTTTATTTCTTTGGCCAAGTAGTAGGTAGTAACTCCAAGAGGGAACGTTATGCTTGATTGTGGGTTCATGCCCCTCGATGACTAGCTTGAGTGACATAAACATGAGTCTAGGGGATGTGCTGTTGCCACAAGGGGGAAAACAACGGTGCTTGTACTTGCGGCTGCAAGGATTGTTTACTTTACGCAAAGTTCTTTTAATGCAGTTGTCTGTTGCTTTGAGTTTACACTATGGGTGGGACTCGCAACTTAATACCAGCGAGATATTCTGGATAGATATCTCAAGGTGGATGATTAGTAGTAGATGCAGATGGATTTCGGTCTACTTGCCTTGGCGTACCGCCCATGCTTTTGAGCCTCTACCTTTCTTTGGAGCATAGTTAGCATTGGTTTGCGCACATAATCCTGTCAATTGCCCAGCTGTAATTCGTTTACCTCGCTTAGCTGTTTTATCATCTTTTGGGAGAGAGACATCACTAGTGAACATCATGGGACCCCGGTCCATATTACCATCACTGATCACACCCGCTATTTACTTTCTGTTCTTACTTACTAGTTGCAGTCATACCTATCACTATTATCTCTTGCGTTTGATCCTTTGTAAACGACAAGGCCGGAGGGATTGACAACCTCTCTGTACTCGTTGGGAGCAAAGTTATTTGTATCTGTGTGCAGGTCCTGTCAATCGCGAAGTTGCACCGCTAGCAGTTGACACCTTCTTGTTGACCCTCGGAGTCTCACGGGATTCGATCCTTGGTATCTTTGCCAAGGGAAAACTACCGCTACACTGCATCTCAAACCTTCCACTTGGGGTAACCAACGAGGGGCGAGAAGCCATCAACGGGTAGGTTCTTCTACTTCTTGGGGGCGGTCTGCAGGGCGAGGACAGCTCCATCCTCATCGGAGCATTTGACCGCCGCGGTTTGGTAGGCACACTCGTGGGAACGCACCGCTTCATCCTCGTCGGAGGCGATCGCGATGACTCCGCCGCTCCCGGGCATCTTGAGGACGTTATAGCCGTAATGGGTCGCCGCCATGAACTTGGCGAGGGCAGGATACCCAAGGATGGCGTTGTACGAGAGGTGAATATTGGCGACGTCGAAGTCGATGAGCTCTGTGTGGTAGTTGTCGCAGTCACCGAAGGTCGCGGGGAGGAGGACCTACCCCATCGGGAGTATGGAGCCATCCGTGACTCCGTAGAATGGCTTGGTCGGGTGGAGCTGATTGTAGGGAACCTGGAGCATCTCGAAGGTCTGGACGGAAACGACGTTGAGCCCTGCTCCGCCGTCGATGAGGGTCTTCGTCACGAGGACGTTGCTGATGGTCGGGGTGCAGAGCATCGGGAGAGCGCCTGGGGCCGCAGCACACTTGAGCGGGTCCTTGGGGTCGAAGGTGATGACTTGCTTTGTCCACCTAAGGTTGCGCGTGGCGTCAGGCCTGGGAAGCGTCGCGTTCACCTCACGAGCAAACTGCTTGAAGATGCGGTGGGAAGCCGGGGCATGGGCTCCTCCAAGATGCATGCAACTGCACGCGGCTCCTGGAAGCCCCCTGCCCTGTCTCCCTGGCGGTCGTCGTCATTCCTCCTTGGCGATGGTGGCAGCGGAGGCAGGCCCCCATTGCCCTGAGGGCGACCCTCACGAGGCTGGTCGTGCCAGGGGGCGTCACGAGGCTGCTCGTGCCAGTGGTCTTCACGAGGCTCCTCACGCCACCCTTGGCGCGACTTCCTGCCATCCCAACGTCCTCCTCCTCGGCCTCCTCCACGGCCGTAGCCGCGGTTGTCGCGCTCATGGCGTTGCCCGCCGCGCATCGCCCAGAGCTCCTGGCAGTCGTTGGTGTTGTGGCTATGGACGTTGTGGAAGACGCAGTATGGTCGGTTGTCTCTGGGGAGGTTATCGTAGCCGCAACCACGCTACACTTCTGGCTCCGCAGCCAGCACGGCGGGTCCCTTGCGCTTTGATTCCTTGGCCTTGGTCTTCTTGTCGTCCGCCTCCACCTCAGGCAGCTCCTGAAGGGAGAGGTGGCCTTCCTCCGCCCTGGCACACTTTGCCGCGAGCTTGAACATCTCGAGGGCTGTGCATAGGTCCTCGTGAATGGCGAGCTCTTCCCTCATCCTGACGTCGCGGACGCCATCGGAGAATGTGGAGATGATGGCCTCGTCTGAGACCCTGGGGATCCGGAGGCGCATGGTGCTGAAGCGTTGGATGTACTTTTGCTGGGTTTCTCCCGGTTGCTGCCTCACGCGGCGCAGATCAGCAACTGTCGGGGCTCGGTCTCGGGCGCCTTGGAAGTTGGCGACAAAACGCTCGCGAAGCTCTTCCCAGGAGGAGATGGATCCCACGGGGAGGTTCAGTAGCCAGGAGCGTGCGCTATCCTTTAGAGCCATGGGGAACCAGTTCGCCATGACCTGCTCGGTGCCGTTGGATGCCTCGATGCTCAGCTCGTAGAGTTGGAGGAACTCCGTGGGGTCGGTGGTGCCGTCGTAGCGTGGAGGCAGGTCCGGCTTGAACTTGTCGGGCCAGACGAGGCGCTGTAGCTCAGGAGTTAGGGCGCGACACCCAGCCACGCTCATGATCGCAGGCGCCCCTGCGCCTGTGGTGCTGGTTCTTGAGGTGCTGGCGCCACCACCTCCTGTGGCGCGTGGTCTGGGTGTTGTGGGCCTGGGGGCCCGCGAGCCCCTGCATGAGGGTGCGGAATCACCTGGCAGCTCTCCTCCTCGCGCACGTGGGCTCTGCGGCGTTGCTCACGTCGAGGGGCCTCGCGCCGAGCCTCCTGGCCGGCGTGGTGGGGTGGAGGCAGAGCCGGGACCCCGTGGCCTTCGTTCCCCGCCGGGGGCGACGGAGGATGTGAGGAGTGCGTTGGTGCAGGTGCTTCTCCAGCGGCGTTGACGAGCTCGGTGATGCGGTGAAGCCACTCGTCGTAGAGGTCATTTGCTGGGCGGTAGCGCAAGAGCTCCCGCGCCATCAGCAGCGCAGGCTGCCGGTATACCGGCCCGCGGCGGACCAGCGAGGACGATGCTGCGGCCGGTGAGGGTGAAGGTGTTGCCGTGCGTCCATCCTGCCGCACGGACGGTGGCAGCGACGAGTCCTGCTGCTCGTGGACTGTCGGGTCGGTGGCGGCGTTGGCGACCGGCGAGTTGGGGCGGAGCGGTGCGCCGTTGCCCGCGGGCGCCGTCTGAGCGACGTTCGCAGCGCGGTAGGCGGCGCGAGTTAGGCGTGTGTCCACTATGGTTGCGGAGCTGGGTCGACGACGAGAACGCGACGAGGTCGTCGGAGAGGCGAGATTTCGACACGCCCCCTACCTGGCGCGCCAAATGTCGGATTCAGGGCTCCGCAAAACCCGTTAAGTTCGAACACAGGGGCGTGAACGAAGTTCTCTCCCACTCACGTCTACCTAGCGCCTCGCTCTCGTCTCGGTGGAAGGATTCAAGCAAACAACGGACAGAACACACAAGAGTTTATCCAGGTTCGGGCCACCGCGTGGTGTAAGACCCTACTTCCTGCTTTGGTGGATTAGCCTCGGGCGAGCTGGGATATGAGCTAGTACAATGGTTCCTGAGCTCAGGAGGTGAGCTCAGGAGGGTCAGGAGGCTAGTGTTCTTGCTCCTTGTGTGGTGGATGAGTGTCTCCGTTGATCGATCCCTTCAAAGTGGGGATCCTAGCTACTTATATAGGCGGCCAAGGTCCTCTTCCCCCGAAATGTTTAGGCGGGAAGGGATCCCACAACGGCCATTTTTGAGCGGGAACACAAGGACGTTCCTATCCTGACAAAAGTGGTCTTCGCCCGCAAAAGGATCAGGCGATGACACGGTTGTGGGCTCGACGGTGACATCATCTTTGTCGTTCTTGCGGTCTTCGGTCTTGTTGCACCAAAGGGGAAACCTTTGCCCCGCTCCTTGAGAACCAACGGCTGCGCTGTCCCCATTGCACCGAAATGGCAACTGCGCCGCTGACGGACGCTGGCACCCGCTGGCGCGGTGCGTCACTGCTGACATCACTGCCTCCTCCTGAGGCAGGCTTGGCCTTGGATTCTCCGCCCCTCCGGAGCGCCTTGCTGAGGCCGCTCCCGAGGAGGTCTTGATGTCGTTCTCCTCGCGAGGCTTGGCCCCCTCGCGAGGGTCTTGGACAGCTGGTCAATCAGCTGGGCCGTACCAGGCCGCTTGTAGGAGCGCGTCGCGGCCCGCAGACAGGCAAGTCTGGGTACCCTGGTTCCCAGGACGCCGACAATATCCTATGCACCAAATGACATCCTTTTCTCTATAGAAATTGAGATGCATGTCATCTCACTTCCTATGATTTTTCTATTCCTATAAAATTCCTATCGTATGAACTAATGAATGCCATATAGTAATCAGTAGCAAGTTTTAGGATACTATCAATACCCTCCACTAACACTCGATTATTATCAAGAGAGTAAATGATTTTTTATCTCCTCTTCGGCTCTTCCCATTAGCAACTCTAAGATAAAAGGCAGTGTTATCGTCACCCTTTAAGTCATCTTTCATTCGAATATTACAACCGTTGTACCTCTTCATCATCATACAATTCATATAATTCCGAAAGATTTTCAACTTTGCGGTTATAAGCCTCCACATTTAAGAGCATCTACATCCGGGCGGCCTAAATCCTCCTCAAACGCCCGGGCGGCCCACCCGGTTACCAACCGGTTACGAAATTTTGACCTAGACGGACATCTCAAACGGGCCTCAAACGCCAGGGCTAACCGGCATCCTCATATATAGCCCAAATATGGGGTGGGTATGGGGGCGCCCAGACGCACGCCACATCGGACCCGACCTATGCCGGCCCATTCGATCCTACATATATTCCTCCCACTTTCGCTCGTCAGGCTAGACCCTAGCCACTTCACACTCCCCTACCCTCCACTTCCTCCGCCACCCGAACTCACCTCCGGCGATTTTCGGCCGTCTCCGGCATGGCGGGCAGTGGATCTAACTCCGACCAGTTCGGATCCGTCGTCTGGGGTATCATCCCGTGCGGGTTGGAGGAGGCAATGGCGGTCCGCATTGCACTTCTCCACTCCCGGGAGAACAGCGCCCGACCGACGGACGGATCTGTCCGGCGCAACTCCATAGCGTCGTCTCAACGGGTGCTCGGGTCCTCTAGGGCTGGATCATCGCGGCCCCGTTAGCTGGAAAATCTCTCCTTCCCTATCATCGGTCGGGCAGACTATGAGTCCCACCGGGAACGGGCAACCCGCCGCATGAAGGAGATGATAAGGGTTGCCGACGCACGTATGCGGCGTGAATGGCGGCGGCGCAGGCGGCCCCAAAGGAGGAAAACATCCGCGCCCGCATTGTGAAGAAACGGCAGTGGAGGAACACGCGTGCCCTTGTCCGAGAGCAGAATCAGGCGGTCTGTGCCATGGTCGGACTACCATTAAAGGAGGAGAAGGAGGACAACGACGCCTAGGACAACTTTGACGATGAGCAGATCCGTCTCGATCCGTCTTGCGTCTTTGACAGGTACTTCTGCGAGAAGAACGACAAGGGCGCCAGAAAGGACAAGGGCATCCATAGATGCTCTCCACCATAGGCAAACATGCCAAATTTTGGTAGTCCGATGGCATGTCAGTAATGATGGAGTAGCCGGACGGTATGTGTAATGCATCGACGTAGTTGCATGAGTTTGTATGGATTTGAGATATAATAATTGAGGTGTCCGGATGTGGATTGCATTATTCGAGGCGTGACCGGCGGACTTTTGAGGGACAGAATTTGCCCATCGCTGGTGTAGATGCTCTAACGGAGTTAATTTCAACTGTATCTCTTCTAATGGAAATTGGAAGTACAATGCTTCTTTTCTTTTTTGAGGGGGAATTCCTTCCGGTTTTTGCTTCAGAAAATGTGCTTCCCAACAACTCTTCTAGCCCCACCATTGAATTTAGCAGTACACCACCTGAATCTAGATCTCGTTCGGTAACAAAAACTGTCACCCTAAATATGGTAAGACAAAAACACATGCACATGAATCGTAGCATTCAGATGCCATGGTTGGTCGATCTGTTAGTTCTATATACTGCATATGGTTGGTCAGTTCCTTCAGGGCATCTCGCAGGCCTCTGAGATAAAACCAGTTTAGGCCCGAGAAACGACGTACTATATTCCAGATAGAGCACCGTTCCACCTGTGTACTGTGCCATCTACTGTACTTATTTTTCTTTTTTTCTTTTTTTCGAAAAATCTACAGTGCTTGTTAAGTACTACTCCTAGTGCACTTCGTAAAAAACAACAAATGATGTCGAGTTACAAGACAATTTTCCGTACGGTGCACGTTGAATGGTCCCTGGAGTTTGTCGCACAACCGTGTGCTCCTTCCGTTTCATAATTCATGTCGTGCTTTTAGTTCAAAATTGAACAAAAACCACAATAAGATGGAATGGAGGGAGTAATTTTCTATCCTCTCCGTTCACTACTATTCGATTCAGATGTTTCTAGACGCATTTTAGCGGGTTTTTTCACTTATTTTGGTCCACGTACAATCTATATTGAAATATCCAAAACATTCTATATGTGAGTGAAGGGGGATTTTTTTTTTTTGAGGAAAACACAATACATACATCAAGAAAGAGAACAAGAAAGGAAAAGAAAAAAGAAAAAGAAAACAAGAGGTTAAGCTTGAAACCACTTGGCGTTCTGCATTTGGTAGGATCCAAATGTGCTCTGTCCCAACATAAAACAATTGCTTGGACCACTGAGAAAACGCCTGTAATCGTGCTTAATCAAATGGAAGGAACGCAGGTGCTAGTGGATTTATAGTACGTAGAGATCCGGGCAGCACGGGCTGTACCCGTGTACGGTACAGAGGTCGAAAGGACGGGGCCGTATGCACGGCACGGCTGTTCTTCACTCAAATAAATCGGCCTGGAGTACGGTAGAGGAATTTGTAGACTATGGCCACATGGCCACCCCGGGCGGGGCCCGGTGGCAGTGGCTCAGTGTTGACTGACTTGGGAGCAGGGTCGCCTCGCCCAGGTTGGCGGGCAGGTGTGGTGGTCCAAGGAGGAGGGAGGAATATAGGCTCGACTCGAGCCCAAATGAGAGATTGGATCTTGTGGCCGGATGCCCGAGGTGGTCGGTGGCTGGCGCCAGATGCGACGATGCCCTCCGCGCCCATGAAGCTTCCCGGCGGCTTCCTCCCCGGCTACTGCCTCGCACGTGAGACGCCATAGCGCCATCTGCCGTTCTTCTCGAGTCGGTCAAGCACGTTTGGATAGGCCGGTCAAATTCACGAGCTCGCGGTTTTGCACGGCCAAGCAATGCGTGCTCAGAGCATCTACGGACTACGACGGCCGCGATGGCCAAATCCGGCCCCTGAAACACTCGCTGATACGTCTGGATGTGTCCACGGGCACGCTTTAAATAATGCAATCCAAATCCGGATACTTTAAATTAAAAACTTTATAAATTCATATTATTACATGCAACGTGAAACCTAATCTAAGCGAAGATCATCCGTTCCCGTCGTGCCTATGTTCGATGACAGGTTGCGCTTCCCAGAGTGTTGGTCCGGTCGCCGGCAAGGTAGAGTATGGCATGAGACACAGGCCGGCTCACGGGACTCAGGACGCAGCGGTCTACCTTGCCCTACTCTTTCTTGTTGGAGCCCGGAAGCCTCACGATGCCGGTGGATGCCAGATCGATAATGGATACGTCCTGGGACAAACCGACATCCACAACGACGTGGTTGCGGCACCCGGACTGGTGCACCATACGGGGTGCCGGAGAATGCGACTCTACCTCGCCGACGTCCACCTCCGCGTCCCGCGCCCGCTGCCTCACACGCCGGGCACGCCGCGCCATGTTCTCGTCGGACGAAGCCCATAGTGCGTCCCAATGCTCGGCGCGCCAACAGAGGGGTTGTGTGTCCGCCACCGCCTTCGGTGAGCCAGCGGCAGTTGCCCTACCGGCGGATCCATGCGTCGTTTGGGCGGACGCAATGGATTCTTGATGGAATGAGTCCGAGGACTCTCGTGCACGGGCCGCCTCCCGGGAGCAGCGGAGCACAAGCCGGACGACCATCTCCTCCTCGGGGTCGCATGGGATGATCTCGGGTTCGACGGATCTGGAGGTGCGTAAGATTTGGATGCGCTGCCCGCAATGCCGGAGACCGCTGGAGATGAGCTCGGGTGGCGGAGAGGAGTGCTGTGAAGTAGCTAGGGTTTGATCTGGTGAGCGGATTGGGACGAATATCTGTGGGGTCGGGTGGGCCGGTGTGGGCCCGGTCCGACGTGATGGGCGTGCCCGGGCACGCCCGGGCGTCTCATATCCGCCCCATATTTGAGCCGGATATGAGGGGTGACGGTCAACCCCTAACCACGCTCCGCATTTTAAGATTTTCATTTCTATACAAAGACATGCAACAACCAGCATCCACTTAGGAACCACTAGCAAGTACCATCTACACCACTCATCATCGGATATGTTGATGAAGTTTGTGCGAGGGCGCCGGTCTCATGGGCATTGGCGGTCCGGCGAAACGGCGGCGCCTCCTCGTCGTTCTCCTCGGAAGCTAGGGCCTTGATGTCTGCTAGAGCTACGTCGGTATTTCCCCAAAGAGGAAGAGATGATGCAGTATAGCAGCGGTAGGTATTTCCCTCAGTGATGAAACCAAGGTTATCGAACCAGTAGGAGAAAAAGCAACACAATGTAAACAACACATGCACACAAATAACAACACCTCGCAACCCGACGTGTAAAAGGGGTTATCAATCCCTTTCGGGTAACGGACGTGAGATATATATAAATAATGATAGATAAATTGCAGCAAGGTATTTTTGGGTTTTTGGATTAATAGATCTGAAAATAAAAGCAAAGAAAAAAGTAGATCGCAAAGGCAAATATATGATAAAGAAGACCCGAGGGGCGTAGGTTTCACTAATGGCTTCTCTCGAGAAAAATAGAAAACGGTGGGTAAACAAATTACTGTTGGGAAATTGATAGAACTTCAAATAATCATGACGATATCCAGGCAATGATCATTACATAGGCATCACGTCCAAGATTAGTAGACCGACTCCTGCCTGCATCTACTACTATTACTCCACACATCGACCGCTATCCAGCATGCATCTAGTGTATTAAGTTCATGGAAAAAGGGAGTAATCCATTAAGAACGATGACATGATGTAGTCAAGATCCGTTTATCTATGGCGTTAGATATGGATCTCGTCGTTTTATCCTTAGTGGCAACGATACATACGTGTCTGTTTCCCTTCTGTCACTGGGATCAAGCACCGTAAGATCGAACCCACTACCGGGCACATCTTCCCATTGCAAGATAAATAGATCAAGTTGGCCAAACAAAACCCAATATCGGAGAAGAAATACGAGGCTATAAGAGATCATGCATATAAGAGATCAAAAAACTCAAATAACTTTCATGGATATAAAAAGATAGATCTTATCATAAACTCAAAGTTCATCGGATCCCAACAAACACACCGCAAAAAGAGTTACATCATATGGATCTCCAAGATACCATTGTATTGAGAATCAAGAATGAGAGAGAAAGCCATCTAGCTACTAACTACGGACCCGAAGGTCTACAAGGAACTACTCACGCATCATCGGAGAGGCACCAATGGAAGTGGTGAACCCCTTCGTGATGGTGTCTAGATTGGATCTGGTGTTTATGGACTCTGCGGCAGCTGGATGAATATTTCGTTGATGCCTCTAGGGTTTCTGGAATATTGGTTATTTATAGAGCAAAGAGGCGGTCCGGGGGGGCACCCGAGGTGGGCACAACCCACTAGGGCGCGCCTGGGCCTCCTGACGAGCCCTGGTGGGTTGTACCCTCCTCGGGACTCCCCCCAGGTTCCACCAGGGCCCATAGTGTTCCTTCTGGCCCAAAAAAAATCTCCAAAAAGTTTCATGGTGTTTGGTCTCTGTTTGATATTGCTTTCGTACGATGTAAAAAACATGCAGAAAATAGTACCAAAAAAGATATAAAATGACTGTAAAATGACTATGAAATGATTATAAAACATCCAAGATTGATAATAAAATAGCATGGAACAATAAAAAATTATAGATACGTTGGAGACGTATCAGGCCTCGTCGACCTCCAATGCCGCCTCGCAGCGAAAGTGGTGGATGGCCTTCACCTCCATGTCCGAGTGGCTGGAGTCAGGGATGGCATGCTACTCCGTCGCCTTCTTGCTTGGGCGAGCTCAAACTCCGCAAGCACGTCCTACATCCCCGAATCCGGACTGGACCAGCGCCGATGCCTCTCCCTCGTCGGTCGACGGCTGCTCCTCTGACCCCCCCCCATAGTGGTGCCACCATATTCGCCACCTCCTCGTGCTCTTTTGCCTCCACCTTCATGTGCTCCGACAGTCGGGACTATCCGGAGGCAGGACGTCCGCAATGCGTTTGGTGGAACGTGCGGTGCGGGCCTCCTCCGCAGCCCACATCTCCATCTAGATCTCTACACGCCTCTCTTTATAGAAGTTGTTTAGGTGGACGGCCTAGAGCCGCTTGTGCATGGTACAACCGCTAGTACGAGCGCCGTCTTCTATCCTAGATGCATCATGACGCTTCTTGTTGACTTGTGAAAGAACATGCGGTGCCCCATGTTTGGTTTTGGTAATTGACGATAATCTCTATGGACTAATGGTTGCCTTGAGTTATATTTGAAGGATTTGTCCATAGGCTTTTCTTGGAGTTCATTTGTTGGTTTCAAGGAGAGTTGGTAATGACTAATGTGACGCCCGAATAGTTAAGCTACAGTAACCCTCTCGTAATGGTGCCATGTCATCGCAGTTAAATTGATATAACTCACTTTAATCCAAACCCGGTTCAAATTCAAATTTAAAGTAAAGTCAAATTGTTATTTCTACAAACGGTAAAACAAAAATGTTAGGTGGGTTGCAAATATTCACTAACAAATTGTTGTTAAATAATCCACATTTTCAGGATGATAAAATGCCCCTAACATATTTTTAAATGAACCATAAAAGGCTTTTAATTGAACCTTCCCAATTTAAATAAACATGTAAACAATCCAAAATAATTCGGAACTTTGTGTGCCACTTCAAAACCTTGCCTGGTATTTATGTGCTAAGTGGAACATCTAAATATAGTCATCTATTGGATAAACAAAATACAAAACTGTAAAGAACAGGAAAACAATGACTAAAAATGAAAACAGAAAATAAAAGACGAATTAAGGGAAAGAAAGAAGTGGCCCATGGGGGGGAGGCAGGGAGGCCCAACCCACATCACCTCCTCTCCCTCCCCACGCTACAGTTAACGGGGGAGAGGCCGTGGCATCCATCCGCGCCTCCCTGGCCGGCGATGCCGCCGTGGCGGCCATCCCCCGGTACCCCGCGTAGATAAGGACCACCCCCAGGCGCCCCCGAAACCCTAGAGCCTCCGCGCTTCATGCCCCCCACTCTGCTTCGCCCTTCCCCACCTCATCCGAGCGCCGCCATGACCGCTGTCCCGTGAAGCTCGCGGCCACCCTCCTCACCGCGCCTCATCAACGTGCACCGGAGGTGCGCATCGACGCCCTCTTCCCCTCCATCGACGCACGCAAGGTCGGAAGCACCGGAACGCCGCCTACATCCTCGTCTTCAACCTCGGTAGCCGACCGCTGTCGCCTTCGATTCACGACCACCAGAGCTCCCCGAACAAGCTGACCTCCTCTTCGCTATCACTGTGAGCTCCTCTCCCAGCTACCCTTCTTCCCCGTCGCGATTCATCGCCGAAGGTAACCGCGCCCGTAGCTGCCCGCCATGGCCGACTTTCGAGCCCGCACATCCTCGAGCCCCCCCCCCCCGTGCGCCTCCGACTGCTCCTAGTCGCGTCCCACAGCGTCCCATTCCCGCCCAGACCGCCCGAGGCCCGCGCCAGGCCGCCTCCCCTCCGCCCCGCACTCGTTGTCGCACGTGCGGCCGCCACCACTGCTCTGCTTGGCACCGCGCCGCCGCCTGCTGCGCTGCGGCACTCGCCATTGCGCCGCCACCGCCCCCTTGCTCCGCCGCGCCCTGCTCCCTCCCCGGTGCGCTGGAGACTGACTG
>LR738709.1:580454733-580602812 GCA_902687465.1 Secale cereale
GCCTGTGCGCCCTGTCCCGAGCCCACCTTCCTCCCGCGATCGCCGCTTCTAGCCACAGCCGTCGTCAGACCGCGCTCCTCCCAGCCAGGCCCCGCCAGCTCGTGGCGGCCCCGCCCCGGAGCCTGCCGCGCGCGTCGCCCTCCGCCGGCGTCTCCCGCCGGCGCCCCATCGCTTGCGCGCCGTGGCCCTCCCATCGCCCGGCGGCCTGCCCGACGGCCTGTCCCGTGCGCCCGGATGGGCAGCGCCCTGGCCGGGCAGGCGCCCGTTCGCCCGCGCCCGATAGCCCTCCAGTGGCCTCCTGTGCCACTGGCAGGCGGGGCCCTTACAAAAGTTTAATAAAAATATATATATATATACTTAATTAACTTAATTAATTAGGTTTAAATAGACTAAATATCAGTTAGTCTAATTAGTCATGTAATTAGTTAGTTCAATCAATGACACGTGGGCCCCATTGGACCCACAGGCCAGTTTTGACCTAGTCAACCGAACTGTTGATTGATGACCTCAGCATTGCATCATGCTGACATCAGCAGACACTAATCTGGATAATGTTAGATTTAAATAAGTAAATAATTCTAGAAAATGGTTAAAACTTTAGAAAATCATATAAATTAATCCGTAACTCGGATGAAAATAATTTATATATGAAAGTTGCTCAGAATTTCGAGACGAATCCGAATACGCGGTCCTTTCGTTCGCCACACATCTCTATCGTACCGAACATGCAACATTCCCCTCCGTTTCATCTGCCCGGAAATGCCTAACACCTGGAATACCTTCCCGGATGTTTTCCATCCTCGCCAGTATCACTCAGTACCGCGTTAGGTCACACGTAGCACCGCGTTTTGCCATGTTACACTTTGTGATGCTTTGATTGCTCTGTTATTTATTATGTTCCCCCTCCGTTACTTCTCTCCGATAGACACCGGGACTGAGACTGCTGATGGTGCCACTGTGATCGACTACGTCGACGACGACCGCTCCTTCTTGCCAAAGCAACCAGGCAAGCCCCCCCCCCCTTGATCACCAGATATCGCCTATTCTCCTCCCTCTTACTCGTGCATTAGTTTACTACTGTTGTTGATTCGATAACTCCTATTCTGATGCATAGCCTGTTATTGTTGCTACCACTGTTGATACCTTTACCTGTTATCCTAATGCTTAGTATAGGATGCTAGTATTCCATCAGTGGCCCTACATCCTTGTCCGTCTGCCATGCTATACTATCGGGCCGTGATCACCTCGGGTGGTGATCACGGGTATATACTATATACATACTTTACATGATACATGTTGTGACTAAAGTCGGGTCGGCTCTTTGAGTACCCGCAAGTGATTCGATGTGGGGGCTGAAAGGACAGGTGGCTCCATCCAGGTAGTGATGGGCCTGAGTTCTCGACGGCCCCCCGAGTGGATCTTTGTGGCGGAGCGACAGGGCAGGTTGAGACACCCAGTGGAGAGGTGGCCTGGCCCTGGTCGTTGTCCGCGGTTGTTTCATAATAACACGCTTAACGAGTTTGGATATTTGATCTGAGTCTGGCCGTTGGCCTATACGCACTAACTAGCTATGTGGGAATAGTTATGGGTACTCGACGTCGTGGTATCAGCCGAAGCCTTCTTGACGTCAGCGGTTTAGCGGCGCGCGCCGGGTTGGACCGCGTAACGTAACTTCCTTAGTAATGGAGGTTGCTAGGTCTGCTCACCGGCCGCCCTCGCAACATGCATGTGTGCATTGGGCGATGGTCCCAGACCCCTGTGTGCTTAGGACTTAGACCGACGTGCTGACCTCTCTGCTGTGCTTAGGTAGGGCTGCGACATGTTGATCTTCCGAGGCCGGGCATGACCCTGGAAAGTGTGTCCGGCCAAATGGGATCAAGCGTGCTGGGTTATGTGGTGCACCCCTGCAGGGAAGTTAATCTATTCGAATAGCCGTGTCCCTCGGTAAAAGGACGACCCGGAGTTGTATTCCGACCTCATGACAACTAGAACTGGATACTTAATAAAACACACCCTTACTAGTGCCAGATACAACTCGGTGGTTGCTCTCTCACAGGGTGATGTGCGGGAGGATCGCCGAGTAGGATTATGCTATACGATGTTACTTGGTGAACTTACCATCTACCCCCCTTCTACTGCTGCAAGACGGAGGCTGCGAGAAGCGAGGGGACTTGTTACTTTCCAGCTACCCTCATCTTCTGCTGCAAGATGGAGGTTACGAGAAGCGTAGTCTTCGTTTGGATTAGCTATCCCCCTCTTATTTTGGCATTCTGCAGTTCAGTCCTCAGATATTACCCCTTTACACATATATCTTTGCATATGTAGTATAGATCCTTGCTTGCGAGTACTTTGGATGAGTACTCACGGTTGCTTTGCTCCCCCTTTTCTCCCTTTCTTCCTTTCTTCTCGGATGATAAAACCAGGTGGTGGAGTCCAGGAGCCAGATGATCCCGAGGATGTTTCTACATGGAGTTCGGTTTCGAGGAGTAGTTAGGAGGTCCCAGGCAGGAGGCCTTGCCTTTTTGATCGTTGATGTTTTGTGCTAGCCTTCTTAAGGCAAACTTGTTTAACTTATGTCTGTACTCAGATAGTTGTTGCTTCCGCTGACTTGTCTATGATCGAGCACTTGTATTCGAGCCCTCGAGGCCCCTGGCTTGTAATATGAAGCTTGTATGACTTATTTTACTTTTAGAGTTGTGTTGTGATATCTACCAGTGAGTCCCTGATCTTGGCCGTACACATTTGCGTGCATGATTAGTGTACGGACAAATCGGGGGCGTCACAAGTTGGTATCAGAGCCGACTGCCTGTAGGAATCCCCCTTTCCAACTCCTTGGCCGAAGTTGAGTCTAGTCTTTGAAAAACAAATTTACTAACTTGTTGTGTGGCTTACGGGCCCACAACACCAATGGGTGGTATTAGGATCTTTTACTCCTCGTCTATACTCTGGGACTCTGATCTCTCTTCTATTCGGGTTAAAAGATTCTACTAACTCTGACTCTAGGTTCTCGCAACAATTTCTCCCGGAGAGCCCTCATTCCGGAAGATCACCTGCTTCGTCAGAAGACTCTGAGGATATTCCTCGATATTTCTCCGAGACCCTTGTGCTCACTGCCTTTGCAAATCACTGCCACCGATATATCCCTATGGATATCTGTGTGCATTTGCCATTCTCATGATCGATCCTGATCGCTCTTGTTATTACAAGATGCCTCGAAATATTCTCCGTTGTCCCGAGAATCCTTTGAGTTTACTGTCTTGCAGTATTATTTCGCATGAAAACCCTTACGGTTATTTCCTCACATTTCTCGAGGATCCGTTCTTCTCAATTGTTCACGTGTCTCACAATATTCTTCGAAATACTTTTCGATCTTTATTCTGGACATGAGTTGGTTCTCGACAATTCAGACCTTTATTCATTGTCCAACTAAGTGTTTTCTACTTATCCATCCTTGATCAGAGCGTCTTCTTCTGATCCTTCATCTTTGGAAACCACAATTTCTTTCTATTTAAGCATCCGACTAATCATGTGATTCTTGAAACTGATGCCTCTACATTCTTTCTTCCTCTGAGTGAGTACCGATACTCACATCAGCTCCGTTGTGGATCGCCCGATCCATTGTTGGATTGTTATCCGACAGTGCCCTTCACACTCAATCACATTGTGAGTTCTTCCCCTTATACATAATGCCTTTGGTAAATTGTATCCTCTGTTTGGCCAACCATGCTCTACTTTCGAGCTGGTGTAACTACTTTTGAAATTTGTGGTATATGTTACTAAGATGCCCGATGGGTTGAACCTATGCCTTTCGCTAATCCGTGAGAGCCCGAAAGTTTTCACGAGTCATATTCTTATGGTGTTTTGCCAGATAAATTCCCAACACTACAACTTCGTCCGAACAAGAGGTGAATGAAACGTATGCATTGGAGAAATGGGAGTCGACCTTGAGCTTTTGTTCATGCCCATGGAAACGATGTAGACCGTCTCGGGAGCTTCTTGCAAAATGATTTTGCATCTAAATAATTCTTTCGGTATTCTTGAATTGATTCCTTAGAGTTATGGTTCCGACCATGCTGTCCTTATCCAATATATCTGGAATAAATCCATTCCAAGCCTCGTCAATTTTTGACAAGGTTAAAGCATCTACTGTCATAGGTCAATGACCTAGTTCAACTTCTATCGTGTTCTACCTTCGAGTTTTACCCTCTGATATCTCGAGGATATCATGCCTTTGCACTACACCTTTTGAACTTTTGATGAAGTAATACCTTTGCTTGTCATAATCACTCTATGGGTTCTAGGTTGCCGTCAACCGAGGACACCGTTTAGTAAATCAAATCTGCTCTAAAAATTCAACACCCCTAGTAGATGTTACTGGGAAATTTTTAAAATCAATCTGGTTTATTCCTAGACTATCGGGTACGTCCCTTGTCTAGCTATCTTTTACTGTGCTACCTCGTCCTTCTTTGGTGCACGAATTCTTCAGAGATTGAGCACAACTTACGTCGAGCTTTCAGCATATGGTTGCTTGTTCAGTAAGGCAACTTTGATTCCGAGCTTGCATCTTATATATTGATCCTATAACTTGCCACTTCGTGATTCCCTTGCTTGTTACCGTTGTTGTTTGATTGCATCCTCTTGAAACCTCCCGGCAAATGTGTCGGATCACCTTCAACACTTTGACTTCTTCCAAGATGCCAATTGTGTTCATGATGAGAAATACTCTCCTTGCCCTCGATTATTTTTATTATCATCGGCAACACCCTTGACTTCCTTTCATTGCGAACTTGTCCATGTTATGATTACAACTTGCTTTCCAGCTAGTGTTGTGTTCTGCATTGAAGTATTACTGTCTTTTAGGTCGAGAATGTGGTGGGGATTGCTTCACCTCTTAGAAATTCTCGGTATAATGATATTTCTCACCATCACCATTCTTCCTTGGTCCCCGTGTTGTTTTAACCGGGATACCAATATGCTAACGATGCTGCTTGAGTTCTATACTTCTAGCAACCCTATTGCTATGAAGTTAACGATCGACAGTTCGTTCTTAGACTGTTGGTTATTGAATTGTCACTCTAACATTGATCTTGCTGCCTAAGGTCATATTTCGGGCACACCTTTCAACTAATGATTAATGGTGTATGTTTTCCTCAAGCATACGACATTATATCATCTGAATTGACAAGTGTCTTCTTCTTGTTCACATTATTGTGGAGATCCACCCGTTTGGAATTCTCGATGAATTGTCGCTGAGCCCATCAGCCACCTCCTCATCCTCTCCTTGGTTTAATGATGAACTATTGTTTCGGGAAACCGCTCCCATAGTTCATTTCCCGAGAATCTTGCAATGTCATTTCGTCGATTTATGTTGCACCTTTTCTTATCGAACATCCCGAGTCTGAGGTATCATGACACCAATCGGATCTGAATCTCGGTCAGATATAATTGTTGGGACAACTTTCCAGGAGTTATAATATTGGTCCTTTGATGACTCGGTAATATGATGTCATGCCTAGCACCCCTGGCTGGAGGACCTATCATTATAATCTCTTTTGCAATGATAACCGTTCTTCCAGGAGGAAATTGTAAGACTTATTCTATAAGTTGTTCCTGATGAATCCTTTGTGTATCCAAGTCTGACCTTTGCTTCAAGACCATGCCAATGCTATCTCGAAGCATGTCTGTGGTACTCCGATTTTCAACAAGGGCATTTGAAGCCCAATGCTAAATGATTCTTGGTCAGTTATCCAAACACCGTTGTATGGGTAACGTCTTGTTTAATCCTTGCCTCTTTATCTCAATGGTTGGGTACTTGCTCTCCAACCCTGTACGCCATGTTTTGCTTGGCCATGGGAAGGTTATACTCCTATTAATTGTGTGTAATCACAATTTTCATTTCCATTTGTTTGTTTAACCTTTCCTTGATCTACATATAATCTAAGCAGTAATAATTCTCTACTTATGTAAACACCTTGTTGTACAACTCTGTCGGTAAGACCCTGTTACTATGGTTGGTAACGTTCCAGTACCCACCGATGGAAGAAAACTTTGCCTACCGGTCCGCCTCGTTTCAACGAGCAAGAAAATGGTTCTCTTCGTCCCCCGTCCTTGGTACCGACATTGTTGCCAACTTAGCTGACAGACTATCCTCTGACATGCCTTGCATTTTGTGCAAGATGTCATCGCCCTTCCTATTTTTAACCCACATGGTGGGCCCATAACCCACAGGTCCACTGGATCGAAACCTGACTCTTCTTTACAACCCAGAATCTAATGTATCCTTGGCACCTGGCTTCGTGTGTGATTCACGAGCTAAATTCTATACCATTATTCATCATGGAATCAAACACCATGTTATTCTCGTTGTTCAAGCCCCCATTCCAGCTTCTGTCTAGGCATCGAATGATTGCCTACCCATTTTGAAACCTTGGTACCATCGTTTATTGCACTCAACGAATTCACTGAAATACAACTCGTGGGGTACCTCGTGTATTTCCCATTGAGTTCACCGTCAGATGCCCAGCTTTGTGGAGATGCGTTCTTCCGAAGTTTTTCCCCCTGGTCGCGTTCGTAGGACGATGGAGATCCCGAGGAAAGGACGACGACTTGATCATGATGACTTGAAGCAGAGAAATGAAGACGTCAACGAAAAACGAGCAACCTCTTCGAAAGGGCAACCAAGACCGAGAAGACTCGCTAGCTTTTCGCTACCAACACTTACCCCCTTACTCCACCGCTTAAATCTCGGGACGAGATTTCTTGTAGTGGAGGAGAATTGTGACGCCCGGATAGTTAAGCTACAGTAACCCTCTCGTAATGGTGCCATGTCATCGCAGTTAAATTGATATAACTCACTTTAATCCAAACCCGGTTCAAATTCAAATTTAAAGTAAAGTCAAATTGTTATTTCTACAAACGGTAAAACAAAAATGTTAGGTGGGTTGCAAATATTCACTAACAAATTGTTGTTAAATAATCCACATTTTCAGGATGATAAAATGCCCCTAACATATTTTTAAATGAACCATAAAAGGCTTTTAATTGAACCTTCCCAATTTAAATAAACATGTAAACAATCCAAAATAATTCGGAACTTTGTGTGCCACTTCAAAACCTTGCCTGGTATTTATGTGCTAAGTGGAACATCTAAATATAGTCATCTATTGGATAAACAAAATACAAAACTGTAAAGAACAGGAAAACAATGACTAAAAATGAAAACAAAAAAGAAAAGACGAATTAAGGGAAAGAAAGAAGTGGCCCATGGGGGGGAGGCAGGGAGGCCCAACCCACATCACCTCCTCTCCCTCCCCACGCTACAGTTAACGGGGGAGAGGCCGTGGCATCCATCCGCGCCTCCCTGGCCGGCGATGCCGCCATGGCGGCCATCCCCCGGTACCCCGCGTAGATAAGGACCACCCCCAGGCGCCCCCGAAACCCTAGAGCCTCCCCGCTTCATCCCCCCACTCTGCTTCGCCCTTCCCCACCTCGTCCGAGCGCCGCCATGACCGCTGTCCCGTGAAGCTCGCGGCCACCCTCCTCACCGCGCCTCATCAACGTGCACCGGAGGTGCGCATCGACGCCCTCTTCCCCTCCATCGACGCACGCAAGGTCGGAAGCACCGAAACGCCGCCTACATCCTTGTCTTCAACCTCGGTAGCCGACCGCTGTCGCCTTCGATTCACGACCACCACAGCTCCCCGAACAAGCTGACCTCCTCTTCGCTATCACTGTGAGCTCCTCTCCCAGCTACCCTTCTTCCCCGTCGCGATTCATCGCCGAAGGTAACCGCGCCCGTAGCTGCCCGCCATGGCCGACTTTTGAGCCCGCACATCCTCGTGCCCCCCCCCGTGCGCCTCCGACTGCTCCTAGTCGCGTCCCACAGCGGCCCATTCCCGCCCAGACCGCCCGACGCCCGCGCCAGGCCGCCTCCCCTCCGCCCCGCACTCGTCGTCGCATGTGCGGCCGCCACCACTGCTCTGCTTGGCACCGCGCCGCCGCCTGCTGCGCTGCGGCACTCGCCACTGCACCGCCACCGCCCCCTTGCTCCGCCGCGCCCTGCTCCCCCCCGGTGCGCTGGAGACTGACTGCCTCGCCCCCCCCTGCACTCCCGCGCCGCCGCTCACCCGTTCTGCAGCCGCTGCCCCGCCCTCTGCCTCACCTCCTCTCGCGGCCAGCCCTGGCCATCGACGCCCCGCCGTGCCCAGCTGCTCCCGGTGCCTCCGGCGAGCCACCCCCCCCGCCTGTGCGCCCTGTCATGAGCCCACCTTCCTCCCGCGATCGCCGCTTCTAGCCACAGCCGTCGCCGGACCGCGCTCCTCCCAGCCAGGCCCCGCCAGCTCGTGGCGGCCCCGCCCCGGAGCCTGCCGCGCGCGTCGCCCTCCGCCGGCGCCTCCCGCCGGCGCCCCATCGCTTGCGCGCCGTGGCCCTCCCATCGCCCGGTGGCCTGCCCGGCGGCCTATCCCGTGCGCCCGGATGGGCAGCGCCCTGGCCGGGCAGGCGCCCGTTCGCCCGCGCCCGATAGCCCTCGAGTGGCCTCCTGTGCCATTGGCAGGCGGGGCCCTTACAAAAGTTCAATAAAAATATATATATATATATATATATATATATATATATAATTAATTAATTAACTTAATTAATTAGGTTTAAATAGACTAAATATCAGTTAGTCTAATTAGTCATGTAATTAGTTAGTTCAGTCAATGACACGTGGGCCCCATTGGACCCACATGTCAGTTTTGACCTAGTCAACCGAACTGTTGATTGATGACCTCAGCATTGCATCATGCTGACATCAACAGACACTAATCTGGATAATGTTAGATTTAAATAAGTAAATAATTCTAGAAAATGGTTAAAACTTTAGAAAATCATATAAATTAATCCGTAACTCGGATGAAAATAATTTATATATGAAAGTTGCTCAGAATTTCGAGACGAATCCGAATACGCGGTCCTTTCGTTCGCCACACATCTCTATCATACCGAACATGCAACATTCCCCTCCGTTTCATCTGCCCGGAAATGCCTAACACCTGGAATACCTTCCCGGATGTTTTCCATCCTCGCCAGTATCACTCAGTACCGCGTTAGGTCACACGTAGCACCGCGTTTTGCCATGTTACACTTTGTGATGCTTTGATTGCTCTGTTATTTATTATGTTCCCCCTCCGTTACTTCTCTCCGATAGACACCGGGACTGAGACTGCTGATGGTGCCACTGTGATCGACTACGTCGAAGACGACCGCTCCTTCTTGCCAAAGCAACCAGGCAAGCCCCCCCCCCCTTGATCACCAGATATCGCCTATTCTCCTCCCTCTTACTCGTGCATTAGTTTACTACTGTTGTTGATTCGATAACTCCTATTCTGATGCATAGCCTGTTATTGTTGCTACCACTGTTGATACCTTTACCTGTTATCCTAATGCTTAGTATAGGATGCTAGTATTCCATAAGTGGCCCCACATCCTTGTCCGTCTGCCATGCTATACTATCGGGCCGTGATCACCTCGGGTGGTGATCACGGGTATATACTATATACATACTTTACATGATACATGTTGTGACTAAAGTCGGGTCGGCTCTTTGAGTACCCGCAAGTGATTCGATGTGGGGGCTGAAAGGACAGGTGGCTCCATCCAGGTAGTGATGGGCCTGAGTTCCCGACGGCCCCCCGAGTGGATCTTTGTGGCGGAGCGACAGGGCAGGTTGAGACACCCAGTGGAGAGGTGGCCTGACCCTGGTCGTTGTCCGCGGTTATTTCATAATAACACACTTAACGAGTTTGGATATTTGATCTGAGTCTGGCCGTTGGCCTATACGCACTAACCAGCTATGTGCGAATAGTTATGGGTACTCGACGTCGTGGTATCAGCCGAAGCCTTCTTGACGTCAGCGGTTTAGCGACGCGCGCCGGGTTGGACCGCGTAACGTAACTTCCTTAGTAATGGAGGTTGCTAGGTTTGCTCACCGTCCGCCCTCGCAACGTGCAGGTGTGCATTGGGCGATGGGCCCAGACCCCTGTGTGCTTAGGACTTAGACCGACGTGCTGACTTCTCTGTTGTGCTTAGGTAGGGCTGCGACGTGTTGATCTTCCGAGGCCGGGCATGACCCTGGAAAGTGTGTCCGTCCAAATGGGATCAAGCGTGCTGGGTTATGTGGTGCACCCCTGCAGGGAAGTTAATCTATTCGAATAGCTATGTCCCTCGGTAAAAGGACAACCCGGAGTTGTATTCCGACCTCATGACAACTAGAACTGGATACTTAATAAAACACACCCTTACCAGTGCCAGATACAACTCGGTGGTTGCTCTCTCACAGGGTGATGTGCGGGAGGATCGCCGAGTAGGATTATGCTATATGATGTTACTTGGTGAACTTACCATCTACCCCCCTTCTACTGCTGCAAGACGGAGGCTGCGAGAAGCGAGGATACTTGTTACTTTCCAGCTACCCTCATCTTCTGCTGCAAGATGGAGGTTACGAGAAGCGTAGTCTTCGTTTGGATTAGCTATCCCCCTCTTATTTTGGCATTCTGCAGTTCAGTCCTCAGATATTACCCCTTTACACAAATATCTTTGCATATGTAGTATAGATCCTTGCTTGCGAGTACTTTGGATGAGTACTCACGGTTACTTTGCTCCCCCTTTTCCCCCTTTCTTCCTTTCTTCTCGGATGATGCAACCAGGTGGTGGAGTCCAGGAGCCAGATGATCCCGAGGATGTTTCTACATGGAGTTCGGTTTCGAGGAGTAGTTAGGAGGTCCCAGGCAGGAGGCCTTGCCTTTTTGATCGTTGATGTTTTGTGCTAGCCTTCTTAAGGCAAACTTGTTTAACTTATGTCTGTACTCAGATAGTTGTTGCTTCCGCTGACTTGTCTATGATCGAGCACTTGTATTCGAGCCCTCGAGGCCCCTGGCTTGTAATATGAAGCTTGTATGACTTATTTTACTTTTAGAGTTGTGTTGTGATATCTACAAGTGAGTCCCTGATCTTGGTCGTACACATTTGCGTGCATGATTAGTGTACGGACAAATCGGGGGCGTCACAACTAAGGTGCTATTCAAGGAATTACCTAAAGATTGGTCATGTGAGAGGTTGATCAAGACTAAGTGAAAGAGTGAATCAAGTTGATCAACACACAAAGCGTAGAAGATGTATAGAGAGGGATCAAGCAATCCCATGATATGGTAAGCATTGTCAATCACGCTTTGTGTACTAACCCATGGTCTTCGTGAGAGTTCTTTGTGGGGTTAGGTTGTGGTGTGCAAGTTCAAGTGGATCATCACGAAGAGATCATATGCTTGAAGCTTTCCGTCCATTGTGGTGGTAATGGACTTGTGAAGATGTGCCAAAGAGTGGCTCACCCATAGTGGAGTATGGGGGAGCAATCAACTAGGCTTCACCGAGCCAACGCAATCAAGAAAGGTGGTCCAACTTGAGGAAGTCAAGATCATCATCATCTAGCTCAAGTGGAATTTGTGCAAGCTAAATGTTTGCCCCTGATAGGTTTTCTATTTTACCGGTCTCATGGTGGTAGTTGGGAGACCGGGTTATAGGATCGATTGCTGTACTATCAAGGGGGGGCTCTCAAGTGAGTAGCTTGATCCTATCGTTCGTAGAGAGCTCAAACCATTGCATCCTTGCATCATCTTTCTTGGTTCTTGTTTGGTTTTTCTCCTTGTGAGATTTGGAGCTTTTGGTCATCTTCATGACAATCTCGAGTTCATCGAAAACGGAGTTCACATGCATATTCTATGCTGTTTTTTATGTTGGAGGTTATGCCGGTTCTTCTCGATTGGAGGTTTCTCTCCTCTATATCTTAGGCATACCCCTGCCTCTTCTCATTATAACCATTTGCTGTTTGGATGCTATTCATCGTCATATATCCAACAAGCTTGAGTTTGCTCAATTCAGAGTTCATTTGCAGAAGTTGTGGAAGTATAGGATTTATTGCATCCTCTGTTTTCTATGTTGTGTACTTGAAAGCCTCAAACGGTAGTACCGCTCTCTCGAGCGATAGTACCGCTTGTAAGCGGTAGTACCGTGACCCTGTAATGCGTGTAGTACCGCTGCTTTTGGGGATGCGATTTTTCGTGTCGGGTTTCGCGATAGTAGAGCGGTAGTACCGCTTATAAGTGGTAAGCGGTACTACCTGTCCCCCGGAGTGGTAGTACCGCTTATAAGTGGTAAGCGGTACTACCTCTCCCCAGAGCGGTACTACCTCTCTAGCAGAACTACAACTCGTGTTTTCTCTCTCGTTAGGCTATTTTGACCGTGCTAAGCGGTAGTACCGCTCCTACGAGCGGTAGTATCGCTTGTGCACGGCCTGAGTGCATAACGGTTGGATTCGGGGGTGCCTATAAAAGGGGGTCTTCTTTCCCAGTGAACCTTATCTACTGAGCTCGTGTTCTCCCCCCATTGTTGACCTTCTTCGAGCTTGCTATCTCTCAATCCCTCCATGGATTCTTGCTAGTTTTTGGAGGAAAAGAGAGAGGAGATCTAGATCTACGTTTCCACCAATCACTTTCTCCTCTATGTGAGGGGAATCCTTTGGATCTAGATCTTGATTTCTTTGTGTTCTCTTCTTTGTTCTTCCTCTCATTTTCCTCCCTAGCATTTGTTGCTTTGGTGGGATTTGGGAGAGAAGGACTTGGGCACTCTGTGTGCCCTTACCATTGCATTTGGCGCATCGGTTTGAGTTCTCCACGGTGATACATGGAAGTTACAAGTTGAGAAGCTTATTACTCTTGGGTGCTTGGTACCCTTGAGCTTGTTCCTCTTGGGGTGCTTGGGCGCCCTAGAAGATTGAGGTCACCTCGGAGCCATATTCCATTGTGGTGAAACTTCGTGGTGTCGTTGGGAGCCTCTAATTAAGTTGTGGAGATAGCCCCAACCTTGGTGGTGTTCGGAGCTCAATCATTGTGGTGTAAACCTCCCGGCAAGCGTCAGGGTCTTCAATTTGGTTGTGGAGATCACCCCGAGCAATTTGTATGGGTTCGGTGACCGCCCTCAAGGCTCCCTTAGTGGAATCACGACATCTTGCATTGTGCGAGGGCGTGAGGAGATTACGGTGGCCCTAGTGGCTTCTTGGGAGCATTGTGCCTCCACACCGCTCCAAACAGAGATTAGCATCCGCAAGGGTGTGAACTTTGGGATACATCGTCGTCTCCGCGTGCCTCGGTTATCTCTTACCCGACCCTTTACTTATGCACTTTACTTTGTGATAGCCATATTGTTTCTTGTCATATATCTTGCTATCACCTAGTTGTATATCTTTCTTAGCATACGCTGTTGGTGCACATAGGTGAGCCTAGTTGTAGGTTTTGTGCTTGGCAAATTAACCTCTAGGTTTATTCCGCATTTATTCAAGACTAAACCATAATTATTTTAAAGCGCCTATTCACCCCCTCTA
The DNA here is from genome assembly GCA_902687465.1 of Secale cereale. NCBI lineage: Eukaryota > Viridiplantae > Streptophyta > Magnoliopsida > Poales > Poaceae > Secale > Secale cereale. The sequence continues at coordinate 580,468,148 of LR738709.1, forward strand.
GGCGACATCCATGATCTTTCAACTTGCCTTGCTACCACACTTCATGTTTTCTTTTATGTGACTAACATTCTTCTATGATTGAGCCCATTTTTAGTGAATACACATTAAACAAAGGATTTCACAATTTCTTGCATTCATTAGTCATTGGTAGTGATTCTCCCTGAAATTTTGGAATTATCTGGTTTAAACAATAGTGTGATGAGTGCAAAAATATCACTCAGCAAGCATCAATGAGTTGGAGGTCGGTAGCATCGGCTCTGTTGTGTCTGAGTGACTATCCACGGGCTCCTATCTTGAATCGCACAATCCGTTGGCTTTGTTGGACATTTCGACTCAGTGTATCTTTGCATCATTCTTTCGTTATCCGGACATTTCGGGCTCTGTCCGACCTTGTGTCCGAGGTGCTTCTCCTAGCGCCAGATTGTCGAGTGTCCTGTCCTGGACAATACGCTTGGCTAGTGGAAACTCTTCTTTCACGCCTCACACTTTGGGGAAGGAGCTTCTTGATCATCCTCTTCCATGCTTCCCTCTCATATGGCTCAAACCTATATACTCACAAGATAAGAATGTCTAGTAGCATACCATCCTCAAGTATAGTAGATAGGCACATATAATGGAGAAGATTAACTTTTGTAAGCCAACATATGTCACTTCATTGTACATGGCGATGTCCCTAAAACCTGGCATATCAACTATAGGTTCGTTGTATAGCTATGTAACAAATCTTTGTGTGTGCTTCAATTGTCTAGATTATATTAGTATTAGCATCGCTATATAATTATGATCATATATGTATTTCTTGCGGTGGATCTTATGTTACGTTATAATAATTCCTTTATGGTCATATTATCATGGTTGTATGTATTATTTATAGATTCATATCGCTATGTGTTCTATTAGTCTAATCATTGACCGTTTGAAGTAAATACTTAAGAGTAATGGATGTCTACGAGTAACACTACATGTATGGAAATTTTCTAATGGATGGAACCTACGAATGATGCGGAGGCACATGCGTGGAAATAAAAGGGGTTCATAGAGGAGGATTATAGAGAGAAGGACACACATACCTTCGTAAATGGAGTCTGCATGCTAGAATGGTCGTAGGTCATATTTTGGGATAGCTAATGTAATAATATTAACTCACTTGGGATAGCTATCACAGTAATATTAACTCAACTAATCAGTCTACAAAGATAACAACAAAAAATAACACATTTTTTTAAATGAAGTAAAGCTCAACCTACTAATTAAGAAGAAAAGAGTATTCAATTAATTAACCAAAAACCATGCTAAAACTGTTAAAACACACCCACAAGCAAGGCACGCCTAGTCGGCCGTGTAGCCCACAAGGACGCAACACACGTCACTTCAAAGAGGGGCGCCATCGAGGTCACCCGTCACTGTCATCATCATCACTTCTCAAGCAAAGTGGCTGCGACTTCATCGCAGGTGACCGAGTACAAAGCCAAATGATTCAAAAATAAGATTGCTTGGTTGCAATAAGTCTAGTGTCATCGTGCAAAGCAAAACATACTCCCACCATTCCCAAAAAGAAATAAATGTCACTTTTGACTCAAGCCAAACGATGCAAAGTTTGTAGGAAAAAAACTATCAACCACTTCAATATTAGATAGATATATTATAGAATTATAAAATTTAATAATGACACTAATTTGCTATTACAGTTGTCGATATTGTTTTCTTAGAAACTTGGTCAAACAGTGTACCGTTTGACTTGATCAAAAGTTACATGCCTTCCTTTTGAGAACAGAGGGGGTTCTCCTTCTTTTGCCCGCGGGGGGGGGGGGTCTTTGGAAACAATATCTATCTACTTTCATGGATCCAAGGATAAGAGCATCCACAAGAGAACTTGGAAAATGCGCCCACCTATACGTCCACAGACGCATCCGGACTGCCCCTCATATCTCGTGCCCGGTAGTCACATACCTCAAATTCGGACTCTCAAACACATGCAAATACATGCATGTCCATCATACACACTAATGTCGCACCTAAATAACAAATGTTGGTAACAAAAATGCATAGTTCTTACATATAATTTATTTCAAGTGCACAACTCAAACATTAGCTCTTTGGTTTCCACTGTGGGTCCACATATACTCCATAAGATCATTGAGTAGCTACGCGTTCACCTGATGATCTCAAATATTCTCATGCATCTGAAAAAGTTCATAAGTTTATTTGCATCTTTATCTTCTGGGATTTGGACTTGTTCTCCAAGCGCTTCAAAATCATTGGTTTAGGCTACACCATCACCCTCATCCTTGACAAAATCATATTGCGCAAAATAACACAACATGTCATCAACTGCCACAAAGTTTCTGACTCCCACATGTCATCAGAGAGGATTGTTGTGCCGGTGCTGGCAGTGCCGAGGCTCGGAATGGCTGTGGAGCAAGGGTGGCGACAGAGCTACGAGACGTTCGGCATTGAGGAGGAAGAAGAGAGGAGAAAGTAAATGGATTCGATTGGTCGAGGGGGTGTATGTGGTGCAATTTTTGATGGGGTAGGCATGTCGGTTCCGACATGGTGGACGTGCTCGGTGTGCTGGGGCATCCCCGCCCTACATTTGTGCTGGATATGAGGTGTGTCGGTCAGTCTGGATGTTTGAGGTGCCCGTCTAGGTCGGTTTTTGTGACCGACCAATGACCTGGCCGTCCACCCGGGCATTTGGGGCGAGGGAGGTTTGAGGCGCCGGCTGTAGATGCTCTAATATACATTTATTTATAGTTTATCCCAAGGAGGAAGTAATTCTATATAAATAATTTAACATACCATTTACCTTTTTGGAGATCGACCGCACTACACTCAGACTGATGACGACTAGATCGGATCAGCAGCCGTACGATGGCACGCAAGACAATCATTTGACCAACTGCCGAGTTAGCCGCAACATTTGCAACAAGCACCATGTTGCGCTCGCTTGCTTTGCAGCAGCCACATTGCAATTGGTTGAAGTCCAATCTACCATAGAGCGAGCTGCAACCTTTGCAACAAGCACCATGTTGCGCCCACTTGCTTTGCAATAGTCCCATTGCTGCAAATGATCGAAGTCCATTCTACCCCCTAGTCAGCCGCAACGTTTGCAACAAGCATCATGTTGCGCTCGCTTGCTTTGCAACAGACACCTTGTTACTAATGATCGAAGTCCATTCTACCACCCAGTCAGCCACAACGTTTGCAACAAAGCACCATATTACGCTCGCTTGCTTTGCAACAAACACCTTGTTGCAAATGATCGAAGTCCATTCTACCACCTAGTCAGCCACAACATTTGTAACAAAGCACCATATTACGCTCACATGCTTTGCAACATACACCTTGTTGCAAATGATCGAAGTCTATTCTACCACCCAGTCAGCCGCAACATTTGCAACAAAGCACCATATTGCGCTCGCTTGCTTTGCAACATACACCTTGTTGCAAATGATCAAAGTCCATTCTACCACCCAGTTAGCCGCAACATTTGCAACAAGCATCATGTTGCGCTCGCTTGCTTTGCAACATACACTTTGTTGCAAATGATCGAAGTCGATTCTACCACCTAGCCAGCCACAATGTTTGCAATAAAGCACCATATTGCGCTCGCTTGCTTTCCAACAGACACCTTGTTGCAATTGATTGAAGTCCAATCTACCGCCGAGTAAGCCGCAACATTTGCAACAAGCATCATGTTGCGCACGCTTGCTTTACAACATACCCCTTGTTTCAATGGAGAAAAGGCGATAGGAGCGGATGGATAAGATTGGGTGTGTGTGGTGGTTGGCGCAAACATGTGGCCGCAAAGCGGAATGTGCCAAACACAATGTGTGCTCAGCGTGGTACCATTGAAACAAGTCGAATGGCTTCGGATGTGGCGGGTGCCGGGACCCGTTCATCCGGCCAACTCCAACGCACGACCCCAAACAGACGTCCGTTTTCCTCAGATTCTATCTGTTTGGGTAGGGCAATGAGGTCGTGTCCGGGCCTTTCCTGGGATGCGGTGGCCGTGCGCCCAACGCGCGGACGCATCCATTGACCCATCATGTCCGCCACGGCCATAAATTTTCAAATAGAAATAGTTTTTACAACCAAATCGAAATTGTCTTGAATAAAATAGTTTTACAACTAAATGGGAATTATCTCGAATGAAATAGTTTTACAACCAAATCGAAATTGTCTTGAACATGAACCAATACATCTATTGGTTGCCAAGGTGATTCCACATGTGCTCAACCAAGTTGTTTTGAAGATCCAAATGAGTGTGCCAATCACACAGTTCACGATGGAATTGAGTAAACTGTTCAAACGTGGCCGGTTCTTGGTGCAGAGGCTCAAAATTTTCACCTTGAAAATCAAATCCTTGGTCGAAGATGCTGTTATCACGCTCGTCCTCGACGATCATGTTGTGCATGATCACACAAGCAATCATCAACTCCCAAAGCTTCCCTTCATCCCATGACAGTGCAGGGTGTCGAACGATACCCCATCGGGATTGAAGCACACGAAAAGCACGCTCCACATCCTTCCTAGCACTCTCTTTCATTTGGGAAAATTTCCGTCTCTTCTCACCTTGGGGTTTCCATATTGCCTTCAAAAAAGTTGACCACTGAGGATATATACCATCAGCTAGGTAGTATCGCTTGTTGTATTGGTGGCCATTGATCTCAAAGTTGACTAGTGGGGAGTGGCCTTCTACAAACCTTGCGAAGATTGAAGAACGCTACAACACGTTGATATCATTGTGAGAACCTGCCATGCCGAAGAAAGAATGCCATATCCAAAGATCTTGCGAAGCCACCGCTTCTAACATGACAGTGCATGCTTTGACACGCCCCTTGTACTGGCCTTGCCAAGCAAATGGACAGTTCTTCCACTTCCAATGCATACAATCCATGCTGTCAAGCATGCCTGAAAAGCCTCCATCGGCGTTGATCGCCAACAACCTTTCTGTATCAGCTACATTTGGCTCCCTCAAGTACTCATGGCCAAACACTTCCACCACGGCCTTGCAGAAGCTGTACAGTGACAACTGACATGTGGACTCACTCATCCTCACGTACTCATCCACCAAATCGCCTGGAATTCCATATGCAAGCATGCAAATGGCCGTGGTGCATTTCTGATAAGAGGAGAATCCAAGCTGGGCAAGGGCATCGGTTTTGCACTCGAAGTATGGGTCATGAGCAACCACTGCCTCTCGGATACGATTGAACACATGCATTGCCATACGAAAATGGTAACGGAATTTATCGGGTTTGAAGAGCGGGGTGTTCGCAAAGTAATCGACATAGAGCAGGGCGTGGCCTCTCTCTCTGTTGCGGTTCAGGTTGGGAGCACGGCCAGGGACCGACCCATGTATCGAGGAAGCTGCCGTTGAATGTGGCCGTCGACGACCAGTGCAGCTAGCACAAGATCTTCATCATCCGAGGGCGAATCGTCCGATGAATAAATGAAGTGGTTGAAGAAAAATTATTCTCCACTGTCCATACCTTTGTGGGCAAAGTGTCAAACACCTTGCAGTCGTGGTGGCTTAGAGGCCGCGGTGATCACCTCGATGCAGCAGGGATGTTTGGCGGTCGGCTACAGGCCGCTCTCAAGCACCCGACGGAAGCTGCCGTGGTCCATAGCCGTCGCTGGCGGTCGTATCCCCTCTGCCGGCAGCTACGCCGGCGACGGCCAAAACTCCTCTAACCGATGGCCAAAACTCCTACAAAAGCGCGGACGTGATGGCAGCCATGTTGAAACGTGGTTTGGTATGAACGGCGGGGAGGGTGAGAGAGGCGGCGGACGGAGAATAATGACGGCGCTGGCGACGGGGTGGGCGGGGGAGAGCGGGTGGAGGGATTGGAGACGAAAGGAGTGCTAGTGTTCCCGACAGGCGGGCCACGGGGAGGGCAAGGGCATACGTCCAGCCCGTCCTCGCGATGTTCGTTTCATCCCAAACGCGACACAAGTTTGGCCGAAAACAAATAGAAAAGGAATGAAAACCAGACATTTGTCCGTTTGAGACTGCGTGTTGAGCCGCGCTAGCCGTTCGTTCTACCTCAAACGAAGCAGGACGGATGGGATGGGGTCGCGCGCTAGAGTTGACCTTCAATTGGGTGAACCCAAGCTGTGATCACATAGCACAAAATCGAGAGGCGACAGGAAGAAGGACGCCACGGCAGGGGCCTAGACGGGTCACGGGTAGCGTAGGCGTGGCATAGCCGGCCGAGGCCAAGCCGACAGCCGCAACGGCATGCGATCTCCCCGCGGAGTGCATGTCGTGTCGTCGCATGCGGCAGTTTGGCAGCGCATGAGTGCCGGTGACGGGTCCCGTCCGCGGGGCGCACCGCCAGCCTTTCCCACCCGACGCCCCAAGGGCCTGCGCCCAAAAGCGCCACCCACGCCCCCGATCCCAAGCTGGCCGGTCCGCGACCGCCAATTTCTGTCCATTCCATCGGCCGATGACACTCCACTGTAGTTCAGGTACGGCGCACGTCCAGGCCTAATTGGACGGTCGCGTCGCCGATGTTACCGCAGCGTACGAAGGCGTGCGCGCCATCGGCGGATCAGAGCAGTATTCGTTCGGTACACATACACCGTACGTAGCCGCTAGGTGAATGGCCGTGCGCGCACGCGTCGGGCTCTGGGAGGGGGCTCCGGGCCGTGGGCGGCTGCGGCCGGCGCCGGTGTGCCTGCCACAGCGGCATCTGCAGCCTTTGGGTTCGGGTGTCTCCTCGCAGGCGGGCAGCTTCCTGACTCCACTTTTTGACGGGTCGCCGATCCTGGGGCGGCCTACCTGGCTCGCTGCCGCCTTTGAAGTCTGGTCTGGAGAATGACATGACATGATGGCTGCTGCGTGCCTGCCTGCCTGCACTGCACAGGCTCAGCTTCTTCAGCCTGTGTATATTCGATCGTATCGTACAGCAGTCTGGAATAGCAACGACCTGTGTACAGTCTTCATGATGGCTGCCGCGTGCCTGCCTGCACAAGCTCAGCTTCGACCCGTGTATAATCGTTCGTATACAGACAGTTTGGAGTGGCAGCAATACTACACAGGTCCGTATAGTACTGTACTACCGTTTCGTTTGAAATATACTACGTACACGTGTGTGTTGTAGACCGGGAAATTCATTAGTTTCAGAGGACTTTCTTGAAACGGGCCAGACTTGCCTCGTTCTAGACGGACAGCAAAACGAGAGAAACTCCAAACGAGTTTCCGAGCGAATCGTCAAAAGGGAGGAACGCCACGGACTTCATGTGGCGCCATTGCCTGCCGCTGGGAATGTTCGTCAAGAGAATCGTGTAACCGATAATGAGCACGAGATTTATTCCCTCTCCATCATTGGAACAATGGACGGATGGCCGGAGGTGGCAGCAGGCTGCCCAGCAGCTTCCCGGCTTGAGAAACGAGGTTCGTTTGAGTAGCAGCAGCTGGTTTGCAAGAACCCCACGAGCGAATTCGCATCATTTGAGGCATATTATAATTCTTTTGCCTTTCGTCTTGGTTCTTGGATCGCCATGAAGAGAAGAAAACCAGTGAGAGATTCCCCAAAAGGCATCTCAGAAAGTGCAATGGGGAAATGTTGCCATGGAGGCAGAGGATTAAACAAAGAGCAAACCTGCAAGTGCAATGAACATGCTGCGTGGTGTCCTTTTTGTCTTGCTTCTGCTGGATATGGCTGAGGCTCAATACTGCTACGTGCACTCAGATGGAAGGCATGGGTAGACATAATGATCTCCATTTGTTAAACTCTGGCATGCTTGGCTAATTAGCTGCTCAAGTGGAGTAACTTCCACCCAACTATGGCTACCCAGGGCTGTTCGTTGGGAAGGTATCACGTGTTAGCAGCCCTTACATGCTATCAACTTACAAAATTCAAATTTAAATATGTCAAAAGTTGTGAAACAAATCATGGATGTTCACAACACACATGTTGACAACCCCTAAAAAGTTTAGATCTAAATTCGAAATACACATAGAGAAACAAAAAAGACGAATTCAGATGCAAATAGTGTCACTGTTGCTTTTGTCCTCTTTTGTCACTATTCATGATGAATTTGTCTTCTTTGTTTCTCTATGTGTATGTCGAATTTTGATCTGCATTTTTTAGCGTTTGTCGACATATCTGTTGTGAACAACCATAATTTTTTCCAGAAGTTTTTGACATGCTTAAATTTGAATTTTGTATGTTGGTAGCATGGTAGTATTTGAGAGTTCGTATCACCTGATATTTTTCCGTTGTTCGTTCGCTCACTTATTTCTAAACATTGATTAGTCTCGTGTAGATGCATTTAACATACATGAATGTTAAGTTATAGGGCAGTTTTGTAAGAGTGAGTGAGCTTCAACAAACTTTGCATATGTACGGATATTAATACGGGGCAGTCTCAATGCTTCACCTTGTACTATATTTTAATCATCACAAGTAAAAAAAATCTAATACGGCACCCTATTTAGTAAGGAAATAGAGACTTATCATATTTCAATTTAGATATCTCATAGCACCGAAACCAAGACCACTCATATTTTCCTCTCACAAAACAAATCAAATGAGATTTTTTTCAATACGATACAACCATTTGGAGGACTACCTCTAAATTCTACATATTTTATGCATTTGATATATATTTGCTCCAATAAATATGTATTTATATATAGCTCCTGCAATGAATTATATATTTATTTGGATATAGATCATACAATACATTATATCTTATTATGTAGTATATTTATGGATTAAACAACTAAACAAGTATTTAAGTATAGCAAAAATACCCAATGAAACCTAGATATAGGCGCACCCTAATTGAACAAAATATAAAAAAAAATGAAGCAATTCCAAAACATTTTGTAATGAATATGATATAGTTTTGTACCTAGTGTAAATTTTTACGAAGAAATAACTTCTTGTCGTCATCCGTGCGCAAAAAACAAGCAGTTCTATATGAAAGTTACCATTCAAGTTTGCTGAAGTTGCAAAGAACACCCAAGTTATTTCTTGGCAAAACTTCATACATAAGCAGAACACTCAATCATGATCATCACGAAAGGGTTTCATTATTTTTTTTGGTATTTTTGAAATTGAAACGATATATACGATGCACCTGGAACTAATGTATTATACATTAGTGTAGTATATCATTTTTTACGGGCATTATGTAGTAGTATATCGTAGGAATTAAACATGCATTTACATATATTATACTCCCTTCGTTTATGAATGTAAGCTTTTTTTAGTGATTTTTCAATTCAGACCACACACATATTTAGAATATGGATTCGCTCATTTTACTCTGTATGTAGTTCATATTAAAAATACTTATATTTAGTAACGGAGTGAGTATCCTATTATAGTAATGCATTGAGAGTGCCCTGACGACAAAAATAGAGTATATCTTTTCAATTTTTACAAATTTAAAAACACATTTGTCACAAAAATGCTGGATGCATTTCTCTTTGACATTATTACCCCTCGATTCGACCCGGTGTAACATATGTTGCTGATTTCATTATCACACACATATATAGGAGCATCATTTTACTGGATTTCTTTATTCAAAACCGCCCCCACAAAAATACTGATGTCAAAAGAAGGATCAATGTGCAACCATGCATGTACCCGTTGCGTGCTCATTTGGGCACACCATGCACCAAAGCAGATGCCCCCCGCTCCAAAACAGCTCTATATATACGCAAGACATGCCGGGCCGACCCAAGCCACACCCTTCATCATACCTGTCTCAGAGCCAAACAAGACAGAGCCACCACGCGCCTCCCCTCCCGGCACGCACCAAGCAGAGCAAGCAGCCGCCGGCGAAGAGGAGAGGAAGAAGGCGGCAATGGGGAACAGCCTGCGGTGCTGCCTGGCGTGCATGCTCCCCTGCGGCGCGCTGGACGTCGTCCGCGTCGTGCACCTCAGCGGCCATGTCGACGAGTTCACCTGCCCGCTCATCGCCTCCGACGTGCTGGCCGCGCACCCCAGCCACGCGCTCACCGCCGCGGGCTCCGCCGGCGCCGCCAGGAGGATCGTCATCGTGTCGCCCGACTCCGAGCTCAAGCGCGGCCGTATCTACTTCCTCATCCCCACGGCGTGCTCCGCGCCGGCGGCCGAGCTGAAGCGGCCCAAGCAGCAGCAGCAGGGCCACGGCGCGTGCCAGTCCAAGACGAAGAGGCGCCACGGCCACCGCAAGAGCGGCACGGCGGTGGCCGCCGCGGCGAGCACGGCGGAGCAGGACAACTACCTGCGGGAGCTCCTATCCGAGAAGCGGGAGTCGGGCCACCGGCGGCGGCGCAGCAGCAGCGCCCGCGCCGGCGTGTGGCGGCCGCGGCTCGAGAGCATAGCGGAGGAGCCCTCCGACTAGCAAATAGCAGCAGCTCGGACTGATTTTCCATTTCTTCTGCTTTCGTTTCGATCTTCCCCTGTGAATATGATTGATCGATTGTCTAGGAGCCTTCTTGTTTCTCCGTCAAGCTTAATCTCCTACTAAATCCTGATGAGAAGTGTAAGAATGTTCACTCATTTTGGCTCGGAAGTCGATGGGGAAACTGAAAAATGAAAAGATCGCAAGATCTAAGTTTGTACAAACAGAATGCGGACTGGGTTCGTTGATTTGTTTATTCGCGAGCTGTTCCAGTATTGTTGTAGTAGTATTAGACTTGTTTGTTTTGGGTGCTGGGCTAGTGACCCAATAGGGTCTTTAAGAGATTTACTCTAAAGAATTAGCTACCCAACTCCACAACCTTTTTCTGAAAGTTAACCGAGATCTGGCGCCAGTTTGTAAAAATTTCAGGATCTGACCATTTTGCTACCGTCAGGGTCCATGGCGATAGGGTGTAACAGCCTACCGCGAGGGACCTTGGCGGTAAGAAACACCTCTACCGCCAAACAGGCTGGCGATAATCTGTACAACCCTATCGTCAAGATGTCTCGCAGTAGGTGCGAGCATGCACTGTGTTCCATACTTAGAAAAAAAAAATCGGTAGCGCGTGCAACCCTACTGAGGGAGTGCTGGATTACGGTGTCCTCAGGCGTCCGGGCTATATGACACGGGCCGGACTCATGGGCCGTGAAAATACAAGATGAAGGACTTTCCCCCGTGTCCGGCTGGGACTCTCCTTGCGTGGAAAGCAAGCTTGACGTGCGGATATGAAGATCCCTTTCTCCGTAAACCGACTATGTACAACCCTAGCCCCCTCCAATGTCTATATAAACTGAAGGGTTTAGTCCGTAGAGACAATCATAATCATACAGGCTAGACATCTAGGGTTTAGCCATTACGATCTCGAGGTAGATCAATTCTTGTAACCCCTATACTCATCAAAGTCAATCAAGCAGGAAGTAGGGTATTACCTCCATCGAGAGGGCCCGAACCTGGGTAAACACCGTGTCCCTGCCTCCTGTTACCTTCGATCCTTAGACGCACAGTTTGGGACCCCCTACCCGAGATCTGCTGGTTTTGACACCGACATTGGTGCTTTCATTGAGAGTTCCACTGTGCCGTCGTCGAAAGGTTCGATGGCTCCATCGATCATCCACAACAATGTTGCCGGGAAGGAGATTTTTCTCCCCAGCCAGATCTTTGTATTCGGCGGCTTCGCACTGCGTGCCAACTCGCTTGGCCACCTGGAGCGGATCGACAACTACGCCCCTAGTCACCTGATCAGTTTTGGAAATCTGAACTATGCCACCGATTTCCGAGTAGACTTGATCTTCCAAGGGTTCGCGGCTCCAATCACCGCTCCGGCCTTAGATCCGAAGCGCGTCACCAGGTCCGAAGATGGGAGTCTAGAGCCCACCGGACTCTCTGCGGCTATAGAGCTCAACATGGGAGAACCAGAGAAGATAGCGTCACTAGCGGCCATCACAAAGTTAGGCTTTTCTCCGGACACTAGCTCCGAACCCTCGCAGTCCACGTCATGCGGGCTCGGCCAGGGAATTTCTGTCCCCGTCCAAACCTCGCTCTTAAACGATGCTCCGGACTTAGTACGATCCCTCACAATCACAGAGGAACCGCTTTCGAATTGCGATCAGCCCGGATTAGGGGCTGAAAGTAAGGAATTTTACATCCCAACCATCACCCATTTCATAGCCACTGTTTAGGATCTAACCGACATGCTTGACTACGCCTTCGAAGACATCGACGGTATGGACGACGATGTCAGAGAGGAGCAGGCCCAAAACCCGCCGTTCACCGGACGCTGGACGGACACTTCCTCACATGACGTGTCATGGTGGACACACCTAAAAAAGACGACGGCGATCATGAGAAGGACCCATTCAAGGCCGAACCTCCTGAGATACCACCGAAGCGTCGACGTCAGCGGCACCGCTCTAAATCGCCTCGCGGAATAGACAACAATACCGGCACCGGAGACAATGATACTCCGGAGAACGCCGAAGACCAAGAAGACCCCATCGAACCAACATCTGAACATGATTAACTGGAGGACGGGCAAGTTGACCCTGACGAGCAAGAAGGGAACGAAGACTCGGAGGATAGCAACTATCTACCACTCTCCGAGGACGATGAGAGCATCGGCAACAAAGATTTTATAGTGCGAGAGAAACCCCTCGAACAAGAGCGTTTTAAGCGCCGGCTAATATCCACGGCAAGAAGCCTAAAAAAGAAGCAGCAACAGCTTCAAGCTGACCAAGACCTGCTCAACGACAGATGGACTAATGTCGTGGCAGCCGAAGAATACGGCCTCGAACGCCCAACAAAGAGTTACCCGAAGCGTAAGCTGCTACCCCAATTCGACGATAAGGCGCTGGAGCCCATACCACCCGCGCATAACACGGCTGACGGACCCGACCGACCACTACGTGGCTAGGACAGAATGACAACTCATGCCGAATACCAGCCCGCACCACCTCGCCGTAAAAGCAGAGAAACAACAGCTCGGGGATACACATATGACCAACGTCAGGACCTGGAAAATAAAGTAGGTCAGACCAGATCAATCTATGGATTGCGGGGGCGTGCCCCGGCGCGAGAGGATGGTTATCAATCCTGGCGCGACAAGAACAACCACGCCCAGGCCGAAAACCGCATCCAGACTTCATCCGAACTACGTCGTGACATGGCCCGACATAGAGGCGTCGCACACTCCCTATGCTTCACCGACGAGGTAATGGAACACCAGTTCCGAGAAGGGTTTAAACCCATGAACATCGAATCATACGACGGCACAACAGACCCCGCAGTATGGATTGAAGATTTTCTTCTCCACATTCACATGGCTCGCGGTGATGATCTACATGCCATAAAATACCTCCCCCTAAAACTTAAGGGGCCAGCTTGGCACTGGTTAAACAACCTCCCAGAAAACTCTATTGGAAGCCGGGAGGACTTGGAAGATTCCTTTAGAGACAACTTCCAAGGCACTTATATCCGGCCTCCGGATGCCGATGACCTCAGTCATATAGTCCAACAGCCCGGAGAGTCGGCCAGGAAATTCTGGACCAGGTTCCTAATTAAAAAGAACAAAATTGTTGATTGTCCGCACGCCGAAGCCCTAGCGGGCTTTAAACACAGCATCCGCAACGAATGGCTTCTCGACACCTCAGCCAGGAAAAGCCGATGTCCATGGCAACCCTTACATCACTAATGACCCGCTTTTGCGCGGGCGAAGATAGCTGGCTAGCCTGTAGCGGCAACAATGCTAGTGGCCCTGGCACTTCCGAAGCTAGGAACGGCACCGGAAGACCCCGACGCAACAAACATAAGTGTCGAAGCAACAATGATAATACAAAGGATACGGTGGTCAACGCCGGATTTAGTTGTTCCAAATCTGGTCAACAAAAGAATCCATACAAACGAAACAAAGACGGTTCATCAAGCCTGGAACGAATACTTGATCGACCTTGCCAGATCCACGACACTCCTGACAAGCCTGCCAACCACACCAACAGAAGTTGTTGGGTCTTCAAACAGGCCAGCAAGTTAAATGCCGAACACAAGGAGAAAGGGTCGCCCAGCGAGGACGATGATGAGGAGCCTCGCGCATCGCAAACAGGGGACATAAGAAATTTCCCCCCGAAGTCAAAACGGTGAATATGATCTACGTAACTCAGATCCCCAAGAGGGAGTGTAAGCGCGCGCTAAGGGGCGTCTATGCGATAGAGCCAGTCGCCCCAAAATTCAACCCATGGGCGGCTTGTCCGATCACCTTCGATCGCAGGGACCATCCGACTAGTATCCGTCACGAAGGTTCGGCTGCACTAGTCCTCGACCCAATCATCGATGGATTTCACCTTACGTGAGTCCTCATGGACGGCGACAATAGACTTAACATGCTCTATCAGGATACAGTCCGCGAGATGGGTATTGATCCGTCAAGAATCAAGCCCACTAAAACTACCTTTAAAGGAGTAATACCTGGTGTACAGGCCCGCTGCAGGGGTTCAATCACATTGGAGGTCGTCTTCGGTTCGCCGGACAACTTCCGCAGCGAAGACTTGATCTTCGACATCGTCCCCTTCCGCAGTGGCTGCCATGCACTGCTCAGACGAACCGTGTTTGCTCGCTTCAATGCGGTCCCGCACTATGCCTATCTCAAACTCAAGATGCCGGGACCACGCGGTGTTATAATAGTCAATGGAAACATGTAACACTTCCTTCGTACTGAGGAGCACACCGCGGCCCTGGCAGCGGAAGTACAGGTTGGCCTTATCAAGCCAACTATTACATCGGCGGCCCAATCCCCGGACACCGTTAGACGAGTCCGGACTACCCCACTGTGCGACAATACAGCTCATCAGGAGCTTGATTAGCGATTCGGCATCCATCTCAGCCCCTACCAAATTGTGGCATATGTACCACGCGTACATAATTACGCACTAAAGATACCATGGGAAAGGATGGAGAAATAATAAAGATAAGGTCCACAATACGGCTAGACCCTATAAGAACACTCATATTTCCTTTTTTCGCTTCTTTTTATTCTTCCAGGTTCGTTACAACCCACATCACCCTTTCGACGGTACCAAGGCCTCTTTTCGAGGCCTATTACAAAAACACCGATCGAAGATCCTCTCGAAGGACAATACACCAAGGAGAAAAGCAGTGCATACGTATGGCAGAGTATCTAAAGGGTATTTAAAGACCACCTCGTCCGTTTTCAGGACACATACAGAGCTTTCCCTTGTGCCTGGCATGTAAAATAGCCTTGTTGCTTACTGCACTATTTGTACCAATACATTTTGACGTATCAATCAGACTATCACTACTGCAGGATACTGCTAACGCGACACTACGATCAGAGACCCTTTGCCGAAACTGTGTGCGATGCAATCGCAAATGGTGGTGTAAAAAAGCAATCAAAAAAGGTGCAAAACGTTTGCAATGATGGAAACATCATTCACGGTTCAGATTTTAGTTGCGTGTGCGATGCAGGACACACGGTTATTCCATTCAAACTGTCTGTGATGAGGCAGAACGACAGAAACGGGCAGCCATAACAATGTGTGTGCGATGCAGGACACACGGTTAACTCGGACGAACTATTTTCGATTAGGGAACACAACAGAAATGGTTCAACTTAACAAGATGTGTGTGATATGCGGCATACAGTTCACATGGATGAACTGCTTGAGATGAGCCAAAAGAACACAAACGAGTCGTGTAAACAAGATGTGTGTGATACGTGGCAAACAGCGTACTCGGATGAACTGTTTGTGATGAGAAATTACAACACAGACGGTCAATGCAGTTACTTCGTGTGCGATTCTGTGTGTACACAAAACTTTGAAAAATGCAAACTAGTTGTTTGCGGTGGCGGAGTATCGCACACGATGCGTCTGCGAGTACTCGTGTGCGATGATTAGTATGTTACACATACGTTTCCTTATGTTAACATGTGTGTGAATTTGCAATATGGATAGTTAATATGCAAATGCCTTCTGGTTATCGGGCGTACGCTTAAACTCAATGAACTGTGTATGAAAATTTATGAACTTGTGTAACATCATTTGAGTAACATATATATAGTAGTTATAATATTCGACAAAAGGAGGATCTTCGTAACACGGTTTTGACAACCATATGGTCCATATCTACGTACTTTAACATAGTAACAACTATCACATTTTAAGAGGCTAAGGGCCAACAACCATATGGTCCATATCTACATACTTAACATATATAGTAATAGCTAGCACATTTTAAGAGGCTGAGGGCCAACAACCACAACTATCCACTGGAAGCAGCTTGATCACGACGACTCGACATCTCGTCAATGAAAAGGAAGAGTCCTCATGTGCCTTGGTAGATCATGAGTAGAACAGTGTCTCCAATTTTCTAATATGGATGCATTGCCACGAGAAGCGAGAACTTGTTAATTTGAATGGTTCCATTTCTGCGGGAAATGCAGTACCTTGCAATCACTTTGGCGTTATTAGCAGGCACAAGTGTAATTCGACCATGCCGGGAAATTGATCCAGGAACTGCTACATGGGGCAATTTCTGTTGACATGTAGAATAAAAACAATTGTAACATATCGTTGAAGATATATATAGTTTATGAGCATCAATATTAAAATAAGACTTTTTACCAGCGTTTTGTGCACAGAATTAGTCTTGTTCAGTGTGTGCACCATAGGTCTAATTAATCCCATCCAAAGTCCAGCGGTCATACGCTGTGCTATCTCTGTCAGATTATCAACAAAGTTTATGACATGCTTCAAGTCCTTTCAGTGAAATTTGGTATGCTTAGTAACATACATATCATTCACTATGCACCCAACATATCATGCTTAAAAGGTGGAAAAGTATTATTTATTCAGAACATGACAGAAGAATATATAGTGCACATAAATTGGTAAATAGAATTTGTTACTGCCTAGGAACGGAGTCGGAATATGATATCACAATTGGTTGCTTAAAAAGTGATCAATTGGTTGCTTAAATAGTAATATGACAGCAAGGAGAAAGTTGAAAGGACACTAACCTCGATCAGACTTTGATCGGCTGATGACGTTGGGGAAGGAAACATCCATGTTAATTAGATCAGGCTGTGGTGCACGCACTAGAATTTTATTGTCAGCTTTCAGTTCATAACACTTAGAAATTTTTCTCCAAAGGTCCGCATTAAAATAGGAGTGACCATCTTTATCAAGTTTTATGCTAATCGTCATTGTAAATCCATGCTGCATTGTCAATATGACATCTTGGGAATCATCAGCAAATTAAAGCCCAAGATTTCCTTCTACTCCCGTTCTTGCAAAGCAAGGGATGTCACTGGTACCCATCGGTGCTATACAAATGATTTCTAACCCCCCTTCCGCAATGACATTTGGAACCGTCGCCAAGTGAGTGTGGGCGATAGGGGGGGGGGTCCTTCCCACACGACCCAAAAACCGTCGGGGATAGAGAGCCTTGATGCATACAGTTGTCCCTATATAACTGTTTCCGATATCTCGAATATCCCAAATGCTTCATCCTTGCTACTCATTTGTGCTCGCATTGTCATCACAGTTAGAGTTTTGTGGTTTTACCTAAATCTAGGCAGATTCCAGGCAGGGCAGTTTTCCAGGCAGATTCCAGGAACGGAAGTTTTACAATGCCTGGCACACCACAAACAGTTCATGTTTATAAACCGTGTACGATGGGTAGACAGTCACACACATTTAATTTTCCCGCACCGTATGTGATAGTGTCTGACATCACACACGCTTTGCAAATGGCAACTGTGTGCATGCTTGCACATGTTTCCTCTTTGTGAACCATCTTGGATTATGGTGTATATCGCAAACATTTGTGTTTTATCAACCGTGTCTGCCGTAATGACCTGCACAACATAATTTTGCCCTAATTTAATTGCTTCTATTTAAAATTGTACCTAATTTAGACTTGAAAGTAGCCTATAGCTTTATTCATATCCATCAAACATCAGGTTCAAAAAACCAATGCATTATTCGATTCACATGTACATATGTTTAAGAATTACATAAGTACCAAATAAAGAATGATGTACCAGGGTTCTATACTTGTACTAGTACAGATGGTAAAGAAAGAAGCGAAGGGCATTCCAGTTGCTGAATAAGGTGAAGCGGAATGGCCCTATTGTGCCCCCTGGATGCAGAAGGCAAGCAGGACTCTAGTCCAACCCCTTGTGATGGCCGGCCGCCAATCATGTAGTTTGAGAGGTAATCTTGAGAAAACCGCTTCAGGATCCACTGCAAAAGAAAAAAGATTCAGATATTGTCATCTAACATAACTCATTACTGGTAGTAAAAAGAAGGCTACATGGTTCTTACTTAAAGATTCAGATATTGTCATCTAACACAACTCATTACGGGTAGTAAAAAGAAGGCTACAAGGTTCTTACTAACATCCTGCAGTTCACTGTTGTCTTGCATAAAGTGTAAACAAATAGTTCGATTGACATCTTTTGACCCATTTTAATAACAATCTTTATCAATTTCCTCACTTGATGCTGGTTCATGAATATCTCATTGCCCCATACGCAGAAAGGGTTGAAGTGTGGATCTTTGGCAATGATATATGTACCTAAAAGCACCAAGTTAATATTAGAAGCTAAACAACAATTAAAAAATGATGTAGTACAACACTCCATCCATCCCATTGTATAAGATTTTATTACATGTATATCTAAACTCCCTAGACATCAAAAAAACATTAAGGTAACACTCTTCCTTGTTGCTATGTAGCCTGGGATTGCATATTTAGTCATTCAGTACAATGCATGTTGCTAAACAACAATTGAAAAACGAAAAGGCATGTTTACTGCAATATCCTTAACAACAACCAAATATCGTAATTCATAGTGGTATTGTTGAAACTGTTATTGATGAAATTGAATTGCACGGCAAATAGTTGCACATATAGAGCATCACATGGTGAAGAACTGAAATAAACAAGTCATAAGGACATCTCTAGGCGATCCTTACAAAGTTGAAGGACTAAAACCCTTAGTGGATATATATATATATATATATACTCCAGCAATTTTTGGCCTTTTATAGTCGATCCCCTAAACTTAAGGTTGTAAACTTCAATTTGATCAAGTTCAAAGCAGGTTCAACCGAAGGTAGCATGCATTCAAACATAAACATAGATAGTTTTGCATAACCGAACATAAAACATAAATTTAAACTAAGCTAAACTACTTTCGATCAAAATAGAGGTCGAGCCAATCCTTCCTCGACATGTACGGTGTGCTGCGAGCCAGGTCCGGGACAGTACCATCGTCGGGGTCGTTGGGGAAGGCACTCCTCCACTCGTCGACGACGATCTCCTCGTCCTTGGGGCCCACCTCGATGCCCTCCGCGCCGCCGTCGCCGCTGCCTTCGACCTCATCATTAGAGGAGAGCGCGATAACCTCGCAGCCCTCCGCGCCGCCATCCTCACCGCCTTCGACCTCGTCATCTGAGGAGAGCGCGATAACCTCGCCGCCCTCCACGCCAGCAAAGATCGCCCACTCCGCCTCCACAAGCTCCGGGTGCTGGCGGCGGAGCTCTTTCATGTAGGCCTCGTCGGCGGCCTCAGCCTCGAGGCGCTCCCATGCCTTGTGGTCCTCTCGTGCCATAGCCGAGCTCACCACCCCTAGCTCCGGCGGAACGGTGTGGACCGGACATGTGCCGAAGGGGAAATTGAGCCTAGCCACCGCGCCGTGGTAGAGGACCTGCCAGCGGCAGTGTGGAAGCTACCGAGCCACCGGCGGGTGTGGGTCTCTCGATCTGTAATCTCGGCGACCCACGTCCCATACTGCCGCTGCCGGACCACGAGGTAGGACTTCGTCTGCTGTAGGGTCCGAGGGAGGACGGGCAAGTCCTTGAACCGGCGTAGGGGCGTGACGACGGGCGGATCCGGGGACCGGCGACGGCTGATCGGGCCCACGGAGGATGACGGGGACACCTCGGCGGCCACCTCGCTGGCGTCGGGCAAAAAGGCCATGATAAACCTCTTTTTGGCCATTGTCTCCTCGAGCTCCTCGGCACACAGGCAGAGGTTCATGATGGAGGCTCCGGCGATGGCGGTGACCTACCAATGGTTTCGAGGGTTGTGTGTGTTTGTGTGAGCAGAGGTTTTGGGGTGTGTGTGAGGGGGGGGGGGGCAAGGTTGTGTTTGAGGAAATACTGCGGCAACTGAAAATTTTACTAGGCGGGAGTAACAAGGCGGGACTACTAAAAATTTGGATCAAGGACGAGCAGATATTTTTGAGATTGCGAGGGATGCAGAGGCGGGAGTAAAATGCCGGGGCTACTGAATATTTGAATCAAGGGATAGAAGCAGAGCAGGAGTAACATACATCGCACACGGTCCGCACATACAAATCGTGTGCTATCAAACATTAAAACCTTCCAAGCGGTAGGTATTTTTGAGATTGCGAGGGATGCAAAGGCGGGAGTTTTTGGGGAGTGAGCTAGTGTGCTTGACACGCCGACTGTGGATTGTAGCCGACGCACCTTCTCGCGTACTATACACTGACGATGCTCCAAGATATTTTTTACTACATCTCACACGGTTGGTGATAATAAACTGTGTGGGATCTACTTGATTTGAATTACAAAATGGGGTCACATCGGCAATGGACGCTGTTTGAATTGCTAGACCATTTATCTGTAGTGTACATGCAACTATATGTGTATAGTAAAAGAATTGGAATTATTCAGAGTTCGTTTGGACATTTTATACATTAAACTAGTTTTCTAGCCATTTCACGTGCACAATTCAAAATTAAACTACATGCACATGCTCCGGTGCATACCAATTGGTTGAAAAATCAAATTTGTGTCCTTCAGTGCATGCTTAGGTCCCATGCAATAAGTGGGAATGCATTTTTGGGGTTCGTTTGGCCTTTTTTTATACATTAATTGGATTTTCTAGGCATTTTATGTTCATAATTAAAATTTGAACTACAAGCACATGCTCCAATGCATCAAAGTTGGTTGAAAAATCACATGTGTGTCCTTGGGTGAATTTCTAGGTCCCATGCAAGAGATGGGAATGAATTTCAAATACCAGGGCATTGTTGATTGACGACAAAACATTGGGATACCTGGTTTTTAAATTCTAGTAAATCCAAAACTCGATGAAATTCATGAAACTTGTCATGCTATGATGGAGCGGCATTTGGGGCGGGTTTGGGTATAAGCTTCTCACAAACTAGAGCTTCTCACAATAAGCATGATGGTTTTGATAGGGAACATACCACCTTTGGGGACGGGATGATATCTCCTGCCTCTTATTGCTTTCAAAAAATTTGTAGTGTCAACATAGAACAACAGGAGTGTTATGTTTAATCTTGGAATTTTTCGGGGTTCGTTTGGCCTTTTTTATACATTAACTAGGTTTTCTACGCATTTTATGTGCATAATTCAAATTTGAACTACAAGCACATGCTCCAATGCACTAAAGTTGGTTCAAAAACCACATGTCTGTCCTTGTGCAAGAGATGGGAATGAAATTCAAACACCAGGGCACTGTTGATTGCCGGCAAAATGTTGAGATGCCTGGGTTTTAAATTCTGGTAAATCCAAAACTCATCTGAAATTCATGAAACTTGGCATGCTATCATGGAGCGGCATCAACATGCCGTAGTAAAAAATTTGTCCCATTCGGGGCAGGTTTGGGTATATGCTTCTAAAAAACCAGAGCTTCTCACAACAAGCATGATGGTTTCGATAGGGAACGTCCCACCTTTGGGGACGAAACGATATCCATTGCCTCTTATGGCTTTCAAAAAATTTCTCGTGTCAACATAGCAAAACATGAGTGTTGTGTCGATTTTTGGGTTTTCGGGGTTCGTTTGGACAGATTTATGCATTAACTGAGTTTTCTAGGTATTTTATGTGCATAATTCAAATTTGAACTGCATGCACATGCTCTAGTGCATATAAATTGGTTGAAAAATCACATGTGTGTCCTTGGGTGCATGCTTAGGTCCCATGCAACAGACGGGAATGAATTTCAAACACCGGGGCACTGTTGATTGCCGGCAAAACATTGAGATACCTTGTTTTTAAATTCTAGTAAATCCAAAACTAGTCTGAAATTCATGAAACCTGGCATGCTATCACGGAGCGGCATCTCAACATGCCGTGGTAAAAGTTTTGTCCCATTTGGGGCAGGTTTGGGTATAAGCTTCTCACAACCAGAGGTTCTCACAACAAGCATGATGGTTTTGATAGGGAACGTCCCACCTTTGGGGACGAAACGATATCCTTTGCCTCTTATTGCTTTCTAAAAATTTCTAGTGTCAACATAGAACAACAGGAGTGTTGTGTCAATTTTTGTGATTTTTCAGGGTTCGTTTGGACATTTTTATGCATTAACTGGGTTTTCTAGGCATTTTATGTGCATAATTCAAATTTGAACTACAAGCACATGCTCCGGTGCACTAAAGTTGGTTGAAAAATCTAATCTCTGTCTTTGGGTGCATGCTTAGGTCCCATGCAAGAGATGGGAATGAATTTCAAACACCGGGGCACTGTTGATTGCTGGCAAAACATTGAGATACCTGGTTTTTAAATTCTAGTAAATCCAAAACCCATCTGAAATTCATGAAACTTGGCATGCTATCATGGAGCGACATCAACATGCCGTGGTAAAAAAATTGTCCCATTTGGGGCAGGTTCGGGTATAAGCTTCTCACAAACCAGAGCTTCTCACAACAAGCATGATGGTTTTGATAGGGAACATACCACCTTTGGGGACGGGATGATATCTCCTGCCTCTTATTGCTTTCAAAAAATTCCTAGTGTCAACATAGAACAACAGGAGTGTTGTGTTTAATCCTGGAATTTTTCGAGGTTTGTTTGGCCTTTTTTATACATTAACTAGGTTTTCTAGGCATTTTATGTGCATAATTTAAATTTGAACTACAAACACATGCTCCAATGCACGGAAGTTGGTTGAAAAATCCCATGTGTGTCCTTGGGTGAATTTCTAGGTCCCATGCAAGAGATGGGAATGAAATTCAAACACCAAGGCACTGTTGATTGCCGGCAAAATGTTGAGATGCATGGTTTTTAAATTCTAGTAAATCCAAAACTCGTCTGAAATTCATGAAACTTGGCATGCTATCATGGAGCGGCATCACATGCCGTGGTAAAAAAATTGTCCCATTTGGGGCAGGTTCGGGTATAAGCTTCTCACAAACGAGAGCTTTTCACAACAAACATGATGGTTTCGATAGGGAACGTCCCACCTTTGGGGAGGAAACGATATCCATTCCCTCTTATTGCTTTCAATAATTTTCTAGTGTCAACATAGAACAACCTGAGTGTTGTGTCAATTTTTGTGATTTTTCGGGGTTCGTTTGGACATTTTTTATGCATTAACTGGGTTTTCTAGGCATTTTATGTGCATAATTCAATTTCAAACTGCAAGCACATTCTCCAGTGCACTAAAGTTGGTTGAAAAATCTAGTATGTGTCCTTGGGTGCATGCTTAGGTCCCATGCAAGAGACATGAATGAAATTCAAACACCAGGGCACTGTTGATTGCCGGCAAAACGTTGAGATGCCTGATTTTTAAATTCTGGTAAATCCAAAACTCGTCTGAAATTCATGAAACTTGGCATGCTATCATGGAGCGGCATCAACATGCCGTGGTAAAAAAATTGTCCCATTCGGGGCAGGTTTGGGTATATGCTTCTCACAAACCAGAGCTTCTCACAACAAGCATGATGGTTTTTGGTAGGGAACGTCCGACCTTGGGGGACGAAACGATATCCATTGCCTCTTATTGCTTTCAAAAAAAATTCTCGTGTCAAGATAGAACAAGAGGAGTGTTGTGTCAATTTTTGGGATTTTTCGGGGTTCGTTTTGACATTTTTATGCATTAATTGAGTTTTCAATGCATTTATGTGCATAATTCAAATTCGAACTACATGCACATGCTCTAGTGCATATAAATTGGTTGAAAAATCAGGTGCATGTTTAGGCCCCATGCAAGAAATGTGGATGAATTTCAAACACGAGGGCATCGTTGATTGCCGACAAAACATTGAGATGACTGGTTTTTAAATTCTAGTAAATCCAAAACTCGTCTGAATTCATGAAACTTGGCATGCTATCATGGAATGGCACCCGACATGCTGTGGCATTTTTCGTGTCCATTTTGAGAGAAGGCACACTCGAATAATGACAGCCAACAAAGGCATTTTGAAAAAAATAGCTGCCACTTTAATATCTCAAACGTTTGTAGAATTCAACCGTGTGCGTTCTATTAGCCATTCACGTGACACCACGTGTCTTGGTTTTAATGGCTGTAGGAGGTGTCGTGCGGAAAACTGCTTGACCTTGACTGAACAGGAGGCGTGCGAGCGCAGTCCGGTGCGCAAGCTGGCCGAGAGGCGTACAAGCTGTCCTCCAATGCGCAGGCTCACTGGGAAGCATGCAAACTGTACACTAAGCAGACTCACTGGGAGGCGAGGCCTTTGACTTCCATGGCCGCCCGACTTCCTCTCCATTAATGGCGCCCGAGCCGCTGTTTAATACGGGCGGCCTTACTGTTCGCCTCCCATTCCCCTCCCTCCCGCAGACCTCCACCAATGCCATGGCGCAGAACGATCATCTGCCACTAGTCTTCAAGTTTGGTCAAGTCGACTCCGAGCCGGAGGAGATAGAAAATAAGGAGGAATGGGGCCTCATGGATATGGCCCAGAACGAGCTGGCTGCGACAGTTGCTGCCCTCGCTCTCGTCCCAGCTACCATCCCCGTGCCCGTGATACATCTATTTTGCATCATGCTTTTATGTTGATATTTATTGCACTATGGGCTGTTATTACACGTTATGTCACAATACTTATGCCTTTTATCTCTTATTTTACAAGGTTTACATGAAGAGGGAGAATGCCAGCAGCTGGAATTCTGGGCTGGAAAAGGATCAAACATTGGAGACCTATTTTGCACAACTCAAAAAGCTCTGAAACTCCACGAAACACTGTTTCAGAAAATATAAAAAATATCTGGCGAAAGAGATCTGCCAGGGGGGCCACCACCTCTCCACGAGGGTGGGGGGCGCGCCCCCTGCCTCATGGGCCAGCCGGTGACCCCCCGATGCCCATCTTCTCCTATATGAGGTGTTTTGACCTGGAAAAAATCAGAAGGAGGCTTTCGGGATCAGACGCCGCCGTCTCGAGGCGGAACCTTGGCGGAACCAATCTAGAGCTCTGGCAGAGCTGTTTTGCCGGGGATACTTCCCTCCGGGAGGGGGAAATCGTCACCGCCATCATCACCAATAACTCTCCCATCTTGGGGAGGGTTATCTTCATCAACATCTTCACCAACACCATCTCCTCTCGAACCCTAGTTCATCTCTTGTATCCAATCTTTGTGTCCAAACCTCAGATTGGTACCTGTAGGTTGCTAGTAGTGTTGATTACTCCTTGTAGTTGATGCTAGTTGGTTTACTTGGTGGAAGATCATATGTTCAGATCCATTATGCATATTAATACCCCTCTGATCATGAACAATATTATGTCTTGTGAGTAGTTACTTTTGTTCCTGAGGACATGGGAGAAGTATTGCTATGAGTAGTCATGTGAATTTGGTTTTCGTTCGATATTTTGATGAGATGTATGTTGTCTCTCCTCTAGTGGTGTCATGTGAACGTCAACTACATGACACTTCACCATTGTTTGGGCCTAGAGGAAGGCATTGGGAAGTAATAAGTAGATGATGGGTTGCTAGAGTGACATAATCTTAAACCCTAGTTTATGCGGTGCTTCGTAAGGGGCTGATTTGGATCCACTTGTTTCATGGTATGGTTAGGTTTACCTTAATACTTCTTTTGTAGTTGCGGATGCTTGCAATAGAGGTTAATCATAAGTAGGATGCTTGTCCAAGTAAGGGCAGCACCCAAGCACCGGTCCACCCACATACCAAATTATCAAAGTAACGAACGCGAATAATATGAACGTGATGAAAACTAGCTTGACGATAATTCCCATGTGTCCTCGGGAGCGCTTTCCTTCATATAAGAGTTTGTCCAGGCTTGTCCTTTGCTACAAAAAGGATTGGGCCATCTTTCTGCACCTTATTTACTTTTACTATTTGTTACTTGTTACCAATTACCTTATCACAAAACTATCTATTACCGATAATTTCAGTGCTTGCAGAAAATACCTTACTGAAAACTGCCTATCATTTCCTTCTGCTCCTCGTTGGGTTCGACACTCTTACTTATTGAACGGACTACGATGGATCCCCTACAATTGTTTGTCATCAAGACTCTTTTCTGGCGCCGTTGCCGGGGAGTGAAGCGCCTTTGGTAAGGAAAAATTTATACAGTGTGCTGAAATTTACTGTTACTTGTTACTATGGCTCATAATTCTTGGGTATCTTCACCCCTACCAGAAGAGCAAAGAGTTGCTCCTCAACATACTGAACCTACTAAAAATGTTTGCTTTGAAATTCCTTCGGGTATGATAGAGAAACTGCTAGATAATCCCTTTACAGGAGATGGAACACTTCATCCCGATTTGCACCTAATCTATGTGGATGAAGTTTGTGGATTATTTAAGCTTGCAGGTATGCCCGAGGATGTTATCAAGAAGAAGGTCTTCCCTTTATCTTTGAAGGGAGATGCATTGACATGGTTTAGGCTATGCAATGATATTGGATCATGGAACTATAATCGACTGAAGTTGGAATTTCATCAGAAGTTCTACCCTATGCATCAGGTTCATCGTGATCGTAATTATATATATAATTTTTGGCCTCGTGAAGGAGAAAGCATCGCTCAAGATTGGGGGAGGCTTAAGTCAATGTTATATTCATGCCCCAATCATGAGCTCTCAAGAGAAACGATCATTCAAAAATTTTATGCTCGGATTTCTCTCAATAATCGCCCCATGCTCGATAATTCTTGTACTGGTTCTTTTATGATGAAGACTATTGAATTCAAATGGGATTTATTGGAAAGAATTAAAGACAACTCTGAAGATTGGGATCTCGACAAAGGTAAGGAGTCAGGTATGACCCCTAAGTTTGACTGTGTTAAAGCTTTTATGGATACATATGTTTTCCATGAATTTAGCACTAAATATGGACTTGACTCTGAGATAGTAGCTTCTTTCTGTGAATCATTTGCCACTTATGTTGATCTCCCTAAGGAGAAGTTGTTTAAATACCATCCTTCCATTGAAGTAAAAGTAGTTGAACCTGTTAAAGTTGAAGAAAAGACTATCACTTATAATGTTGATCCTATTGTTCCTACTTCTTATATTGAGAAACCACCTTTCCTTGTTAGAATAAAGGATCATGCTAAAGCTTCAACTGTGGTTCGTAAGAGTAATACTAGAACACCTACACCCTCTGAGCAAATTAAAGTTGAACCTAGTGCTCCTATGGTTAAAGATCTCTTGGTTGAAAATTTAGATGGACATGTTATTTACCTCCAAGAGGAAGCTGCTAGAATAGCCAAAACCGATACTAGGAATAAACATAGACCTGTTGTAGGCATGCCTATTATTTCTGTTAAAATAGGAGATCATTGTTATCATGGTTTATGTGACGTAGGTGCTAGTGCAAGTATAATCCCTCATTCCTTATATAAGGAAATTATGCACGATATTGCAGCTGCTGAGTTAGAAGGTATTGATGTCACTATTAAGCTTGCCAATAGAGACACGATTTCACCAGTTGGGATTGTTAGAGATGTTGAAGTCTTGTGTGGGAAGGTTAAATACCCTACTGATTTTCTTATTCTTAGTTCCCCACAAGATGAGTTGTGTCCCATTATATTTGGTAGACCCTTCTTGAATACTATTAATGCTAAGATAGACTGTGTGAAAGATATTGTCACTGTTGGTTTAGGGGATATGTCTCATGATTTTAACTTTGCTAAATTTCATAGACAACCCCATGATAAAGAATTACCTAGTAAGGATGAAATTATTGGTCTTGCTTCTATTGTTGTGCCCCCTAATGATCCCTTAGAACAATATTTGCTAGACCATGAAAATTATATGTATATGAATGAAAGAAAGGGAAATAAATGAAATATTCTTTAAGCAGGGACCCGTATTGAAAAACAACTTGCATGTTGAAATCCTAGGGGATCCTCCTCCACCCAAGGGTGATCCCGTGTTTGAACTTAAACCATTACCTGATAATCTTACGCGTGTTTATCTCGATGAAAAGAAGATATATCCTGTTATTATTAGTGCTAACCTTTCAGAGCAGGAAGAAAAAAATTATTGAAAACTTTGAAGAAGCAATGTGCTGCTATTGGATATACTCTCGATGATCTTAAGGGCATTAGTCCCACTTTATGCCAACACAAGATAAAGTTGGAAGAGGACGCGAAACCGGTTATCGATCATCAACGACGGTTAAATCCTAAGATGAAAGAAGTGGTAAGGAAGGAAATACTAAAGCTTCTAGAGGCAGGTATAATCTATCCAGTTGCTGATAGCCAGTGGGTAAGTCCTGTCCATTGTGTCCCTAAGAAGGGAGGTATGGCTGTTGTCCCTAATGATAAAGATGAATTGACTCCGCAAAGAATTGTTACAGGTTATAGGATGGTAATTGATTTTCGCAAATTAAATAAATCCACTAAGAAAGATCATTACCCTTTGCCTTTTATTGACCAAATGCTAGAAAGGTTATCCAAACATACTCATTTTGCTTTCTAGATGGTTATTCTGGTTTGTCTCAAATACATGTGTCAAAAGGGGATCAAGAAAAGACCACTTTTACTTGTCCTTTCGTTACCTTTGCTTATAGACGTATGCCTTTTGGTTTATGTAATGCACCTGCTACCTTTCAAAGATGCATGATGGCTATATTCTCTAATTTTTGTGAAAAGATTGTTGAGGTTTTCATGGATGATTTTTCCGTTTACGAAACTTCTTTTGATGATTGCTTGAGCAACCTTGATCGAGTTTTGCAGAGATGTGAAGACACTAATCTTGCCTTGAATTGGGAGAAGTGGCACTTTGTGGTTAATGAAGGCATTGTCTTGGGACATAAAATTTCTGAAAGAGGTATTGAAGTTGACAATGCTAAGGTTGATGCTATTGAAAAGATGCCGTGTCCCAAGGACATCAAAGGTATACGAAGTTTCCTTGGTCATGCCGGGTTTTATAGGAGGTTCATTAAGGACTTCTCCAAAATCTCCAGGCCTCTGACTAATTTCTTACAAAAAGATGTTCCTTTTGTCTTTGATGATGATTGTTTAGAAGCATTTGAAATACTTAAGAAAGCATTGATCTCTGCACCTATTGTCCAGCCTCCTGACTGGAATTTACCCTTTGAGATTATGTGCGATGCTAGTGATTATGTTGTAGGTGCTGTTCTAGGACAAAGAGTTGATAAGAAATTGAATGCTATCCAATATGCTAGTACAACTCTAGATAGTGCCCAGAGAAATTATGCTACTACTGGGAAGGAGTATTTAGCAGTCGTATTTGCTTGTGATAAGTTTAGACCTTATATTGTTGATTCTAAAGTAACTATTCACACTGATCATGCTGCTATAAAATACCTTATGGAAAAGAAAGATGCTAAACCTAGACTTATTAGATGGGTTCTCTTGCTGCAAGAATTTGATTTGCATATTATTGATAGAAAGGGAGCTAAGAACCCCGTTGCAGACAACTTGTCTAGGCTAGAGAATATTCTTGATGACCCACAACCTATTAATGATAGCTTTCCTGATGAACAATTAGCTGTCATAAATACTTCTCGTACTAGTCCTTGGTATGTTGTTTATGCTAATTACATTGTTGCTAAGTTTATACCGCGTAATTTCACATACCAGCAAAAGAACAAAAAATTCTTCTATGATTTGAGACATTACTTCTGGGATGACCACACCTTTATAAAGAAGGAGTAGATGGTATTATTAGACGTTGTGTACCTAAGCATGAACAAGAACAGATCCTACGCAAGTGCCACTCCGAAGCTTATGGAGGATACCATGCTGGAGATAGAACTGCACATAAGGTATTGCAATCTGGTTTTTATTGGCCTACTCTCTTCAAGGATGCTCGTAAGTTTGTCTTATCTTGTGATGAATGTCAAAGAATTGGTAATATCAGTAGACATCAAGAAATGCCTATGAATTATTCACTTGTTATTCAACCATTTGATGTCTGGGGCTTTGATTATATGGGACCGTTTCCTTCCTCTAATGGGTATACACATATTCTAGTTGCTGTTGATTACGCTACTAAGTGGGTAGAAGCTATTCCAACTAGTAGTGCTGATCACAACACCTCTATTAAGATGCTTAAAGAAGTTATTTTTCCGAGGTTTGGAGTCCCTAGATACTTAATGACTGATGGTGGTTCACACTTTATTCATGGTTCTTTCCGTAAAATGCTTGCTAAGTATGATGCTAATCATAGAATTGCATCCCCTTATCACCCACAATCTAGTGGTCAAGTAGGACTAAGTAATAGAGAGCTGAAATTAATTTTGCAAAAGACTATTAATAGATCTAGAAAGAATTGGTCCAAGAAACTTCATGATGCATTATGGGCTTATAGGACTGCATATAAAAATCATATGGGTATGTCTCCGTATAAAATGGTTTATGGAAAAGCTTGTCACTTACCTCTTGAGCTAGAACATAAGGCATATTGGGCTATTAAAGAGCTCAATTATGATTTCAAACTTGCCGGTGAGAAGAGGTTATTTGACATTAGCTCGCTTGATGAATGGAGAGCCCAGGCTTATGAGAATGCCAAGCTGTTTAAAGAAAAGGTTAAAAGATGGCATGACAAAAGGATACAGAAGCGTGAGTTTAACGTAGGTGATTATGTCTTGCTATACAACTATCGTTTAAGATTTTTTGCAGGAAAACTTCTCTCTAAATGGGAAGGTCCTTACGTTATCGAGGAGGTCTATCATTCCGGTGCCATAAAAATCAACAACTTCGAAGGCACAAATCCGAAGGTGGTGAACGGTCAAAGAATCAAACATTATATCTTAGGTAATCCTATAAATATTGAAACCAATGTTATTGAAACCGTAACCCCGGAGGAATACATAAGGGACACTTTCCAGAACGATTCAGACCCCGAAAAGGAAGAGGTATGTGGTACAGTAAGTAAACCGACTCCAAAACAATTCTAATGGCAATTTTTCACTGTTTTGGAATATTTAGAAAAATAGAAAAATAAGAGACAGTCTGGAAAGGACACGAGGCATCAAAGAGGGTGGAGGGCGCGCCCCCTTCCCCTGGGCGCGCCCCCTGCCTCGTGGGCACCTTGTGTGCCTCCCGGACTCCGATTTCTTGCACGTTACTTCTTTTGGTCGGTAAAAAATCACTATATATTCTCCCGAAGGTTTTGACCACCGTATCACGCAAAATCCTCTGTTCTTGTTTCGAGCTATTTTCTGCTAGGGTTGACAAGGCTAGGCATCATGGCGTCCTCCTCCTCCAACAATGAGAGCAACGATGCTTGGCTAATGAAGATAGAGCTGAAGAGGGAAGAACCCGAGGAGATCAACAAGGAGAATATGATCAGGAAGGCTGTGGAAGATTAAGCTCCGGCAACAGGAGAAGAAGACATCCTTCAACCCCTTCCAAACCTTGTTACTTCAACTGAGATTGAAGCTTTCAAGATGATTGAGTTAGCTCAAATACAAAACAAGTATCTCACAAGTGAAAATATTTTGCTGAAGGAGCATATCGCCGCACTCAAGGGTATTATCCGCAAGTTGGAGGATCTCCTACGCTCGATGTATGATGATCCGGCATCACTGCTTTCAACTCCATCATCACCAACTTCGAAGGAGACATAATCATATGGGTATGGGCACTCCCCTTGGCAACTGCCAAGCTTGGGGGAGGTGCCCCGGTATCGTATCACCATCACACTCCTATCTTTACCGTTTTTCTTAGTTCGATCCTTCTGGTAATATCTTGATCTAGTAGAATAAAGTTAGCATGATCTAGTTGTGAGCTTTTGCTTTATGATCTTTATCTTTGTAACCGAGTCCGTGAGCTATATAATAAAGATTAGTGTTGACTCAAGGGATTGATTTCCTCACTTTGGTCATGGGAGAATAAAAGAAAATATAAAAAGTATCAAAGAGATCATATTGATCTTATGGGAAGTAATGACTTCACATATAAAGAGTATGATGAATAAAAGTTGTTGAGAGTTGACAAACATTGTTTTGGTCATCGTTGCAATTAACATGAAGTAATAAAGAAAGAGAGGTTTCTCATACAAATATACTATCTTGGACATCTTTTATGATTGTGATCACTCATTAAAATATGACATGCTAAAGAGTTGATGTTGGACAAGGAAGACAACATAATGGGTTATGTTTTCTTATATCCAAAATAAAGTATATTGCCATGGATCATCCAACATGTTGGGATTTCCTTTCCCCCTCATGCTAGCCAAAACTCCTCGCACCAAGTAGAAATACTACTTGTGCTTCCGTACACCCTTAAACCGAGTTTTCCCATGAGAGTCCACCATACCTACCTATGGATTGAGTAAGATCCTTCAAGTAAGTTGTCATTGTTGCAAACTCTCTAAAATATGTATGATTTATTAGTGTGGAGGAAATAAGCTTTATATGATCTTGTGATATGGAAGCAATAAAAGCGACGGAGTGCATAATAAAGGTCCTTATCACAAGTGGCAATATAAAGTGACGTTCTTTTGCGCTAAGATTTTGTGCATCCAACCATAAAAGCACATGACAACCTCTGCTTCCCTCTGCGAAGGGCCTATCTATTATTCTTGCCTTATAAGAGTCAAGGTGAAAATCACCTTTCCTTCTTACATTTTATCCTTTGGCAGGCACATTGTGTTGGAAAGATCCTGACATATATACCCACTTGGATGTAAGTTATCATGGTCTATTACTGTTGACATTACCCTTGAGGAAAAAGGTTGGGAGGCAATACCATAAGCCCCTATCTTTATCTGTGTCCGATTAAAACTCCATACCCATAAGTATTGCGTGAGTGTGAGCAATTGTGAAAGACTATATGATAGTTGAGTATGTGGACTTGCTGAAAAGCTCTTATAATGACTCTTTCCGATGTTATGATAAATTGCAAATGCTTCAATGACTGAGATCATAGTTTGTTGGTTTTCAATGAAGTTTCTAAGTCATACTTGACATTGTGAATGAATTGTTACATTAGCATAAGAATCATATGACAATATATGTGTGTTGCTGTTATAAGAATGATCATGATGCCCTCATGTCCGTATTTTATTTTTATCGACACCTCTATCTTTAAACATGTGGACATATTTTTCGATATCGGCTTTCGCTTGAGGACAAGCGAGGTCTAAGCTTGGGTGATTTGATACGTCCATTTTGCATCATGCTTTTATGTTGATATTTATTGCACTATGGGCTGTTATTACACGTTATGTCACAATACTTATGCCTTTTCTCTCTTATTTTACAAGGTTTACATGAAGAGGGAGAATGCCGACAGCTGGAATTCTGGGCTGGAAAAGGAGCAAACATTGGAGACCTATTCTGCACAACTCAAAAAGCTCCGAAACTTCACGAAACACCATTTCAGAAAATATAAAAAATAGCTGGCGAAAGAGATCTGCCAGGGGGCCACCACCTGTCCACGAAGGTGGGGGGCGCGCCCCATGCCTCGTGGACCAGCCGGTGACCCTCCGGTGCCCATCTTCTCCTATATGAGGTGTTTCGACCTGGAAAAAAAATCAGAAGGAGGCTTTCGGGACCAGACGCCACCGTCTCGAGGTGGAACCCTGGCGGAACCAATCTAGGGCTCCGGTGGAGCTGTTCTGCCGGGGATACTTCCCTCCGGGAGGGGGAAATCATCACCGCCGTCATCACCAACAACTCTCCCATCTTGGGGAGGGTTAACTTCATCAACATCTTCACTAGCACCATCTCCTCTCAAACCCTAGTTCATCTCTTGTATTCAATCTTTGTATCCAAACCTCAGATTGGTACCTGTAGGTTGCTAGTAGTGTTGATTACTCCTTGTAGTTGATGCTAGTTTGTTTACTTGGTGGAAGATCATATGTTCATATCCATTATGCATATTAATACCCCTCTGATCATGAACAATATTATGTTTGGTGTGTAGTTACTTTTGTTCCTGAGGACATGAGAGAAGTCTTGCTATAAGTAGTCATGTGAATTTGGTATTCGTTTGATATTTTGATGAGATGTATGTTTTCTCTCTTCTATGGTGTCATGTGAACGTCGACTACATGACGTTTCACCATTGTTTGGGCCTAGAGGAAGGAATTGGGAAGTAATAAGTAGATGATGGGTTGCTAGAGTGATAGAAGCTTAAACCCTAGTTTATGCTTTGCTTCGTAAGGGGCTGATTTGGATCCACTTGTTTCATGCTATGGTTAGGTTTACCTTAATACTTCTTTTGTAGTTGTGGATGCTTGCAATAGAGGTTAATCATAAGTGGGATGCTTGTCCAAGTAAGGGCAGCACCCAAGCACCGGTCCACCCACATACCAAATTATCAAAGTAACGAACGCGAATCATATGAACGTGATGAAAACTAGCTTGACGATAATTCCCATGTGTCCTCGGGAGTGCTTTCCTTCATATAAGAGTTTGTCCAGGCTTGTCCTTTACTACAAAAAGGATTGGGCCATCTTGCTACACCTTATTTACTTTTACTATTTGTTACTTGTTACCAATAACCTTATCACAAAACTATCTGTTACCGATAATTTCAGTGCTTGCAGAAAATACCTTACTGAAAACTGCCTATCATTTCCTTTTGCTCCTCGTTGAGTTCGACACTCTTACTTATCGAAAGGACTACGATAGATCCCCTACACTTGTGGGTCATCAGCCCGCGCCAGCGACTATCCCCGTAGTATTGATGGGCTGGTCCCCGAGCACTATCGTAGAGCTAGAAGCCGCGGGCGTCAGTGAGGTCTCCGCAGACCCGCTCGAGCTCGTGTACATGCCAGCGCCAGCGCCCGTGCCCTAGCCCGTGCATGCCCCTCCA
Source organism: Secale cereale (assembly GCA_902687465.1). Taxonomy (NCBI): domain Eukaryota; kingdom Viridiplantae; phylum Streptophyta; class Magnoliopsida; order Poales; family Poaceae; genus Secale; species Secale cereale. Next base: position 580,503,065 of record LR738709.1, read on the forward strand.
CCCACCGTGGCGCCGGCCCCCGTGCGTTTGGTTGCACCCGTCCTGCCCATGCCCGTGCCCGTGCGCGCGCCCCCCTCAGCGGCATTGGACACTATCATCGACCGCTACCTCTCAGTGGCGCCAGTTGCCATCCTCCCGCACCCTGCCCGTAGATCGCGCGGCGACATGATATTTTATCTACATGTGAAGAACATTTTATGCTGCCTTGAAGACTTCAACAACGACGTCCCGGAGGATGACAATGACAACGACGACACGGCACGCTGCCTCTACCGCCGCCGGAAATAGTTTTTTGGGGTTTAATACTGTATCTCGAATTCTCGATCATATGAATATAAATTCGTAGTGTGACTGAATGAAAGATATGGTTTGAAAAAACTTGCATTTTTCTCTCATAATGTACAGACTTATCAAATGATTTTCTTTTGAAAAAACGTCAATGGTTTTCAAATATAAAACACTCATCGCAAACGTTTTAGTTAGAACACCCGGATGCAAACCGACAGCTTCCCCAGGAAGCCAAGGGAAAATGTGCTAAGCAGGATTTCTGCACCCTTACAACACAAACGGTTGTTTTGCATGACCCCTATGCAACCACGTACAAACAATTGGGTAAGATTTGCACATCTGCCATTTCGGGTATGTTGCCATTTGTCAAACTGGAAAGATTGACATTTGTTTATCTAGTAACATTGCCATTTGTCAACCTTGTAACACTGTGATTTGTCAAAATATGCAGCTAAAAATTACTAGCACTATCTAATTTTTGCAACTAAAATCACTAACACTGTTCATATGGACACCAATACAAAGTGGCATTATACTTTTTTGTCATCCAAATTGAAAAATAATATACCTGCCACCACGCAACCCGTGTGACGTGCGAGCATGCGTGAGTTGATGGGGCGCATATGCAAATGTACCTTTCATTACATACAACAAGTCATCAACACACAACAACAACGAGGATACATGTTGGATTATAGATTATTTCCAACAAAACATTCTAGTAAAGTAAAGTTTTTCTCACACAACAAATAACAAAGCGATGAAATGAACTTCAGCTCAACCAATCCTCGTCGTTGGAAACGCTTGCTTTGAACCATAACTGATTCTCTGGGAAGGGCCAACTATTGTCAATCTCGAGACCAATGTAGGACTGATCATCCAGGCTGAAGCGGCCTATATCAGGATGCATATTGTGATAGCCAGGGTAGGGAACCATAGCAATGTCCAAGGTATAGATACAGTTGCTTCTCAGAAATGGTAGTAATGTTGTGTCAACAGCAGCTGGATCGCCTTTCACCATCATTGGGTAGTTTTTTCCAAGGAATACCGAGTTTTCTCCAAGACTATCAATACTGAACCAGGGAGAAGGAGGTGTTGGTGCTAGTACACTAGTATCCATCCGAAATACCCTGCAATGGATGTTGGAATAGGTCCGGATAGTGCGGCCATGGGAGACAACACCTGCTTCGTTAGTAACATCAGGAGTGCCCTGTATACATACAAGAAGAGGTGATCCATCGGAATAAGTTGCCAAGCGCCATTGAGTATATGGGTCCTGCTCGTCCTCATGCTCGTGATCATCACCATCATCATCTCCCCCTTGGTTATATTTTTTTTCAAGTATAGGTGGTGGAATGTTCACAAGACCTTTGGAAACACAAGAAAGTTAATTAGTACGGTGATACTAACTAGCATGCATGTGGATGAAAAAAAATTCTAATTACGGTGGAAGACAAACATACCGAAACAATAAGGATCCCATGCAAAAACAATGCCATGAGTGGTGGCAGCCAACACAAGACGCTCGTATTGAATTGCATCACAGTACTCATTCATGTACAGAAATTGATTTTTGAGCAATTTCCATCCATCTGTGGAAGCAGAGACCCCAACAAGCTTGTCAAAGATATCAACAACATCATAGTTTTTGTATTCCCAAGAGCGGTTGGGAACTCGAGAAATTACTATCTTACGTAGACGAATGTCATGATGATCGTATCTGAACGTACGTAGACTATGTGTGTGCTAAACCTCATGGCAGTCTGAGATTTTTGGAAGTGGAACCCGGTGACGAGTGCACACATTCACAAGTTCCCACTCGCGGTTGTTCCCAATATAAACAACCCAATCTCCATTTTTGCCTTCCCATGCCTTACCCTTAAGTGATGGCATCTTAACATCACACTTATCATTATCAAGCGGCATCAACTTGCACAAGGCAAGGCTTCCATCGTCCTCGCGACGACGAGCAGGGTGGCGAAGAAGATAGGGGAGATCAAACCGCTCCTAAATCCTTGGGTTCTTTGTAATGATCCTATTTGTTAAGTCGAGAATGGTCTTGTACGAACCTGCCATGCTAGCCGAGGTGATGACGTCGCACCGATCAATGAATTCCTCCACCACATCATCTTTCAGATCGGGGCAAGAATAACGGGGTCGTTTCCGGCCTGTTCCCTCCATGGAGAAGACGATCGAACAATGGCAAAAGGAAGGGTGAAGGCAAATGGAGGGAGGAAGAGCATGCGACAGCAGGTCCAAATCGACAGGGAAAGGCGAAGAGGCGGTGGACGGTTGCTACGGTACAAGAAGAGGCTAGTGGGGAGTGAACGGTTGCCACAGAGGTCACACACTGATGACAAGGCCGAGTGAACCGCATGTCGTATATCGCACACACCTTGATCTGGCTGACTGTTTCTTTTGTGTTGCTTAATCACAAACAGTTCATCCGAGTGAACCGTATGCTATATATCGCACACACCTTCATCTGGCTGTCCGTTTCTTTTGTGTTGCCTAATCACAAACAGTTCATCCGAGTGAACCGTATGCTGTGTATCGCACACGCCTTCATCTGGCTGCCCGTTTCTTTTGTTCCTGCTCATCGCAAATAGTTAACTGAACTAAACCGTATGCCCTTCATCGCACACGCAACTAAAATTTGAACCGTGTTTGATGCATCCGTCTTCGCAAATGTTTTACACATTTTTGACGGTTTTCATACACCACCGTTTGCGATGATTGCATCGCACACAGTTTCTCGAAGGGTCTCTGATCGTATAGTCGCGTTAGCAGCAACCTACAGTAGTGTGTATTTCTTGAAATGAAAATTAAGATCGCAAATTAGATTTATTGAAATAACAGAGCAAGATGCAAATATGGGAGTAACTGTTAGAACATATCCATATATATATATATATATATATAGAATTAAAAATAGATAATGTAACAAAGATTTGATACAAATATATAGATAATTTAGTATATGTTCACAAATTTAGGCCATGCCGACCGTGGTAGGTTGAGATTGAACATACCGAGCGCTCCCTGAAGTCATCCGGAATGGTGAGATAGAACTTCGTTTCCGACTGGCCACGACCACAGTTGCCCGATTTGTGCTTGCATTGTGGACACATGAATGAACACCCACGAATAAGCTAGAACAAAAATGATTCCACGGCGATTTCCGCCGGTTGATTAACAGCGACAGACGGACTACGATAAGAGATGAGTGAATATTTCGCTAATTAAGTTGATTACCTTCTCCATGAGAAAAATCTCCGGTCCTATCCCGCAGGAAACCCTAGTCGACCAGAGTCTAGAATGTTGGTGCAGATAGGTGGCGGAAAGCGGTGGAGGCGAAATCTGGTGCCATTTGGAGCGCGACCTACGCCCTTCGCCAACAGCCGTCGAGCTTAGGGTGTAGGGTTGTGGAGGAGTCCGCGGCGAGTGAGTGGGGACGAAGTGGGCGAGGGTTTTCTTTTCCTTTTGAATGTGTGAGTGAACACACACGGTTCGCATAGGCGACGGGGATGAATCATGTGAAATAGTAAATCACCAAAAAACATACCGCCTCAAAAGTAACGTGTTCAAATTTGACATTTTCCCGAACTCGTAATTTACCATATTTTGGGGATTATGTGCATTTTCTAGGCATTATTATGCACATAATTCAAATCCGAACAATCGGTCCATGAAAAGGTGCACAAGAACGGTCTGGAAAACCATGCTCGTGCTATTTAGTACATTCTCATGCCTTTTACAAGGAATGGGCAGATATTTCAAGGAAATGTGTGGCAATAGTCAACCATAAACGCGTCGTTTACTAGGTTAACAACTATACAAAAATGAAATACATGCTTGGAAAAACATGACGCCTGGTGTGGTGCCATGGTATGACCTCACCATGCCCTGGTAAAAATGTCGTCATGCACGCCTCTCATGAAACAAACCTTCACTGAGGAAGTTTCATGGTTTCGAGGGGGAAATCACCAATATTGAAGGGGGATGCAAATTTCCTTTGTCCTTTGTCAATGAGTTTTTTCTATGATGAACATGCAACCTGCAAATCACCGTGTTCAAATTTGGCACTTTTCTGGGTTCATTTGCCATATTTAGGGGATTATGTGCATTTCCTAGGCTTTAATGCGCATAATTCAAGTTCAAACAATCGATGCATGCATGAAAGGGTCCACAAGAACGGCCTAGAAAACCATGCTTGTGCCATTTAGTAAATTCTCATGCCTTTTACATGGAATGGACAGATATTTCGATGAAATGTGTGGCAATAGTCAACCACAAATGTTTGTTTGTTGGGTTTTCAACTATAGAAAAAATGAAATAAATGCTTAAAAACATGACGCCTGGCATGGTGCCATGGTATGACCTCACCATGCCCTGGTAAAAATTGGAGAAGGTTTGGTTTATGTCATCATGCACGCCCTTCATAAATCGAACCATCACCGAGGAAATTCCATGCTTTCGAGAGGGGAAATCCCCAAGATTGAAGGGGAATCCAAATTTCAGTCATAGTTTGTCATTCAGATTTTTTTTCAACGATTAACATACCACCTCAAATGCAATGTGTTCAAATTTGACATTTTCCCGGGCTCATTTACCATATTTAGGGGATTATGTGCATTTTCTAGGCATTAATGGACATAATTCAAATTCGAACAATCGGTGCATGAAAAGGTGCACAAGAATGGTCTGGAAAACCATGCTCGTGTTATTTAGTACATTCTCATGCCTTTTACAAGGAATGGGCAGACATTTCAAGGAAATGTGTGACAATAGTCAGCCATAAATGCGTCGTTTACTCAGTTAACAACTATACAAAAGATGAAACACATGGTTGGAAAACATGACGCCTGGCATGGTGCCATGCATGGTATGGACTCACCATGCCCTGGTAAAAATTGGAGAATGTTTTCCTTATGTCGTGCTGCGCGCCTTTCATAAATCAAACCATCACCGAGGAAGTTTCATGGTTTCGAGGGGGAAATCACCAAGGTTGAAGGGGGGGGGGGGGTCCAAATTTCCTTTGTCCTTTGTCCACAAGTTTTTTTCTACGATGAACATACAACCTACAAATCACCGTGTTCAAATTTGGCACTTTTCCAGGTTCATTTGCCATATTTTGGGGATTAAGTGCATTTCCTAGGCATTAATGCGCATAATTCAAGTTCAAACAATCGATGCATGAAAGGGTCCACAAGAACAGCCTAGAAAACCATGCTCGTGCCATTTAGCAAATTCTCATGCCTTTTACATGGAATGCACAGATATTTCGATGAAATGTGTGGCAATAGTCAACCACAAATGTTTGTTTGTTGGGTTTTCAACTGTAGAAAAATGATATAAATGCTTAAAAACATGACACCTGGCATGCTGCCATGGTGTGACCTCACCATGCCCTGGTAAAAATTTGAGAATGTTTGGCTTATGTCGTCATGCATGCCCTTCATAAATCGAACCGTCACCGAGGAAGTTCCATGCTTTCGAGAGGGAAATCCCCAAGATTGAAGGGGAATCCAAATTTTCTTCGTCCATGGAGTCTTTTTCTACGACGAACATACACCCTGCCAATCACCGTGATCAAATTTGGCATTTTTTCACGCTCATTTACCATATTTAGGGGATTATGTGCATTTTCTAGGCATTTAGCGCATATAAATCGAATCCAGCTACAGGTGCACGGGTTTGATGTGAGGGACGTGGATTGCCGTTTGATTGTGGCGCATCCAACGGTGCACACGCGCGATCTGCGTGGCTGGGGTTCCGACCAATCATAGCGCAACACACAATAGGCTCAGTGCACACTGTTTCCGGAAGCGACGGAGATGAACCGTGTGTGATAATGAGAAGTAGTTTAAGTTTGTAGTATTAGAGCAAATTACCAGTAGTACTTTAAGTTTGTAGTATTAACGTACAATGTCGGTAAGAGCATCCTTTGGGGGCTTTGAGCGTTGATTAGCATGTGTGCCCGTGTGCATTTTTTGCGTTAATCATTAGAAGATCACAAAACACGCGGTTTCTATGCCGTACCCGTCTGCGTTTTTTGCGTTAATGACCCATAAGTCAGTTACCTGTACGATATTTCCTAATAAACAAGGCGTACCATTGACCGAAAAAAATCAAGTACGCGTGTACATTTTTTGGAGACAGGATCTGCCAACTTTCTTTTTTCTCACACATGAGTATTTTACGCACTTCGTGTGTGTTGTGTGTTGCCCCGCCCAAGTTTCAAGTTTCGCACCGAAATTTTCATTAGGTGCGCGATTTCAGAATTTATTCCTCCAACCACATCCCCTTCCTCTCAGTATCCCCCACCCCCTCCCGTCGCGCCTCGCCCTACCGGCATCTCAAACCATCGCCGCCGCAACCACAACTTCGACCACATCTATGTTCTGCTCGGATCCTGTCAGGTAACCCATTGATCTCTATCACGTCCCTAGCCTGATTGCTTTAATGTCGCCTGCGAAACATCCTCATGCCTCCAAATCCCCCCCGCCAGGAGCTGATGGCGGTCCATGGCGCGATGGCCGTTGTGAGTGTTGACCCGAAGGAACACCTCGCCTCCGCCACCGCCGCCGACATGGTGCAGGCTCTTGCCTAGATGAAGTCCCCCAGCGACTACCCCCCAGGACTTAACAGGTAAGATCCGACCAGCTAAATCTTACCAATACCACTTGCAATGGCTATGATTTGTACGGTTGATTTAGTAAGCCTGTTCGAGCCTTGTTTATTTCAGTACTGCACACTGTGTGATGTTAAAATATTACCGTGTCCAGCTCAATTTCACCAATACCTACAACAAACTTACAATACATGACTTAGGATATCACTAGAGATGCTGCCCATTTGCTATTTTTAGTGGATGCTAACCCTGTTGTACTTAACATGCCTGTCCATGTACTAACGCAGGGTCATAACGGCCGATGCTTTTGTTTGCCGTCGAGGTGAGTTGCATCCCATGTCTTACAGTATTTCACATAATTTGTGCAATTGCAGTTTAACTTCTACCATTTACTGGTTGTCTGTAGGTACACATGTCAGTGGCACTGATCCACGTCTCGACCCGAAGGAACAGCTCGCCTCCGCCGTCGCTGACTTTGGGCGAGCTCTGGCCAAGACGAAGTGCCCCAGCAACTACCTCTCAGGACTTAGCAAGTATGTACTCATCAGTTCAATCTTACCAATACCAGTTGCAATTAATGGCTATGTTATGTACGGTCGATGTATTAAGCATGTTCTAGTAAACATGCCTAACACGTTTTTGCTACTTTCCCTACCTTTTTATAGACATCTAGGCCATTCTCTTCTCTGGCAGCAGCTGCCTTGTGATGTTTAACTATGCCAATTGTATTATTATCAGTACCGGTTTCAATGTCTATTATGCCTGTTGCAATTAACAGTTGAATCCATTTTAAATAGGTGTATTTCAATGGCTACAAACTTACAAAACATGACTTAGGATGCTGTTAAGCCTATTGCAATTAACAGTTGTATCCATTTTTTAATCCATCCATTTGCTACCATGCTACACTCTGCAATGAAGATATACTAGAGATGCTGCCCCATTTGCTATTTTTGGTGGATGCTAACCCTGTTGTACTTAACATGCTTGTCCATGTACTTACGCAGGGTCATAACGGCCGATGCTGTTGTTTGCCGTCGAGATTAGCCGCATCCCTGTCTTACAGTATTTCACATCATTTGTGCAATTGCAGTTCAACTTCTACCATTTACCGGTTGCCTGTAGGTACACATGTCAGTGGCACTGATCCATGTTTTGACCCGGAGGAACAACTCGCCTCCACCGCCGCTGACTTTGGGCAGGGTCTGGCCAAGATGAAGTGCCCCAACAACTACCTCTCAGGACTTACCAAGTATGTACCCACCAGTTCAATCTTACCAATACCAGTTCCAATTAATGGCTATGTTTGGTACTGTCGATGTATTAAGAATGTTGTAGTAAACATGCCTAACACGTTTGAGTTATTTTCCCTACCTTTTTATAGACAACTGGGCCATTATCTGCTCTGGCAGCACCTGCCCTGTGATGTTTAACTCTGCCAATTGCATTTTTATCAATACCGGTTTCAATGGCCATTCATGTTGCAATTAACAGTTGTATCCATTTTTAAAGAGTTGCATTTCAATGGCTAGACTTACGAAACATGAATTAGGATATTGTTAAGCCTATTGCAATTAACAGTTGTATCCATTTTTTAATTCGTCCCTTTGCTACCGTGCTACTCTTTCAAAATGAAGATATCATTACAGATGATGCCGTTTTATTACCATTTGCTATTTTCTGTGGATGTCAACCCTGTTGTAGTTAACATTGACTTTCCATGTATTTACACAGGGCTACAATGGGCGATGTTGTTGTTTGTCGTCGAGGTTAGCTGCATCCCATGTCTTATACACCATCTATTCCTAAATATAAGTATTTTTAGAGATTCCAATATAGACTACATAAGGAGCAAAATGAGTGAATCTAGAATTCTAGATTCTAATCTAAACTATATCTATAATTCTATATACATCCGTATGTAGTTCAAATTGAAATCTAAAAAAATACTTGTACTTAGGAACATAGGTAGTTGTATTTCACATCATTTGTGCAATCTCAGTTTAGCTTCTAACATTTACTGGTTGCTTGTAGGTACATATATGAGCGGTACTGATCCACGCTTCGATCCCTTTTGCGTATGGCGCAATGAGATATTCATGAACAAGCGTCAAGTGAGGAAACTAAGAAAGATTGGTAGGCGAAAGAAACGGGGGATTGGAATTAAGCTCTTTATTTACACTTTGTCGAAGACAACAGTGAACTTTAGGATGGTAAGTAATGTGTTGCCTTTTCCCCTGCCCACAACAAGTTACTCTTTTAGACCTCAATATCTGATATTTTTCTCTTTTCAGTGGTTTCCGAAGCTATTTACTAATGATTACCTTGCAAACTACATGACCGGAGTGGAGGCAACTAAGGTTAAAGTATATAATTCATGCTACCATGATAATGCTCTAGAAGTCTTCCTGAAGGCGGTGAAGGATGGGCGGGCGATCGTCACAAGGGGTTGGACAAAAGTGGTTCATGCCTATGGCATGCAGGAAGGCACATTATGGGCATCCCACTTCTTCAACACCGTCGGCAGTCAAAATGCTTTACACTTGCCTCTTCACCTTTACCGCCTTTAAATACAGTGGTTCATCATAGTTAATTACCGCCTAATCCTGTAATTACTGAACATATTGTACTGGCAATTTTATTTATGGATTCGTTGTTGAACCATTGTGTTGAGAATTTGAATTGCACGTTTGATATTTCAAAATTTCCAATTAGAATAATAAATTACATGCAAAAATGAAAAGAGAACAGACGGTCACGGAACTTTGCAAATGGTTCTGGCAGTAAAAGCGCTTGTGATGGATAGCCCAATGCCACACAATTTTCTACATCAAATCATGTGTGATGTAGTTAATGAAAGCAAACAGTTAACCAAGGTAGAGCGTGTGTGATAGTTACACCTTTCACACACGAGCGTATACCATAAACTGTGTGGGATATATATCCGAACGGAAACATTTTCCCTGGATTGACTGTGTGGGATGTACATAAGAACGGAAACATATTCCTTGGATTGACTGTGTGTGATATACATACGAACGGAAATGTTTTTCTGGGATTCACGTGTGGGATGTACATACCTACGGAAATGATTTTCTCGAATTACCGTGTGGGATGTACATACCTACGGAAATGATTGGGTTTCGATGCCTCGCCGGATCGCACACGGCCCCAGCTGTCGGATTACGGGCTCCGCAAACCCAAGAAGTTCGAACACAGGGGCGTGAACGAAGATCTCTCCCACTCACGTCTACCTAGCGTCTCGCCCTCGTCCAATGAAGAGATTCTAGTGAACAACAAGTAAAGCACACACAAGTTTACCCAGGTTCAGGCCACCTTGCGGTGTAAAAACCCTACTTCCTGCTTTGGTTGATTGGCCTCAGGAGGGCTTGAGTATTAATGAGAACAGTGGTTCCTGGCTCAGGTGGGGAGCTCAGGAGGGTCAGGAGGCAAGGGTTCTTGCTCCTTTGTGCGAGGGCCGAGTTTTTGGATTTGGTCCAAATTGAGTTCCCCCATAGTGGGGATCCTAGCTACTTATATAGGTGGCCAGGGTCCTCTTCCCCCGAAATGTTTAGGCGGGAAGGGATCCCACAACGCCATTATGAGCGGGAACACAAGGACGTTCTTGTCCTGACAAAAGCGGTCTTCGCCTGCAAAAGGATCAGGCGGTGACGCGGTGGTGGGCTCGGTGGTGACATCCTCCATGTCATCCTTGCAGTCTTCGGTCTTGTTGCACCGAAGGGGAAACCTTTGTCCCGCTCCTCGGGAACCTGCGCCTACGCTGTCTCCTTTGCACCAAAATGGCAACTGCGCCGCTGGCACGCGCTGGCACCCGCTGGCACGGTGCGTCACTGCTTGCGTCACTCCCTCTTCCTGAGGCAGGCTTGGCCTTGGATTCTCCGCCCCTCCGGAGCAACCTAGTCGAGGCCGCTCCTGAGGGGGTCTCGATGTCGTTCTCCTCGTGAGGCCTAGCCCCCTCGCGAGGGTCTTGGGCAGCTAGTCGATCAGCTAGGCCGTACCAGGCCATGATAGGAGCGTGCTGCGGCCCGCAGACAGGCAAGTCTGGGTACCCTGGTTCCCAGGACGCCGACAGTAGCCCCCGGGCCCAAGGCGCGTGCGGAGTTGGCTTCGGGGCGAAGCCTTAGTCGAGGACGAAGCGCCGTGGGCCCCAAAAAGGCTGCAGGCCAGGCTGGCGCGTGACGGTTGGATGGGACGTGGGCGACTCCACTTCCCACGCAGTCTCGACAACCGTGTGACTTGACAACTCCTTGGCGCGGGTGGCAGGGTCATTATGGCCGCGCGCGAGTGGCCGGCGATTGATCTTCTCGGCCTATAAATAGGGGTGAGGCGCCACGTCCTTCATTTGCCTGTTGCAGATCAACCCCTGCTCTTCCCACTTCTCCAAGGGCTTTTCATGGCGTTGATACGTAGGTTCTCGGCCGCGCAGAAGGGGAAGACCCCGATGGTGGAGCCCGAGCAGCTTCCACCGAAGAAGAGGCGCCATGACTCTTCAAGGGCGCCCCTGAGGCTAGCGTACGCCCGTACGTGGTGCACGCGAGCGCTACCAGGATTCCGAAATCCCTTGGGTGCTCCAGCGATAGGCGGACGAAGCAGGGGTGGTGATGCGGGCGGTGCGGTCAGCCGCCCAGAAGGACGGGCGATTTCACGTGTCCCACCGTCGTCTCATACTGAAGACAACGTCCGCGAGTTTATCGTGTGGGCGGGAGCCCCTCCGCATTCTTGGATCCGTCTTCCTCCATTCCTGAAGGAGGTGCTCCCGGCTCGCGGCCGGGTGACGATGCAGCTGCAGCATGAAGCGTGCCACCATCCCCCTTCATATGTCGATGTGGAGGTGGTCTCCTCCGGCCAGGTCTTCATGACCTGGGGTTGGGGCGTGGTGCGCCACGCCTGCGCCCCCATCGGGAGGCACATTCTTCATTTCGCGCTAGACGGGATGGCCATGCTGACCTTCAAGGTCTTCGGGCGGACGGCTGTCGGCTGGTGTGCAGCGCGGGGGATAGGCTCGCCGGCGACCATCTCCCATGCTGCCAGGGCAGCGAGGCCGGGGGCGAGGCGCTCGCCATTGGTTGCGCCTTCGACTCCTCCGGTAGCAGCTATGCTTCTCCTGAGACGGCCTCGAGCTCCGACGAGAGCTACGAGCCGTCGAGTCGCTGTTCCTATCGTCGGAAAGAAACAACGTCCTGCCGGTGCTGCCGTCGTTGAAGGAGTCTGGGCCGCATTCCTCCGAGAACGGCCCTCTTTAGCTGGGTCCCTGCGAGATATCCATGGACGGCCCCATGAGGGCGTGTAAATCCTTTGCGATACTTTTGCTATTATCTGGTGTTATAAACTTAAGTTCCTCATGAGGCCCTTTGCTGGAGCAGGACTTTCCCTTTCTCCTGTCCCTGCGGTAGTTTAGGGCCCTACGCCTGCGAGACCCAGTCCCTAGACAGGCTTCGGCCGTTGCTGGTATACCAAGTCGCGATGCCGTGGTCAAGGCCAGGAGATGAGCGGCCCAGGGTCCGGTAAGAGCCCCCGAGGCGCGATGCTCGGGAGGTCCCTCTTGGCATGTAGGTAATCGTCCACTAGGTCCAGCGAGAGGGGCTTTCATGCTCCAGCAAATTCATGATTATAGTGGGTGGAGGTGTAGGTACGCGAGTAGTTGCGGGCGTTGAAAGCTTATCTTAGTGATCCCCTGCAGTCACGCGGTAGTGGCACTTGATCTTCTGTCACATTTCCCGCGGGGCGAGGCTCTGTGCTCCTTGGGACTCGCCTCCTGAGATGCCTAGGCCGCCGCTGCCATGTTGGGTTGCGATGCCACGCTCGAGGCCAGGAGGTAAGGTTCAGGAGCCAGTCGGGGCCGCGATGCTCAGGAGCCCCTCCTTCTGCGCCCGAGTCATCTTCGCGAGGAGGTGGCAGCAGTTGCTCCCAGGCACTGAACATAGAGGGCGCGGCTGCTGAGGCCCTGGAGGCGAAGGTCAAGGAGCTGGTGGAGGCGTTTCTCCGGGTTGCTGCTGCCGCAGCCGAGGAGGCGGAGACTGGTGATGACGCGCTTGGTGATGCCTGACCTGTTCCTGTTCAGATGAGAGAAATGCAAGTGTTTCGGGGAGGCGTAAGAACTCGCTTGAATTTGGAGAACTTGGTATTATTGTAATAACTAGATTGAACTTGATGATTTCCATGCTTGCTTCCTTTCATGTTTGCTTAGGTGCTCTACGTTGGCAGGGCCCAACCCCGCGCATACCTCGATCGCCATTGAGCCCTCCGGGTGACCGGGGTTATCGTAATAACTAGACTCAATGAATGAGGGGCTACGTGGCTAGTGAGGCCCCTGGGTCGCGATGCCCAGGGGTCCCCCTTGACGTTCAAGCGATCCTGTTTTTGTTCTGCGTCGGCAGGGCCCAGCCCCGCGCATACCTCGTCCGCCGTTGAGCACCGGGCTCAAGGAGTGAGGGGCTACATGACTAGTGAGGCCCCTGGGTCATGATGCCCAGGCGTCCCCCTTGACATACGAACGGCTCTCATGAGGGAGAACAATCACCATACCTTGCTCACGAGCCTTTGCCTAGGATGGAGGCGCGAGAAAGCCAGGTGTCTGGGCACCTGGTAGGGTCGCGTCTGCCAAGCGTGACCTGAGCATAGCCCCCGTGCCTAGCCCCCCTCGCGACACCTATCCAAGGAGAAGCTGTGAGCATCGTGAGCTGAAAAGCTCCCTGAGGTTGGCGCGACCGCTGGGGGCCGCCCTCAGTTGTTTATAACTAGCGCAGAGCATAGAGCTACCACACTTGCGCAGAGTGTGGGCATGACCGCGCCTCGGTCGTAGCGGCCAGCGCGGAGCTTGGTGCTTCCACTAGTTCGTGGGCATAACCGCTCCTCGGTTGGTTCTGTCAGCGTGGAGCATGGCACTTCCACTGGACCGTGGGAGGGAGCCTCCCATCGGGAGAGACTCCGGGGCGTGTACAGCCCCGTCCTGACAGGTGGCTTGCACGGCAGGACAGCCAAGGTGTATATGGGCCCTCCTCAGGACGAGCTGAACGACTGTGAGGAAGTTCTCGTGAGCTTACGCATCACTCATGAGATCCTACCCTGAGGAGGGTTGCGCCTGAGTCTTCTTCTGCAAAATGTGAAAAGAGAGGTGTTGTGTCGACCTACGCCGAGTGCATCTCTAGAGGGAATCGCATGAGAAGGCCGTAGCACCAACGACCCCAGGAGGTGACATTAGCGGGACCGGCCCGTAAGACAGAGCTCAGCCGCTGGATTTATCGACGCTGCAGGGACGGATCCGAGCACATACACCGTGCCCAGTATTCTCATGCAACAGTCCAAAAGAAAAACAACCAGCACGCGGTTCCCGCGTGGGCGAGGCACCTGCCACGGGCCCCAACTTACCCATCCATGATTAGCCCATGCGAGAACTAGGGACCAAGGACCACGGGAGGTGACGTCACGGGAATGGCTCGCGAGATAGAGCTCAGCCCTTGGATTTAGCGACGCTGCAGGGACGGACCCGAGCACAGACGCCGTGCCAGTCCTTAATCATGGGGCGGTCGCAAGTGGGCTCGCAAGGGCTCATGACCTTAGTGGCGGTGAGAACGCCAAGCATATAGATAATGAAAATAGGAAGAAGCAACTAGCCTTGATTCATGCACAAAAAGAGACAGCTGCGGGGAGATAGCCCCCAGCAGCTCGAGGATGATACAACCCGGGGGACGCCCTCGATTGAATACCTGAAACATCACCTGACACTTGTCGAAGAAGAGTTGGGGTAGCTGAAGATGCGAGCCATGCAGGTTGCCCCTGAGGATCGTCGGGATCCTAAGGCCCAGGGGCTCCGGAGGCCCTCAGTGGTCGCGGGGGTCCGGCTCTCGCTCCGTCTGGACCGCCTGCCACTGAGCCTCCCGAGCCCCCAAAGCCTGCCGCGTGAGGCGCTGGAACATGGCGGCTACGTTGCGTAAGCCGAAGAGCGTGCAGACATAGCTGCAGGGGAGAGCCCTCCTCCGGCCGACCGCTGGCGGTCGGAAGGGCTCCAAAGAAGCGGCTCGGTTGAGACCTGCGACGTCGATGCAAATGCGGAAGTGGTCGCTCGGGTTGTGGGTAGGTGAGCTTGGCATCGTGCGGTTACATCCACCGCGTATGAGCCTTGCGTACTGAAGTTCCTCGGTAACCTGGTCGATGAAGTCCTGAGCCCCCAGCGTCGTACGACTCACGCTGGGCTCACAAAAACACGCATTGAGACACGCCTGCAGGTGGTGCCCGAACACCTCCCTCGAGACGCTGGTCAGGCCGGAGACACTCCAGAGGAGAGCCCCCGAGCCCGTCTTGAGAGGGGCGTCAGGCTCTGCCGTCGATGAGGGTCTTGGTCACGAGGATGTTGCTGATGGTCGGAGTGCAGAGCATCAGGAGAGCACCTGGGGCTGCGGTGCACTTGAGCTGGTCCTTGGGGTCGAAAGCGATGACTTGCTTGGTCCACCTAAGGTTGCGCGCGGTGTCTGGCCTGGGAAGCGCCGCGTTCACCTCGTGAGCGAACTGCTTGAAGATGTGATGGGAAGCTGGAGCATGGGCTCCTCCCAAGATGCATGCAACCACACGCGGCTCCTGAAAGCCCCCTGGTCCATCTCCCTGGCGGTCATCGTCGTTCCTTCTTGGCAGTGGTGGTAGTGGAGGCAGACCTGCATTGCCCTGA
Organism: Secale cereale; assembly: GCA_902687465.1. NCBI lineage: Eukaryota > Viridiplantae > Streptophyta > Magnoliopsida > Poales > Poaceae > Secale > Secale cereale. Next base: position 580,518,670 of record LR738709.1, read on the forward strand.
GGGCGACCCTCACGAGGCTGGTCGTGCCATGGGGCATCATGAGGCTGCTCCTACCAGTGGTCTTCATGAGGCTGGTCACGCCATCCTTGGCGCGAGTTCCTGCCGTCCCAACATCCTCCACCACGGCCTCCTTCGCGGCCGTAGCCGCGGTTGTCGCGCTCAGGGCGCTGCCCACCGCGCATCGCCCTGAGCTCCTGGCAGTCGTTGGTGTTGTGGCTGTGGACATCATGGAAGACGCAGTACGGACGGTTGTCTCTGGGGGGGGGGTTGTTGTAGCCACAGCCACGCTTCACTTCTGGCTCTGCAACCAGCACGGTGGGTCCCTTGTGCTTTGCTTTTTTGGCCTTGGCCTTCGTGTCGTCAGCCTCCACTTCTGGTAGCTCCTGGAGTGAGAGGCATCCTTCCTCCACCCTGGCGCACTTTGCCGCGAGCTTGAACATCTCGAGGGCTGTGCACAGGTCCTCATGGAAGGTGAGCTCCGCCCTCATCCTGACGTCGCGGACACCATCGGAGAACGCCGAGATGGTTGCCTCGTCCGAGACCTTGGGGATCCGGAGGCGCATGGTATTGAAACGTTGGATGTACTTTTACAGGGTCTCCCCCGGCTGCTGCCTTACGCGGCGCAGATCCGCGGCCACCGGGGCTCGGTCGCGGGTGCCCTAGAAGTTGGCGACGAAACACTCATGAAGCTCCCCCCAGGAGGAGATGAATCCCACGGGGAGGTTCAGGAGCTAGGAGCATGCGCCATCCTTGAGAGCCATGGGGAACCAGTTCGCCATGACCTGCTCGGTGCCGTTGGACGCCTCGATGCTCAGCTCGTAGAGCTGGAGGAACTCTGTGGGGTCGGTGGTGCCATCGTAGCGCGAAGGCAGATCCAGCTTGAACTTGCCGGGCCAGACGAGGCGCTGTAGATCGGGAGCTAAGGCGCGACATCCAGCCACACTCATGATTGCAGGCACCCCCTATGCCTGCGGTACTGGTTCTTGGGGCGCTGGTGCCACCACCTCTGGTGGTGCGCGGTCTTGGTGTTGTGGGCAGGGGGCCCGCGGGCTCCTGCCTGCGGATGCGAGATCACCTGGCAGCTCTCCTCGTCGCGCGCAGGGGCCCTGTGGGGCGGCTCATGCCATGCAGCCTCGCGCCTAACCTCCTGGCCGGCGCCGTAGAGTGGAGGTGGAGCCGGGACACCGTGGCCCTCGTTCCCCGCCATGGGCGACGGAGGACGGGAGGAGTGAGTTGGTGCAGGTACCTCCCCGGCGGCATTGACGAACTCGGTGATGCGGTGGAGCCACTCGTCGTAGAGGTCGTCCACCGGGCAGTAGCGCGGGAGCTCCCGCGCCATCAATAGCGCAGGCTGCTGGTAGACCGGCCCGCGGTGGATCAGCGAGGACGACGCCACGGCCGGCAAGGGTGACGGCGTCGCCGTGCAGCCATCGAGCCGCACGGACAGTGGCAGCGACGAGTCCTGCTGCTCGTGGACGGCCGGGTCGGTGGCGGCGTTGGCGACCAGCGAGTTGGGGCGGAGCGGCACACCGTTGCCCGCGGGCGCCGTCTGAGCGACGTTCGTGGCGCGCCGGGCGGCGCGTGCTCGGCGTGTGTCCACCATGGCAGTGCAGCGAAGTCGACGACGAGATCGGGACGAGGTCGTGGGAGAGGCGAGATCTCGACATGCCCCCTACCTAGCGTACCAAATGTCGGACTACGGGCTCCGCAAACCCAAGAAGTTCGAACACAGGGGCGTGAACGAAGATCTCTCCCACTCACGTCTACCTAGCGTCTCGCCCTCGTCCAATGAAGAGATTCTAGTGAACAACAAGTAAAGCACACACAACTTTACACAGGTTCAAGCCACCTTGCGGTGTAAAAACCCTACTTCCTGCTTTGGTGGATTGGCCTCAGGAGGGCTTGAGTATGAATGAGTACAGTGGTTCCTAAGCTCAGGAGGGGAGCTCAGGAGGGTCAGGAGGCAAGCGTTCTTGCTCCTTTGTGCGAGGGCCGAGTTTCTGGATCTGGTCCGAATTGAGTTCCCCCATAGTGGGGATCCTAGCTACTTATATAGGCAGCCAGGGTCCTCTTCCCCCAAAATGTTTAGGCGGGAAGAGATCCCACAACGGCCATTTTGAGCAGGAACACAAGGACGTTCTTGTCCTGACAAAAGCGGTCTTCGCCTGCAAAAGGATCAGGCGGTGACGTGGTGGTGGGCTCGGTGGTGACATCCGCCCTATCGTCCTTGCGGTCTTTGGTCTTGTTGCACCGAAGGGGAAACCTTTGTCCCGCTCCTCGGGAACCTGCGCCTGTGCTGTCTCCTTTGCACCAAAATGGCAACTGCGCCGCTGGCACGCGCTAGCACCCGCTGGCGTGGTGCGTCACTGCCTCCTCCTGAGGCAGGCTTGGCCTTGGATTCTCCGCCCCTCCGGAGCAACCTAGCCGAGGCCGCTCCTGAGGGGGTCTCGATGTCGTTCTCCTCGTGAGGCATAGCCCCCTCGCGAGGGTCTTGGGCAGCTGGTCGATCAGCTGGGCCGTACCAGGCCATGACAGGAGCGCGCTGCGGCCCGCAGACAGGCAAGTCTGGGTACCCTGGTTCCCAGGACGCCGACACCAGCCTGGGTCCCAGGAGGGCCTATCCCCGACGATTTATGGGTCATCTGGGAAGGACACCCTATCGCACACACTCACTTGGTGACGGTTCCAAATGCTGTGGCGAAAAGGGGTTAAAAACCATTTGTATAGTACCGACGCGTACTTGTGTATAATGGAAACGATTTCTAGCCCAACCTATACGGTACTGGCATACTTTTTCATCCGTATTTTCCTGTTTTTGTCCGATTGTCATGTACACCTTGGTACGACTCAAATCACTAGGGGCTCTATTGAGCCACGTACATTTCCTAAATACAAAATAAAGTCCGAACACTTTTATAGTACAATTCGGCGTCCCGAATATAGCATTATATGCATCGGCTCCTAATCATGTCTTTGGTCAATAGTTGGGTTGCCCGGCTCCTGTGGTTACTACCTTATGTTCCGCTTGTTCGGCTAAGGTAGTAAAGGGAGAACTACTGCGATTGTGTTTCTAGTTCATCTGGACAAACACCTCAGTAGAGAAGCCAAAAACTGACTGTCATGATGTGGCGAGAGCTGGTCAGCTATTCGGTGACTAAGTATAAATCTCTTGCGATTTTTTCCGCATTATGCGATAGGACGGTTTCAACTCGGCCGGGCATTCACGGCACCCAAGTTCGGATACCGAACAAGATTAGGGGCTGCGCCCACACTTACATTGTAAAACTCCTATGGCTAAGTGAGAGTGATAAAGCCACATAGTCCGATTGCCTGGTTCGCCGCACTAACACATCCTTCGCAGACCAAGATGTTGGGTCAAGTGTGTTTAAGTGCTATCCCGAACACCCCCGTACTACCTACGTGGGGGCTGAAGCCGACGATTGGTCAACTCTCAGATGTCATAAATAGCCGCACAGGAGGAGATATGTTAAAGTACAACAAGCAACAAATCACACATAAGCCTTGTTTCATAATATAGGATTGGACAACATATATACATTCATTCAATGACGTCCTTCGAACACCAGACCTCTACAATACGGGATCCTTCCAGGACATCATTGAAATATCACCCCGGTGTGCGGTGCTCTTTGCCTGCGGGCGGTCCCTCGGTTGCGAGCTTGATGGCATCCATCTTCGCCCACTGCACCTTGACACGGGCAAAGGCCATCCGTGCACCTTCGATGCAGACCGACCGCTTTACGGCATCAAGCCGGGGGCAGGCATTGACCATCCGGTCACGAGCCCGAAGTGACTGCTGGGTATGGGTTCGGCAGGCCACAGACGGATAATAAAATCCTTCATGGCCAATTCGGCCATCCTACGCAGTTCGATCAGCTGTTTCAGCTGATCGCTCAAGGACACTGGATGCTCCGGCACAAGGTATTGCGACCAGAACAGCTTCTCCATTGTGCTCCCTTCTTCGGCTCGGAAGAACTCGGCAGCATCAGCAACACTCTGGGGTAGATCTGAAAATGCTCCTAGAGAACTCCACATCCGGGTCAGTAAGATGTATTTCTTCCTCACAAATCTTCTCTTCATATTAAAGGCCTTATCAGCCGCAATTTGCTTCGCCTCTCGGATCTCCCAGCAGGCATTTTGGGCTTCAGTCCGGGCCTCCTGAGCACTTTGGAGAGCCTTAGCAAGTTCGGATTTTTGATCCGAAACATTGCACTCTAAGGAATCACATTTGCTTATTGCATCCTTGAGCTCTTGTTGGACTTCGGACACCCTTGACTGATGTTTTAGGCGGGCGGCTCGTTCCTTCTTCGCCTCTTTCTTGGCCTCGGCCAGCGCGCTCTTGAGGGCATCAACCTCAGACGCATCAGCTATGAGCAAATTTATACGACTCATTGAGATGGCAAATTATTGCTGATATTATTTTCAGAAGCATTTTCGATATCACATACCTTGATTTTCCGCTAGCTTCCGCTTCAGCTCAGACGCTTCGGCAGCATGGGGAGCTGATGCCTTCATCGCAGCCTGTTTGGTTCAAATAGATACATATGTTAATCCCCTGTACGAGTCATTAGATCCTCCGTTCGGCCTTTCTTTGTGAATACCGAACATAGTCTCAGGGGCTACTATCTATACACGGACACTTTTTCTCATATAACCAAAAGGTATTACGTACCTCAAAGCCTCTCAGAAGGCTAGTATAGGCCTCATTCAATCCGCTTTTGGCGGACTGCACCTTTTCAACCACCGTGCCCATAAGGGTATGATGTTCTTCCACAATGATGGCGCTCTGAAGTGCTTCCATCAGAGTATCAGGCGCCTCCAGATTGACAGATGTCGTCGGTGGAATTGGTGCACCTCCTTCTTTTGAAGGAGGTTGCTCACCTGATTACGGAGCCGCATGGGTCTCTGGATTAATATTCAGCTAGGGGCTGAATTGGGTATGGCCCCCGTCGTCAGTCTCCATGGGGGTCGATTCCCCCATGTTGCCGGTAGCAGGGATATCGCCGTCTGGCGCCACCTTGGAGGCTCCCCGCACCTCTCGCTGACCCGGAAGGGTCTTTCAGGAAAACACGTCGGCATTATCCATAGCGTTGGGGGAGGAGGCCGGCGAAGGCAACCCGTTGTCCGTCACGTTCGGGTATAGCGAATTCCCCAAATATAGAGATTGCCGGGGGAGGACGCGAGCTGGACTACACTACGAAATTCAGTGTATTAAAATCACAAGACATAAGACCAGATAGATATATGAGTACAAGTGCCTTTGGGGATACTTATGATTCGGCCAGGGGCTTGGGCCTGGAGCGCCACTCATCGGCGCCCGATTCGGAGTCATCCATGAGGGAGATTCTCCCTTTCTTGGACGCCTCCGCCTCCATATCCGCGGAAGCCCCCTTCTTTTCTTTCCCCCCTTAAGGGGCGAGTTACTCTCTTCCACCTCCCCTTTGTCTTCATCAGGGGAGGAGTAAGTCTCGGTGTCTTCGGACGCTACGTCCGAAGCACCTTTACGGTAGAGGCCGCTTTCGGCCTCCTTGCCTTTCTTCTTGGCCTTCTTTTCCGGTGCCTGATTTGGTGCCAGAACCAGCATCCTCATTAACAGAGGAATGGTTGGGCCTTCGAGCAACGGAGCCGAACAGTGGATCCGCTCTGCCTTCTTCTTCCAGCCCTATGAGAAGAATGGAAAGCTTAGCATACCCCTTGGATTTGCAAGTAATAAGGTTATCTTAAAAACTTACGGGAGACGCTGCGTGAGTGCAGTCGAGGCCGAGGTCTTCGGTCGTTTCCGGCCATGTCTTCTAGGTCTTGAACCACAGCTTCCACATGTCTTCGTGCTTCATGCCAAAGAACCGATGTAGGGTCCAGGGACCGGCAAGGTCGATCTCCCACATGCACTGAGTCCAGCGTTGGCAGGGGAGAATCCGGCGAAAGAGCATTACCTAGATCACGCTGAGAAGACTTGTATTCTTGTGAACCATACTTTTGATGTGCTTCGGCAGCATCGTCACCTCGTCGGATGACGCCCAGTCCAGGCCCTTATTGAGCCAGGATGTAAGCCGCATTGGAGGCCCAGACTTGAACTCGGGGGAAGCGGCCCATGTGGAGTCGTGGGGTTCCGTGACATAGAACCACTCCTGCTGCCACCTTTCACGGTCTCCACAAAGGTGCCTTTGGGCCAAGTGACATTGGGGAGCTTGCTCACCATGGCGCCGCCGCACTCCGCGTGTTGACCATCCACCACTTTTGGTTTCACATTGAAGACCTTGAGCCATAGGCCGAAGTGGGGTGGAATGCGGAGGAATGCCTCACATACGACGATGGATGCCAAAATATCGAGGAGGTTCGGGGCTAGATCATGGAAATCTAGCCCGTAGTAAAACATGAGGCCGCGGACGAAAGGATGGAGGGGAACCCTAATCCACGAAGGAAATGAGGAATAAAAACTACCCTCTCATGGGGCTCTAAAGTGGGGACGATCTGCTTCTTGGCCGGAAGCCGGTGGGCGATTTCCTTGGCCAAATACCCCGCTTCCCGGAGCTCCTTGATGTTCCCGTCCGTGACGTAGGAGGTCGTCCACCTACCCTGCGCTCCGGATCCGGACATGGTTAGAGTGTTTTCCGAGGACGGAAGGAATCGAAACTTGGGCGCTGGAGCTCGAGGATGGAAGGGCTGAGGGAGAAGAAGGCGTGGGGTAAAAAGACGGGTCCTTATGCCCTTATAAAGGCAGTGAATATCAAGCGCCCCTCACAAGCCTTAAAACTCGCCCGTTCCCAAGGGGTCATGTGGACGACACGGCTGGATTACCCAAACCCGTATTGATGAGAATCCCGCAATAAGGGGACATGATCTCTGCTTTGACAAGACATGTCAATAGAGGCCGCGCCTCGAAACACGAAGCGGGAGGCTAAAAACGGTTTAAGATAATAATAAGACCATACGTGACGTCTCGCCGAAAAGGCTGTCAGTGGACATGACTTATTTTGTTTAAGTATTTCACCCTTGTGGTTCAGGGTTGTAATTGTTACGCAGAGCTGGATATAGTTCTCTTGTTCAACAGCTTTGGAGTATTCGAAAGACGAACCCGCCTTGCAATGCCGAATACAATCTGCGCACCGGATACATCGCCATTAAAGCCAGGTTCAGGGGCTACTGAGGGAGTCCTGGATTACAGGGTCCTCGGGCGTCCGGGCTATATGACATGGGCCGAACTCATGCGTCGTGAAGATACAAGATGAAGGACTTGTTTGCGATGTGCGTAAAGCGGAAGAATCATTTGCGATGCACACAACCGTTCAAAGTGAATGGTCCGGCGGCACCACGCGCAAAGTTTCCCTCCACATTTCCAAAATTTTGGCCTACCGCCAAAATATCTACCCCGCCCCCTTCCCCCCTTCCCCACCCCCTTTTCTCCCCCACCACAAGTCACATTTCTCCTGTTTCCTCCTTCCTTCCTTTCTAGTAAGCTATAGCCGCTTCCTCTCTCTCGCCGTCTCGCATCCTACCGCCGGGGTCTCCATGGTCTTCTTCAAACACATCTCCAACGGTTCCTCCTCCGGCGACTACTCCTTCACCACCCAGGTATGCCTCTCTTCTCTCTCTCGGGCTATGACTTGGAATGAAGGATTTTTACCCGGCGGTCGATTTGAGTCATTTATTCCTCTTGTAGCTCCCTAGGACCATCAGTGGCAACGAATGGAGCGGGGTGGCTGAAGATCTATCTGCTTGTTGTCACCATCAATCTCCATGCGTGAAGCTAGTTGGTTTTGATTCTATGACAGTGGAAGGAAGTTTCTGCCATGCGCAGAGAAGGTTAGACCCTCTTTCGTTGTTACAAATCATTTGTTAGATGTTATTCAGACACTGTCACGGTCCCAACCCATTCATACCACACCTTCAACCAAACGCATCCTAAGACAGTATCATAGTTTGTACCTAGTATCTTAAATTGTTGCCATCTCATCAGCGGTGCCATTACAAAATTATTTTGCACCACTTCAGCAGTTTGTGCAGCCAACTTTGGTCCACACATCCGAGCAGCCAAGCAATAAAATACTAAATCTTTATGGCACGCAAGAACTGGGCATCGGAGCAACTACGTGCTCCAGAGTCCGGGTCCCAGATTTTTTTCCGCTGCATTGGCTCGCCAGTATAGGGCATCGGTGCGAGATGTAGCAACAATTGTCTTTACCCCAGTTTTGGCATACATAGTGGACGGCCTTAGTGCTATGAGTTCTATGTTACTAAATTTGTGCTTGTACACACCTGTTAGTATCAATTGGCTGTCATCCAAACACTGTCGCTATGCTGTTGCAGTTATATTTACCTTCCTCATAAAATGTTCAATTTGTTATTTATTGTACGTGAGTAAGAACTTGTAGCGTCATTGTAGTTAATTATAGCTTCTGATGTTCCAGAATTTGGTTGTTGTCTCAGTACCAATTATTTCATTTGCACGTTGATCTTTTTGAGAAGATATGTCATAATTAACATGTTTCTTCAGTTTTTCAAAATAAGCATTGGTGATTTTCTATGTTGCTATAAACCCATTTCCCCTACAATTGTTACTGATCTAGTTTTAAATATTATAGGATGACCAAAAGTGTTCTTACTTGGAGTGGGTTGATCAAGAGTGGCCACAGTCTTTGAAGATGTGCCTAGTGAAGCTCTGGAGCATGTATGAGGAAGAGAACACACGTAGTCTTAGAGAAACTGTTGTCAACGTTGAAGCATATTTCAAGATGCGGGATAAATAGTTGAAGGTGGAGAATGAGCTCAGATTTTTTCAATCAGACTTTGCTAAGATGGTGTTGGCAAAGGAGGAGGCACTTTCCCAGGTGGCCCGTGCAAACGGGTTCTTACTGAACTGAAAGAAGAGGTGGATAAGATGAGCCTGGATGATCTCGATTAGGGAAATGAATATATTGTTCTTATGAAGTTGAACTAGTTATATGTTGTACTAAGCTGTTTTCATGTAGCTACCGTACTGTGATGTTATAATATATTATGTGCCTGATATGAAATTGGCAAACAACTGTTCGATATGAAATGTGAATTTGCATAATACTAGAATTATTAATTGTAAACTAATAAACCTGCTAAATGGGTCATGGACCCTTGCAAACGGTTCTAGCAGTAAAAGTGCTTGTGATGGATAGCGCAATGCCACACAGTTTTCTTCATCAAATCGTGTGTGATATAGTTGATAAAAGCAAACGGTTAACCAAGGCAGACCGTGTGTGATAGTTACACCTTTCACACACGAGCCTACACATAAAACTGTGTGGGATGTACGTCCAAACGGAAACAGTTTCCCTGGATTGACCGTGTGGGATGTACATAAAAACGGAAACGTACGATTGACTGTGTGTGATATACATACCTACGAATATGTTTTTCTAGGATTCACCGTGTGGGATGTACATACCTACGGAAATGATTTTCTCGGATTACCGTGTGGGATGTACATACCTACGGAAATGATTGGATTTCGATGCCTTGCCCGATCACACACGACCCCAGCTTGGGTCCCAGGAGGGCCTATCCCAGACGATTTCTGGGTCGTGTGGGAAGGACCCCCCTATCGCCCACACTCACTTGGCGACGGTTCCAAATGCCATCGCGGAAAGGGGTTAAAAATCGTTTGTTTAGTACCGACGCGTACCAGTGTGTGGATTTTGGTTGACTTGCCCGATGATCGGCAAGCGATAGAGAATAAATGGATCTTCAAGAAGAAGACTGACGTTGATGGTAATGTTACCATATATAAAGCTCGACTTGTTGCGAAAGGTTTTCGACAAGTTCAAGGAGTTGACTACGATGAGACCTTCTCACCTGTAGCGATGCTTAAGTCTGTCCGAATCATGTTAGCAATTGCCGCGTTTTATGATTATGAAATCTGGCAAATGGATATGAAAACTGCATTCCTTAATGGATTTCTCAAAGAAGAGTTGCATATGATGCAACCAGAAGGTTTTGTCGATCCTAAAGGTGCTAACAAAGAGTGTAAGCTCCAGCGATCCATCTATGGACTGGTGCAAGCATCTCAGAGTTGGAATATACGCTTTGATGAGTTGAACAAAGCATATGGTTTTATACAGACTTTTGGAGAAGCCTATATTTACAAGAAAGTGGGTGGGAGCTCTATAGCATTTCTGAAATTATATGTGGATGACATATTATTGATTGAATATTATATAGAATTTCTGGATAACATAAAAGGATACTTGAATAAGATTTTTTCAATGAAAGACCACGGTGAAGCTGCTTATATATTGGGCATCAAGATCTATAGATATAGATCAAGACGCTTAATTGGACTTTCACAAAGCACATACCTTGATAAAGTTTTGAAGAAGATCAAAATGGATCAGTCAAAGAAAGGGTTCTTGCCTGTATTACAAGGTGTGAAGTTGAGTCAGACTCAATGCCCAACCACTACAGAAGATAAAGAGAAAATGAAAGCCATTCCCTATGCCTCAGCCATAGGTTCTATCATGTATGCAATGATGTGTACCAGACCTGATGTGTGCCTTGCTATAAGTCTAGCAAGGAGGTACCAAAGTAGTCCGGGAGTGGATCACTGGACAGCGGTCAAGAACATCCTGAAGTACCTAAAAGGACCAAGGATATGTTTGTCATTTATGGAGTTGACAAAGAGCTCGTCGTAAACGGTTACATCGATGATAGCTTTGACACTGATCCGGATGACTCTAAGTCACAAATCAGATATGTGTTTTTGTTGAACGGTGGATCTGTCAGTTGGTGCAGTTCCAAGCAGAGCATCGTGGCGGGATCTACGTGTGAAGCAGCGTGCATAGCTGCATCAGAAGCAGCAAATGAAGGAGTCTGGATGAAGGAGTTCATATCCGATCTAGGTGTAATACCTAGTGCATCGGGTCCAATAAAAATCTTTTGTGACAACACTGGAGCGATTGCATTGGCGAAGGAATTCATATTTCACAAGAGAACCAAACACATCAAGAGATGCTTCAACTCTATCCGCGATCAACTCAAGGAGGGAGACATAGAGATTTGCAAAATACATACAAATCTGAATGTAGCAGACCCGTTGACTAAGCCTCTTCCACGAGGAAAACATGATCAACACCAAGACTCCATTGGTGTTAGAATCATTACTTTGTAATCTAGATTATTGACTCTAGTGCAAGTGGGAGACTGAAGGAAATATGCTCTAGTAAAGCCTTAAATACACATATATGCTTAAAAAGACAACATTGCATAACCAAATTAAGCATACAAATACACAAGTGACTACACACATAACATTTCCACATACCAAAGTAAGCAATTACATGCATACTAAAGTAGGAGAAACGAGGATCTAATCATCTACTTATTTTTGCCATGACGCTTGCCATTGCTCTGCTTCCGGCTGGATCCTTGGCCATTTTGGGGAAGGAGGCACTTCCTCATGCCAATGATCCACCTGTACATGTCGTAGCTCGTGTATGCCTCCTTGGCCGTGTACACGACGTGAACTTCGTCGAGTTTCTCCATCCAGGTCGAGTGCTAGGTGCTACTTCTTGAGCTTGCGTTGTATTCCCTCGAAGAGGAAAGGGTGATGTAGCACAGTAGCGTAAGTATTTCCCTCAGTTTTTGAGAACCAAGGTATCAATCGAGTAGGAGACCACGCGCGAGTCCCTCGCACCTGCACAAACAAATAAGAACTTCGCAGCCAACGCGATAAGGGGTTGTAAATCCCTTTACGGTCACTTACGAAAGTGAGATCTGATAGATAGGATAGTTTGATATTTTTGGTATTTTTGGATATAAGAACATAACGTAAAAGCGAAAAAGTAAAGTATATTGTAGATTGATATGTTGAGAATAGACCCGGGGGCCATGGGTTTCTCTAGTGGCTTCTCTCATGATAGCAGAATTCTATGGCGGGTAAACAAATTACTGTCGAGCAATTGATAGAAAAGCGAATACTTATGAGACTATCTAGGCATGATCATTATATATAGGCATCACATCCGAAACAAGTAGATCGAAACGATTCTGCACATCGACCGCTATCCAGCATGCATCTAGAGTATTAAGTTCATAAGAAAAGAGTAACGCCTTAAGCAAGATGACATGATGTAGAGGGATAAACTCAAAGAATATGATATAAACCCCATCTTTTTATCCTCGATGGCAACAATACAATACGTGCCTTGCTGCCCCTACTGTCACTGGGAAAGGACACTGCAAGATTGAACCCAAAGCCAAGCACTTCTCCCATTGCAAGAACTATAGATCCAGTAGGCCAAACCAAACCAATAATTCGAAGAGACTTGCAAGGATATTATAATCATACATAAAGAGTTCAGAAAAGAACCAAATACTTCTCATAGATAATCTTGATCATAAACCCACAATTCATTGGATCTCGACAAACACACCGCAAAAAGAGATTACATCGAATAGATCTCCTTGAAGACCAAGGAGAACATGGTATTGAGATCCGAAGAGAGAGAAGAAGCCATCTAGATACTAGCTATGGACCCGAAGGTCTGTGGTAAAGTACTCACAACTCATGGTGAGGCGATGATGATGATGTAGAAGCACTCCATGGTAGATACTGTTGGGGAACGTAGTATTTAATTTTTTTCTACGATCACGCAAGATCTATCTATTAGATGCATATCAACGAGAGGGAGAGTGTGTCTACGTACCCTCGTAGACAGGGAGCGGAAGCGTCTAATGACGCGGTTGATGTAGTCGAACTTCTTCGCGATCCAATCGATCAAGTACCGAACATACGGCACCTCCGCGTTCAGCACACGTTCAGCTTGATGATGTCCCACGAGCTCTTGATCCAGTTGAGCTTCACGGGAGAGTTCCGTCAGCACGACGGCGTGGTGACGGAGATGATGAAGTTACCGTCGCAGGGCTTCGCCTAAGCGCTGCAACGATATTACCGAGGTGTGTTACTGTTGAGGGGGGCACCACACACGGTTGGGAGAGATCAACTGATCAGCTTGTGTGTTCTAGGGTGCCCTTGCCCCCGTATATAAAGGACCAAGGGGGAGACCGGCCGGCCCCTCTATGGCGCACCTAGGGTGCAATCCTACTAGGAATAGGATTGCAATCCTATTCCTAGTAGGAATCACCAAGAGGGGAAGGAAAGAGAGGGAGAGAAGGGGAAGGAAAGAGGGGGCCGCCCCCCTACCCTAGTCCAATTCGGACTGCCCTTGGGAGGCGGTGCACCACCTCCTGGCTGCTGCCCTCTTTCTCCCCTATGGCCCACTAAGGCCCAACTTTCCCCCGGGGGGTTCCGGTAACCCCTCCGGTACTCCAGTAAATTCCGAAACTTTCCAGAACACTTCCGGTGTCCGAATATAGTCGTCCAATATATCAATATTTATGTCTCGGACATCTCGAGACTCCTTGTCATGTCCGTGATCTCATCCGGGACTCCGAACTACCTTCGGTACATCAAAACTCATAAACTCATAATACCGATCACCATCAAACGTTAAGCGTGCGGACCCTACGGGTTCGAGAACTATGTAGACATGGCCGAGACTCATCTCCGGTCAATAACCAATAGCGGAACCTGGATGCTCATATTGGCTCCTACATATTCTACGAAGATCTTTATCGGTCAAACCGCGTAACAACATACGTTGTTCCTTTTGTCATTGGTATGTTACTTGCCCGAGATTCGATCGTCGGTATCTCAATACCTAGTTCAATCTCGTTACCAGCAAGTCTCTTTACTCGTTCCGTAATACATCATCCCGTGACTAACTCATTAGTCATTTGCTTGCAAGGCTTATTATGATGTGTATTACCGAGAGGGCCCAGAGATACATCTCCGACACTCGGAGTGACAAATCCTATTCTTGATCTATGCCAACACCATGAACACTTTCGGAGACACCTGTAGAGCATCTTTATGATCACCCAGTTACATTGTGACGTTTGATAGCACACAAGGTGTTCCTACGGTATTCGGGAGTTGCATAATCTCATAGTCATAGGAACATGTATAAGTCATGAAGAAAGCAATAGCAGTAAAACTAAACGATCATAGTGCTAAGCTAACGGATGGGTCATGTCCATCACATCATTCTCCTAATGATGTGATCCCATTGATAAAATTACAACTCATGTCTATGGGTAGGAAACATAACCATCTTTGATCAACGAGCTAGTCTAGTAGAGGCATACTAGGGACATACTGTTTTGTCTATGTATTCACACATGTACTAAGTTTCCGGTTAATACAATTCTAGCATGAATAAAAGACATTTATCATGATATAAGGAAATACAAATAACATCTTTATTATTGCCTCTAGGGCCTATTTCCTTCAGATACCCCCCCCGGCGAAGCTCCGGAACAGGCCCCAAGATGGGATCTCACAGGAACAGAAGGTTGCGGCGGTGGAACTAGGGTTTTCTCTCCTCTTCTGATGGTTTCGGGGTACGTAGGTATATATTGGAGGAAGGAGGGCACCGGGGGCCAGACGTGGGGCCCATGAGGCAGGGGGCGCGCCCTATAGGGGGGGGCCCCACCCTCGTGGACACCACGTGTGCCCTACTCCGTGGTTCTCAAGTCTCCCGTGCGTATTTTGCTCCAAAAATATCGCTCCCGAAGTTTCATTCTGTTTGGACTCCGTTTGATATTCCTTTTCTGTAAAACCCTGAAATAGGCAAAAGACAGCAATCTGGACTGGGCCTTTGGGTTAATAGGTTAGTCCCAAAAATAATATAAAAGTGTATAACAAAGCCCATTAAACATCCAAAACATCATAAATAATAGCATGGAACAATCAAAAATTATAGATACGTTGGAGACGTATCAAGCATCCCCAAGCTTAATTCCTACTCGTCCTCGAGTAGGTAAACGATAAAAACAGAATTTTTGATGTGGAATGCTAACCAACATAGTTTCCAATGTAATTCTCTTAATTGTGGCAAGAATGTTCAGATCTGAAAGATTCAAGACAAAAGTCTATAATTACATAAGAAATAATAATACTTCAAGCACACTAACAAAGTAATCATGTCTTCTCAAAATACTATGGCTAAAGAAAGTTATCCCTACAAAATTATATAGTCTGGCTATGCTTCCTCTTCATCACACAAAATATTCATATCATGCACAACCCCGGTTTCAGCCAAGCACTTGTTTTCATACTCTATTCTTTCAAACCTTTCAGCTTTCACGCAATACATGAGCGTGAGCTATGGATATAGCACTATGTGGAATAGAGTGGTGGTTGTGGAGAAGACAAAAAGGAGGGAGATAGTCTCACATCGACTAGGTGTATCAACGGGCTATGGAGATGCCCATCAATAGATATCAATGTGAGTGAGTAGGGATTGCCATGGAACGGATGCACTAGAGCTAAAAATGTTTGAAAGCTCAACAAAAGAAACTAATTGGGTGTGCATCCAACTTGCTTTCTCACGAAGACCTAGGGCATTTGAGGAATCCCATCGTTGGAATATACAAGCCAAGTTCTATAATGAAAATTCCCACTAGTATATGAAAGTGACTAAACATGAGACTCTCTATCATGAAGAACATGGTGCTACTTTGAAGCACAAGTGTGGAAAAAGATAGTAGCAATTGTCCCTTTTTTATTTTTATTTTTTTGGAGGGGCCTTTTCTTTTGTTCGGCCTTTCCTCACTTGGGACAATGCTCTAATAATGATGATCATCACACTTATATTGAATTACATCTCGATATTACAACTCGATACTAGAACAAAGTATGACTCTATGTGAATGCCTCCGGCGGTGTACCGGGATGTGCAATGAATCAAGAGTGACATGTATGAAAAGTTATGCATGGTGGCTTTGCCACAAATATGATGTCAACTACATGACCATGCATGGCAATATGACAATATGAAGCGTGTCATATGAACATAACGGTGGAAAGTTGCATGGCAATATATCTTGGAATGGCTATGGAAATGCCATGATAGGTAGGTATGGTGGCTGTTTTGAGGAAGATATATGGTGGCTGTTTTGAGGAAGGTATATAGTGGGTGTATGGTACCGGCGAAAGTTGCGCGGTACAAGAGAGGCTAGCAATGGTGGAAGGGTGAGAGTGCGTATAATCCATGGACTCAACATTTGTCATAAGAACTCATGTACTTATTGCAAAAATTTACGAGTCATCAAAAAAAGTAATCAACGCATGCTCCTAGGGGGAGGTTGGTAGGAGTTAACCATCGCGCGCCCCCGACCTCCACACAAAGGATGACACTCTACAAATACCTCATGCTCTAACTTCGTCACATAGCGGTTCACCATACGTGCATGCTACAGGAATCACTAACTTTAACACAAGTATTTCTCAATTTCGTAATAACTCCACTAGCAAGACTCTAATATCACTATCCTCATATCTCAAAACAATTATCAAGCATCCAACTTCTCATCATATTCAATGCACTTAGTATGAAAGTTTTTACTACATTGATCTTGGATGCCTATCATGTGAAGGCTAGTTTTATAGCCAAAGCACATTACCATGCTGTTGTAATAGACTCTCAAAAGGATATAAGTGAAGCATGAGAGATCAACAATTTCTACAAAATATAATTACCACCGTGCTGTAAAAGATGTAAGTGAAGCACTAGAGCAAAAACTATTCAACTCAAAAGATATAAGTGAAGCACATAGAGTGTTCTAACAATTCCTAGGACATATTTATCTCTCTAAAAAAGGTGTTTCCAGCAAGGATAATTGTGGAAAACTAACAAGCAAAGACTCAAATTATACATGATGCTCCAAGTAAAACACATATAATGTGGTGAATAAAAATATAGCTCCGAGTATAGTTACCGATAGATGAAGACGAAAGAGGGGATGCCTTCCCGGGGCATCCCCAAGCTTAGGCTTTTGGTTGTCCTTGAATTTTACCTTGGGGTGCCTTGGGAATCCCCAAGCTTAGGCTCTTTCCACTCTTTGTTCCATAGTCCATCAAAGCAATACTCAAAACTTGAAAACTTCACAACACAAAACTTAGACAAAAATCTCGTGAGCTCCGTTAGTATAAGAAATCAAACCACTAATCAAAGGTACTGTAATGGCTCATTCTTTGTTTATATTGGTGTTAAACCTACTGTATTCCAACTTCTCTATGATTCATACTCTCCAATACTACTCATAGATTCATCAAAATAAGCAAACAACACACGAAAAACAGTATGTGTCAAAAACAGAACAATCTTTAGTAATCTGTAACTTTCGCATACTTCTGTAACTCCAAAAAATTGAAATAAATTGGTAAACGTGAGGAATTTGTCTACTAATCATTTGCAAAAAGAATCAACTAAATAGCACACTCCAGTAAAATCTGGTGACCATTCTAGCAAGCGCTAACGATTCTGTTTTTCACAGCAAGATCATATAAACTTCACACAAGTCTTCCCAAAGGTTCTACTTGGCACAAACACTAATTAAAACACAAAACCACATCTAAACAGAAGCTAGATGCATTATTTATTCCTAAACATAAGCAAAAACAATAAAGTATAAAATTGGGTTGCCTCCCAACAAGCGCTATCGTTTTACGCCCCTAGCTAGGCACGATACATGGATAGATCTAGGTATTGCCATCTTTGGAAGGCAATCCATAAGTGGCTCTCATAATAGATTCATATGGTAATTTGATTTTCTTTCTAGGAAAGTGTTCCATGCCTTTCCTTAACGGAAATTGGAATCTAATATTTCCTTCCTTCATATCAATAATTGCACCAATCGTTCTAAGGAAAGGTCTACCAAGAATAATAGGACATGAAGGATTGTAATCTATATCAAGAACAATGAAATCTACGGGCACATAATTCCTATTGGAAACAATAAGAACATCATTAATCCTTCCCATATGTTTCTTAATGGTAGAATCCGCAAAATGCAAATTTAAAGAACAATCATCAAGCTCATGGAAGCCTAACAAATCACACAAAGTTTTTGGGATAGTGGAAACACTTGCACCCAAATCACACAAAGCAAAGCATTCATGATCTTTAATTTTTATTTTAATAGTAGGTTCCCACTCATCATAAAGCTTTCTAGGGATAGAAACTTGTAATTCAAGTTTTTCTTCATAAGATTGCATCAAAGCATCAACTATATGTTTGGTAAAAGCTTTATTTTGACTATAAGCATGCGAAGAGTTTAGTACGGATTGCAACAAGGAAATACAATAAATCAAAGAGCAATTATCATAATTGAATCCCTTGAAATCCAAAGTAGTGGGTTCATCACTATGCAAAGTTTTAATCTCTTCAATTCCACTTTTAACAATTTTAGCATCAAGATCTAAAAAGTCCGAATCATTGGGATACCTTTTAATTAAAGTAGACTCATCTCCAATCCCATATTTATCAAGATTCATACTAGAAAACAAGGATTTAATAGGAGACACATCAATAACTTTCAGATCTTCATCTTTATTTTCAAGATAACTAGAAGAACACGCTTTTATATAATTCTCTCTTTTAGCACGAATCCTAGCGGTCCTTTCTTTGCATTCATCAATGGAAATTATCATAGCTTTGAGAGACTCATTGATATCATGCTTCGGTGGGATAGATCTAAGTTTCAAAGAATAAACATCAAGACTAATTCTATCGACACTTCTAGCCAATTCATCAATCTTAAGCAGATAGATCTAAGTTTCAAAGAATCAACATCAAGACTAATTCTATCCACACTTCTAGCCAATTCATCAATCTTAAGCAATTTTTCTTCAAGCAAAGCATTGAAATTCTTTTGCGAATTCATAAACTCCTTAACACTAGTTTCAAATTTAGAAGGCACCTTTCCATATGAGTTATTGTAGGAATTTCCATAATTATTAGAGGAATTACTAGGAAAAGGCCTAGGATTACAATTTCCTCTATAAGTATTGTTACCAAAATTATTCCTACCAGCAAAATTGACATCCAAAGATTCATTATTATTTTCAATCAACGTGGATAAAGGCATATCATTAGGATCAGAAGAAGCACTCTTAGCAGCAAATAATTTCATAAATTCATCCATCTTTCCACTCAAAACACTAATCTCTTCAATATCATGCACTTTTTTACTAGTAGATCTTTCGGTGTGCCATTGAGAATAATTAACCATAATATTATCTAGGAGTTTGGTAAATTCTCCTAAGGTAGTTTCCATGAAAGTGTCTCCTGCGGCCGAATCTAAAAGATTTCTAGAAGCAAAATTAAAGCCAGCATAAAAGTTTTGAATAATCATCCATAAGTTCAAACCATGTGTAGGGAAATTACATATCATTAATTTCATTCTCTCCCAAGCTTGTGCGACATGCTCGTGATCTAGTTGCTTAAAGTTCATAATATTGTTTCTAAGAGAGATGATCTTAGCAGGAGGGAAATACTTAGAGATAAAAGCATCTTTGCACTTATTCCATAAATCAATACTATTTCTAGGCAAAGAGGAAAACCAAGTTTTAGCACGATCTCTAAGTGAAAACGGAAATAACTTCAATTTAATAATATCATTATCTGTATCCCTTTTCTTTTGCATATCACACAAATCAACAAAGTTGTTTAGATGGGTAGCGGCATCTTCACTAGGAAGGCCGGAAAATTGATCTTTTATGACAAGATTCAACAGAGCAGCATTGATCTCACAAGATTCGCCATCGGTAATAGGAGCAATTGGAGTGCTAATAAAATCATTATTGTTGGTATTGGAGAAGTCACACAATTTGGTATTGTTCTAAGCCATAGTGACAAGCAAGCAATCCAACACACAAGCAAACAAGAAGCAAGCAAACGATAAACACACAGAAAAAGAAGGGCAAATAAAACAGCAAGGGTGAAGTGGGGGAGAGGAAAACGAGAGGCAAAAAATGTAATGCGAAGGATAAGGGTTTGTGATAGGTACTTGGTATATGACTTTTGCGTAAGCCTCCCTGGCAACAACGCTAGAAATTCTTCTTGCTACTTCTCGAGCTTGCGTTGTATTCCCTTGAAGAGGAAAGGATGATGCAACACAGTAGCGTAAGTATTTCCCTCAGTTTTTGAGAACCAAGGTATCAATCTAGTAGGAGACCACACGCGAGTCCCTCGCACCTGCACAAACAAATAAGAACTTTGCAGCCAACGTGATAAGGGGTTGTCAATCCCTTTACGGCCACTTACGAAAGTGAGATCTGATAGATAGGATAGTTTGATATTTTTGGTATTTTTGGATATAAGAACAGAAAGTAAAAGCGGAAAATTAAAGTAGATTGTAGATTGATATGCTGAGAATAGACACGGGGGGCATAGGTTTCTCTAGTGGCTTCTCTCATGATAGGAGAATTCTACGACGGGTAAACAAATTACTATCGAGCAATTGATAGAAAAGAGAATACTTATGAGACTATCTAGGCATGATCATTATATATAGGCATCACGTCCGAAACAAGTAGATCGAAATGATTCTGCATCTACTACTATTACTCCACACATCGACCGCTATCAGCTTGCATCTAGTGTATTAAGTTCATAAGAACATAGTAACGCCTTAAGCAAGATGACATGATGTAGAGGGATAAGCTCAAACAATATGATATAAACCCCATCTTTTTATCCTTGATGGCAACAATACAATATGTGCCTTGCTGCCCCTACTGTCACTGGGAAAGGACACCGCAAGATTGAACCCAAAGCCAAACACATCTCCCATTGCAAGAACTATAGATCTAGTAGGCCAAACAAAACCAATAATTCGAAGAGACTTGCAAGGATATTATAATCATACATAACGAGTTCAGAAAAGAACCAAATACTTCTCATAGATAATCTTGATCATAAACCCACAATTCATCGGATCTCGACAAACACACCGCAAAAAGAGATTACATCGAATAGATCTCCTCGAAGACCAAGGAGAACTTGGTATTGAGATCCAAAGAGAGAGAAGAAACCATCTAGATACTAGCTATGGACCCGAAGGTCTGTGGTAAACTACTCACAACTCATGGTGAGGCGATGATGATGATGTAGAAGCACTCCGTGGTAGATCCAAGATGGGATGTCATAGGAACAGAAGGTTGCGGCGGTGGAAGTAGGATTTTCTCTCCTGTTCTGATGGTTTCGGGATACGTAGGTATATATAGGAGGAAGGAGGGCACCGGGGGCCAAACATGGGGACACGAGGCAGGGGGCACACCCTATAGGGGGGCCCCCCACCCTCGTGGACGCCACGTGTGCCCTACTCCGTGGTTCTCAAGTCTCCCGTGCGTATTTTGCTCCAAAAATATCTCTCCTGAAGTTTCATTCTGTTTGGACTCCGTTTGATATTCATTTTCTGTAAAACCCTGACATAGGCAAAAAAACAGCAATGTGGACTGGGCCTTTAGGTTAATAGGTTAGTCCCAAAAATAATATAAAAGTGTATAACAAAGCCCATTAATCATCCAAAACATCATAAATAATAACATGGAACAATAAAAAATTATAGATACATTGGAGACGTATCACCAGGCACGCTTGTCCATGTTGCACGAATCCTTCATGTCTCTGTAGTAGGGGTCAATGATGGCCTCGGCGAGGTGAACCAGTGAGTCCTTCTGATGCTCCTTACTCCCCCAGATCTTGTATTGGCCCTGGATGTCGACAAGATTCTCACAGGCGATGCCCAAATTCTCGAGCGCCTTTACATCGTTGGTGATGTCCACCATAGCGAACATGTAGTGGGGGCTGTTGACAAACCTGGCAAAATGCTCGCAAGGCCTTGTGGCCAAGCAGTAGTGGTAGACGAGGACGTGGAGGTGCATGCACATCTGGGAGACGACGACCTTGGGACGAGTCCCGACACGAGCGCGAGTGTATTCGAGGTCGAACCCGACCATCTTGTACTTCTCCTCGGCAATCAACAGCTCCATGATGTGGATGGAGTGCTCCACCCAGACCGGGTCGTTGATGTACACCACCGAGAGGTCCATGAACCTTCTATGGGTGTCCACCACGGCACGCATGGTGAACTGCTACTCGTTGTCGGCAGCTGCTCGGAGCATCATTGGAGCCGCGCAGGATACCCTCTAAGATTTTATCGTGGTGGGTGTGCTTCTTGCAATGGTGGGGCGCGATCGAAAGGTTGGCCATAATAAATGGGGGCCAACCGGCCTGTTATTGTTACATCTTGTCACGACGTTCATAGCGGAGGATTCCAGTGCACGCTAGACAACACCGCACCACACGCGTGGGCTTGAAGAGGCGCCAAATGTATCGTCGGTGAGCCTGTTCCCGCGCTACCGTGCAGTTTACCGCGCAAGGTTCCCGCCCGGCTAGTTTAGCCACGCGTTGGCTAGAAGTGGAAGAAATCAACTATGTGCAATAATGTCGAAAATCACAGTCGAGTTAGCTATACAGATCATGTGTTGTGAGATCGACAAGGTAAATATATTCGAGAATGGTTAATAAAATCTAAGACCATTGCATATTAAGGTCAAAATAGTGCTACCAATATACAAGTCTCATACGATGCCATTTCAACGATTGTACCAAAAAAGCTCGAAATATTAGAAGGTTCAAATTCCAGAGTTATATGGCTCAAATTCAAAGATTAGAAGGTTCAAACTGATATTAGAAATGAAATTCAGCTCATCAGCTGCAAACGCTCGCGCTGATCCGCTGAACATGGATATTAGAGAGGTTCAAACTAATATTACCACTTCTTAGTCTGGTTTTGAGACCTCAAAATTTTGCAAAGGGGTCAGCCACAGAGAAGTCATGTATGGGGTTGACACGATGACTTTCGATTACTCTGTCATTTGAAGTTCTGAAATGAAATTTAGCATTTTTGGAGCCTATTCTATTCTGCCGCAGGCGCCGGCGCTGATCAACAATCCATTCATTTTTGCGAAATAAATGTAGGGAAAACCTCATTTCCTTCAGCACCCATGCTCTGAGAACAAATAACCTGGCAAATATAATCTTCGCTAAGGTCCCTCGGTAGGAGTTCAAAGTAATTTCTGAGAGGATCGAAGAAGAGGTGTCTAGAGGGGGGATTAGACACTCAACAATAAAAGTAGCGATTTTTAAGTTCTTTAAGTTGAGGTAGAGTTTTTAGCACAATTTCAAACATTCACAATACATTTCAAGCAAGCATGGCAAGAGTACATAGACAGCGGAAAGTAAAGCATGCAAGTTGCAAGAAAGTAAAGGGATGGGATTGGAGTGTGCAAACGCAATTGGAGACACGGATGTTTTTGGCGTGGTTCTGATAGGTGGTGCTATCCTACATCCACATTGATGGAGACTTCAACCCACGAAGGGTAACGGCTGCACGAGTCCACGGAGGGCTCCACCCACAAAGGGTCCGCGAAGAAGCAACCTTGTCTATCCCACCATGGCCATCGCTCACGAAGGACTTGCCTCACTAGGGTAGATCTTCACGAAGTAGGCGATCTCCTTGCCCTTACAAACTCCATGGTTCAACTCCACAGCATGTCGGAGGCTCCCAAGTGACACCTAACCAATCTAGGAGACACCAGTCTCCAAAAGGTAACAAACGGTGTGTTGATAACGAACTCCTTGCTCAAATGATTCAAATGGTAGTCTCCCCAACACTCAAACAGCTCCTCACAGATTTGGATGTGCTGGAAGAAGAGATTGAGTGGAAAGCAACTTGGGAAGGCTAGAGAACAAGATTTATGTGGTAGGAATGGAATATCTTGATTTGAACACTTGAGTAGGTGATTCTCTCTCAGACCTGGATGGATGGAAGTGTAAGCATGATCTGATGGCTCTCTCTCGAATGAAAGAGGGGGTGGAGGGGTATATATAGCCTCCACACGAAATCCAACCGTTACACACATTTTGGCCAACTCGGTGGGACCGATTCAGTGAACTCGGTCTGACCGAAAGGTTCAAATATGTGAATGTTAGGAATCTCGGTGGGACCGACTAGGACATCTCGGTGGGATCGAAGTGCTAGTGTTAAGTCATCAGAGAGTTGGCAAGGTAAACTCAGTGTGACCGATTAATGAACTCGGTATTACTGAAATAAATTAACTTGTAACAGAGAGTTTACAGAACCATCTCGGTGAGACCGAAAGCCTATATCGGTGAGACCGAAATGTTAGGGTTTATGTCTGTGGCTAAGTCAAAGGAAACTTGGTGGGACTAGATATGAAAATCGGTGAGTCCGAGTTTGGCATTTTGGTTTTGACTTGTTTGGAGTGGAGAGGTTGTGTGAGGGTTTTGGAGCATATCATCAAGCATTATGAGAAACCAACTCATTAAGCAACACCTCATCCCCTTTTAATAGTATTGGCTTTCCTATGGACTCAATGTGATCTTGGATCACTAAAAGTGAAAAGGTAGAGTCTTGAGCTTTTGCCAAACTTGCTTCCTTAGCTACTTGAAGGGGTTCTACATCCTCTTGTCCATGCCACTCCACTGTTGAACACATCTGAAATATATTAGGTAAAGGTATTAGTCCAATAAGAGATATGTTGGCATTAATTACCAAAATCACCCAGGGAGCACTTGTGCTTTCAATCTCTCCCTTTTTGGTAATTGATGACAACATACATCAAAGCTTTAGATAAGGATATATAGATTAGGAAGTAAAGCTTTGGAAGGACATGTAACATTCATAGCCCCCCCTACATGTGTACAATCATGTAAGTATGGAATATACATGCATGTGAATGCATAAGTATGTCGGAGCAAGCAATGAGTTACATGTATCTTGGTTGTATGCATCAGTGCAAATGTATATAGAACATGTACCTTCATGTTCATCAGTCTTTCTTGCAAACAATATGTACATCAACAAGAGATCATCATGCACGTGAGTTTGACGCATATACTTACCTTGTGGTGTTGAGCTAGCTTTGGAAGAGATGAACCTGAGTAAACAAGGTTAAATAACATAGAAACATCTACTAGACAGTGCAAGAACAGTAAGCCCCAAGAGTACCAAGAGTGGGATGACATGTAATGAGTGAGTACTAGGTACTCTATTGAGTGTAACCATGTCCCCATAAAGATATGCAATGAATTCAAATATTTCCTTCCCTTAGAAGTCTTTCTCCCCCTAAATCTTATATTTTATAATGGGAGAAGATAGAGAAAGAAAATCAGAGCATGACAAATAATCATACCAAATACTGACATGTCTTTCCCCTCTAGAAGACATGTGACTTCTCTCCTCTTTTAATAATGAGCATATGGGGATAAGGTTCGATGATCTTTCTCTCTCCCCCTTTGTGTGATAAGCTTTGATGTGTCCTCTCTCCCCCTTTGACATCAATTTCCAAGAAGGGGTCTTCTGGAGCATGAGTCAAATAGGTTTGGTCTTTGAGTCACAATACAAAGCAACATGTAGATTGTGATGCTTATAGAGGACAAGAATCATTGAGTTGAGCTGGAACACATATGCAGGATGCAAAAGGCAAAGTGTTTCCTCAACATTGAAATCGGTAACACCGAGTTGCTTTCTTCCGTGGCCCCGAGGTGGTTCGGTTTGACCGAAAGAGACAAACCGGTGTGTCCGAGTTCAACGCAGAGAGAACAATTGTCAACTCACACTACTAGGAAAATGCTTATAGACAATAGCTATAGTAGTAGCGCTTTTTGTAATAAAGCGATGCTACTACTTATCAGTCGCTTTTTATAAAAGGCACTACTACTATGCACTTACCAGTAGCGTTGTTTTTGTTAAAAAACGCTGCTACTACAATTACCAGGCCGTTGCCGGCAGGCCAGGCATAGTAGTAGCGCTTTTATGCATGAAGCGGTACTGCTACCGGGTGTAGCAGTAGCGCTTTCTACATATAAGTGCTACTACTACGGGTTCTTTATCTAGCTCAACGGCCTGCGCTCGGCATCTCTCTCTCACTCCCCCGCCCTCATACACTCACTCGCCTCTCTCCGCCGTCATTGTCGCCGCCCCCGCGCACCGCCATCCCCCACGCTGGAGCTCTCCCGCCGTCCATCCTCGCCCGCGTCAGCTCTACTCCTCCGCCGGCCATCCTCCCCTGTGCCGTCCTCCTCCCCCGCCGGCCACCCTCGCCCGCGCCGGCTCTGCTCCCCCGCTGGCCTCCTCCCCCGTCAGCCTCCTCCACCACCGTGAGGTACTCCTCCTCCCTCCATTTAGTTCCTTAGGTTAGGTAACTTAGGTGAATTTAGTTAATTAACTTAGGTGAATTTAGTTAATTAACTTAGATGTTTTTTATTTAGTGAAGAAGGTTAGGTAACTAATTAAGTAGATGCTAATATAGGGCAGTGGTGTTTAGTTTATAGAAAAAAAAATTCAATATAGTTGTTTTACTGTTTTTAGTATGTGTTTAATAGAATTAGTTAGAAAATTAATAGAACTAGTTAAACTAGTTTATTTTTAGTAAGTACTAGTTTATTTTATTTATAGTAAGTGCTTAGTTGAACTAGCTGAATTAATAAAACTAGTTTATTTTTAGTAAGAAAATTTAGTTATATGAGATTTGATTATCTAATTAAAATTTTACTACAGAACTAGTTTATTTTTAGTAAGAAAATTAATAGAACTAGTTTATTTTTTTAGTTAAACCAATTATTCCCGCATCGGCGTCGATGATGCCTATCTCACATCCTCGTCGTCGACACGGAGGAGGAGGCCTGGGCTTGGTGAGGAGCCATGTCCGAGACTGGGCTCCGCCGGGCTGGTACTAGGAGGTGCTACCTTCCGGGGGACGAGTTTGGTGAGGAGCCAGCCCGTCGTTGACCCGAACCTTCTTTGGTGACGGTCGGGTGGGCCAGTGACAATGCGAAGGCTTGAGGACCCCGCGGAGGTGGTACGTCACCGTGTTAGCGAGGAGGACGAGCACGTCCGTCGCTACATGGTTGCGTTGGAGGGCAGGTTCGACAATACCTGGCAGGTTCTTCAGGGATCTCACTGGAGCTATGATCATGTGATGATTCCTTCTCTTTGTGTGTCCACCGCCCACGCCGATACCCGTCGTTCGGTACGGTTTTAGTTGTATTAGTGTTGTTATATGTCTGATACTATTTGAGATCTATTAGTGATAATATTCGATGATGTACGGACGAAAGAGATGGTTTAGTTTTGCTTATTGAATGAATGCTAATTTGAATACTAATTTATTTTACGATTTGGTTTTGCTTATAGAATGCTTTGATTAGAAAACTACTCCATCAAGTTTGAATCATCATATGATGTAGATATAAACATGTATATCTTGTGTTGCTCAAATAGGATAAGTGATTGCCCAAGTGGCCGGCCTTGTTTGCAGGTTACACCTCCTATAGTGGCCTATGTTTTGCCAGAGTGTTGATTAATTTTCGTTCCGGCAAATTTCAGGCGCTTGATATGTCCTTTTTAATCAAAGGTCATGCCAGATTTTTATATGAATTCTGGCATGACTTGTTCTAGAATATGTAGGAAATATCGAGTGGCCTGGTTTTTTAGTACATATATTTAATTGTACAAGTTTAATATTTGAATTATGAACATAGGAAATGTCATAATCGGACGATGAAAGTCTCCCGGGAAATATTCCCGAGTGTGACTGGTGCCACGACGACCGAGGTCTATGCGACAAGCCTCACCTGGACGAAGATCGACGCTTCAGCATTAATCTCGAGGAGACCTTCGATGTTGAAATGGTACACAATGAAGATAAGTGTTTTTTCGTAATTAAGCACAACTTCAACTATTTCAACGTGTTATTTTCATGTTTTACAATTCGACTAGCTTATCCCATGCCATGTAAGACGCTAGGTCTTGGAGAGGATGGGTTTTGAAGACCATGAAAGTATGGAAACAAAGAAAATTCACCTAAGGACCCATCATGGTATGGATTTTGAAGTAAATATGTACAATTCTGAGAGCGTAATCCATTTTAGTTGCAAAAAACGGGAAGCACTATGCAAGATGTATGGTTTTTATGAGGGTATGCTTGTCACCATGGATCTTGGTGATCCTGACATCGACCAAGACAATATGGACATTTGGGTCCTTGTTGATACGCTTCCAATTCTACCACTATGTGAGTTTCTCAAACATAGTTATTAACTAATTTATATTGTTTATTTCAAAATAGTTGATAGCTTATTTTCATTGTTCAAAAAATGTGCGGAAGATGGTAGACAAAACCTAGTACACCGATGACTCTGAGTTAACTTATCAGGAGAAAAATCATCTGATTGCATTTTGTACTGATATTGAGAATTGCAATATCTATTATCAAACTCCTCCACATTATGGTGAATACGTGCCACTAGTGCACGTGTTGAACCACGGTAACATCCATGGAGATGCCATGGTAAGATTTTTTTTTACTATTACGACATCCGTGCATCTTTTGCATGAATTCTTTTAAAACTTAAGTACATTGCTAACTATGAAGTTATTACTATGTTTTTCAACAGAAAATCCCGAAGGATTGTGTGCCTCATCTGATGTTTCAGAATGGTCACCTTAATGTTTTGAACATACAGCCAGGTCATCCTACGAATCTCACCTGTCCATATCGGATTTCTAAAACTAGTGAAGACATGGTAATCAAAGAATGGAAAAAATGTATGGACATTCGTCAGGAGGTTCTAGGAAGCAACATTGTGCGAAAGGCAAGAATTGGAGACATGATAATCTCCATTCTCCATAATGGAGAGTCCGGACCTATGTTGCTTTATGCTATTTTACCTAAGAGAAGGTAGTAGGTCCTAGTTAATAATACTCATGATCATGTGCTAAGAACAACTAAGTAGGATTGCTTAGATGACTATGATGATGATGTGGTATCGAGTAGAAGTTGTATGATCGATGATGATGAGTATGACTTGTTATTATGATACCAATGATGAGTTATTTATTATTATGATCGATGATGCATGATGCTAAGTTGTTATATGAGCATGATGAGTTATTATATATCAGTAGGTGAAATGAACATGGATTAGATTAAAGTGGAGCCAACATGTGGTGCACATCGAAAGTACTACTAGTCCAAACAAGTTCAAGTTTGGATTATAGTAGTACTTTTGACATGCACCACATGTTGCCTCCACTTGAATCTACTCCACGTTTATTTCACCCACTATTATATATAATAGGTAATAATGGTCATAAAATCATATGATGAAAGTACTGAATATAAAACCACACAACGAAAATAAGCTGTATTTTTTAAAATACAGGAAAAGCTAGCAGCAGCGCTTTTAGAACAGGCGCTACTGCTACTTAGGTATAGCGGCAACACTTTTTAGAACAAGCGCTACTGCTAACTAGGTATAGCTGTAGCGCTTCCATTCCAGCGCTACTGCTACTAGTTAGTTCTAGCGCCTTAGTGGTAGCGCTGGTACCAGCGCTACTACTAGCTATAAAACAAGCGCTACTACTAGTGTTTTCCCTAGTAGTGTCAGCTCACTAGGAAAATAAATTCTCACAAAGATTTGCAAGGAATTTGATATATAAAATAACAGAGAAAAGAAAAGAAATCTAGATGAACTTTTTTTATTTTTAAACAAAAAGGAAAAAAGTCATGCAGACAATAAATGCAAGAGCATAAAGAAACACTAGAGAAATTCATCTAGAAATGGTCAGCAACAAAGTCACCTATGTTAGAGTATATTGACTTAGGAGTCAAGTAAGAACACTTAATCATAAGTCATACTCATCGTTTAAGCTTAGAATGGGGTTGCCATTTTTCGTTTAAGCATTTTGAGGTATTCACATCTTGTTGAGCTACTTTGACCCATGACTTTGGGTAAAGCTTCTTTAAGATGGAATGACATACCTTGGGTGGTGGTGTTGATCTTGATCATGTAGTTGAACTTGTGTTGGATGCTCAAGGTTGATGTAGTTCATCAATAGTTGGGATCACCACTTGTAATTTTGAGTTCATCCACCTACATGGGTTAGATTTGCAAGGAAGATCACTTGTGTATGAAAATTTGATACCAAATGAAATTTGATATAGAGAAATTGTCAAAGGATATGTTGAAATGATTCATGCTTCTTTGACTTCAACCACCATATTGTAGAGACTTGGTGATGTACAGATTGCTTAGGATGTGAGTGAGTTGCAATATCATAGAATTGGGTTCATACAAGTACCTAGAAGGGTTAGATAGCACGCAAGGGTACAAATAGATCCAAGACAAGTGATCATCATCATAAGAGAAATATCAAGGATTAGTCAAAGGCTCATGCCTTGCATGTATCCAGAAAGGAGTTACTACTCCGAGTTTGAGGCATCAATAATGTTCAATTCACCTCTCCACCTGCAAAACACTTTCTCATCAAGTGGTTTTGTACATATATCCGCCAATTGCTTATCGGTGCGAACATGTTTAAGATTGATATCACCCTTAGCAACATGATCTCGAATGAAATGGTGACGAACTTCAATATGCTTAGTTCGAGAATGTTGCACGGGATTGTGAGCAATCTTAATAGCTCTTTCCTTGTCAAAAAGCAATGGAACATGTTTCACATTTATCCCATAATATTTAAGAGTTTGGGTCATCCAAAGTAATTGAGCACAATATGAACCGGAGGCAATGTATTTCGCTTCGGCGATGGATAAGGATACTGAGTTTTGTTTCTTGGAGGACCAAGACACAAGAGATCTACCAAGAAATTGACAAGTACCCGAAGTGGACTGTCTATCAACCTTGTCTCCGGCATAGTCCGGATCAGAGTAGCCAACAAGATCGAAAGAAGGCCTCTTAGGATACCAAATGCCAAAGTTTGTTGTGTGAATTAAGTATCTCACTATCCTTTTCACTGCCACAAGATGACATTCTTTGGGGCCACTTGATATTGTGCACACATGCACACACTTATCATAATGTCGGGACGGGAGGCACATATGTATAACAACAAACCAATCATAGAGCGATAAACCTTTTGGTCAACCGGTTTGCTATTGTTAGTCAAGTCAAGATGTCTACTAGTAGGCATGGGTGTGTTCATACCTTTTCTTTCTTGCATGTTGAACTTCTTGAATAAGTCCTTGGTATACTTTGTTTGGGAAACAAAAGTACCCCCCTTAGTTTGCTTGATTTCCAAGACAAGAAAGAACTTGAGTTCACTCATCATAGACATCTCAATTTTTTCCGACATTAGCTTTCCAAACCTTTCACTAAAATGGGGGTTAGTCGAACCAAATATAATATCACCAACATAAATTTGGCACACAAATAATTCTCCGCTAACCCTTTTAGTAAAAAGTGTGGAATCAATGTTCCCAATTTCAAAGCCTTTTTCAATAAGGAACTTGGTCCATCATTTATACCATGCTCTAGGAGCTTGTTTAAGACCATAAAGAGCTTTTTGAAGTTTGTAAACTGAAGGAAATATGCCCTAGAGGCAATAATAAAGATGATTATTTGTATTTCCTTATATCATGATAAATGTCTTTTATTCATGCTAGAATTGTATTAACCGGAAACTTAGTACATGTGTGAATACATAGACAAAACAGTATGTCCCTAGTATGCCTCTACTAGACTAGCTCATTGATCAAAGATGGTTATGTTTCCTAGCCATAGACATGAGTTGTCATTTGATCAACGGGATCACATCATTAGGAGAATGATGTGATGGACAAGACCCATCCGTTAGCATAGAACTATGATCGTTTAGTTTTACTGTTATTGCTTTCTTCATGACTTATACATGTTCCTATGACTATGAGATTATGCAACTCCCGAATACCGTAGGAACACCTTGTGTGCTATCAAACGTCACAACGTAACTGGGTGATCATAAAGATGCTCTACAGGTGTCTCCGAAAGTATTCGTGGTGTTGGCATAGATCAAGATTAGGATTTGTCACTCCGAGTGTCGGAGAGGTATCTCTGGGCCCTCTCGGTAACACACATCATAATAAGCCTTGCAAGCAAAAGACTAATGAGTTGGTCACGAGATAATGTGTTACGGAACGAGTAAAGAGACTTGCCGGTAATGAGATTGAACTAGGTATAGAGATACCGACGATCGAATCTCGGGCAAGTAACATACCGATGACAAAAGGAACAACGTATGTTGTTATGCGGTTTGACCGATAAAGATCTTCGTAGAATATGTAGGAACCAATATGAGCATCCAGGTTCCGCTATTGGTTATTGACCGGAGATGAGTCTCGGTCATGTCTACATAGTTCTCGAACCCGTAGGGTCCGCACGCTTAACGTTTGATGACGATCGGTATTATGAGTTTATGAGTTTTGATGTACCGAAGGAGTTCGGAGTCCCGGATGAGACCGGGGACATGACGAGGAGTCTCGAAATGGTCGAGACGTAAAGATCGATATATTGGACGACTATATTCGGACATCGGAAAGGTTCCGAGTGATTCGGGTATTTTTCGGAGTATATGGGCCTTATTGGGCCATACGGGAATAGAGGAGAAAGGCCAAAAGGAAGGAGGCGCGTGCCCCCCCTCTGGTCCGAATTGGACAAGGGGTGAAGCCCCCTTTTCCTTCCACCTCTCCACCTCTTTCCTTCTCTCCTACTCCAGAAAGGAAAGGGGAATCCTACTAGGACTTGGGAGTCCTAGTAGGACTCCCCACACTTGGCGCGCCCCCTCTAGGGCCGGCCTCTCCCTTGCTCCTTTATATACGGGGGCAGGGGGCACCCTAGGACACACAAGTTGAATTGTTCTAGCCGTGTGCGGTGCCCCCCTCCACAGAAACACACCTCGGTCATACCGTTGCAGTGCTTAGGCGAAGCCCTGCGCCGGTGAATACATCATATCCGTCACCACGCCGTCGTGCTGATGAAACTCTCCCGTGAAGCTCAACTGGATCAAGAGCTCGTGGGACGTCATCAAGCTGAACGTGTGCTGAACGCGGAGGTGCCGTACGTTCGGTGCTTGATCGGTTGAATCGCGAAGAAGTTCGACTACATCAACCGCGTCACTTGACGCTTCCGCTTCCGGTCTACGAGGGTATGTAGACACACTCTTCCCTCTCGTTGCTATGCATCTGGTAGATAGATCTTGCGTGATCGTAGGAAAATTTTAAAAATACTACGTTCCCCAACAGTGGCATCATGAGCCAGGTCTATGCGTAGATGATATGCACGAGTAGAACACAACGAGTTGTGGGCGATACTAGTCATACTGCTTACCAGCATGTCATACTTTGCTTCGGCGGTATTGTGAGATGAAGCGGCCCGGACCGACATTACGCGTACGCTTACGCGAGACTGGTTTCACCGTTACGAGCACTCGTTGCTTAAAGGTGACTGGCGGGTGTCTGTCTCTCTCACTTTAGCTGAATCAAGTGTGGCTACGCCCGGTCCTTGTGAAGGTTAAAATAGCACATACTTGACGAAACATCGTTGTGGTTTTGTATGCGTAGGTAAGAACGGTTCTTGCTAAGCCCGTAGCAGCCACGTAAAACTTGCAACAACAAAGTAGAGGGCGTCTAACTTGTTTTTGCAGGGCATGTTGTGATGTGATATGGTCAAGACATGATGAGTTATACGGTTTTGTATGAGATGATCATGTTTTGTAATGTTATCGGCAACTGGCAGGAGCCATATGGTTGTCGCTTTATTGTATGAAATGCAATCGCCATGTAATTGCTTTACTTTATCACTAAGTGGTAGCGATAGTCGTAGAAGCAATAGTTGGCGAAACGACAACGATGCTACGATGGAGATCAAGGTGTCGCGCCGGTGACGAAGGTGATCATGACGGTGCTTTGGAGATGGAGATCAAAAGCACAAGATGATGATGGCCATATCATGTCACATATTTTGATTGCATGTGATGTTTATCTTATTATGCTTCTTATTTTGCTTAGAATGACGGTAGCATTATAAGATGATCCCTTACTAAATTTCAAGGTATAAGTGTTCTCCTTGAGTATGCACCGTTGCGAAAGTTCGTCGTGCCGAGACACCACGTGATGATCGGGTGTGATAAGCTCTACGTTCAAATACAACGGGTGTAAGCCAGTTTTGCACACGCAGAATACTCGGGTTAAACTTGACGAGCCTAGCATATGCAGATATGGCCTCGGAACACTGGAGACCGAAAGGTCGAGCGTGAATCATATAGTAGATATGATCAACATAAGATGTTCACCATTGAAACTACTCCATCTCACGTGATGATCGGACATGGTTTAGTTGATTTGGATCACGTGATCATTTAGATGACCGGAGGGATGTCTATCTAAGTGGGAGTTCTTAAGTAATATGATTAATTGAACTTTAATTTATCATGAACTTAGTCCTGGTAGTATTAGCATATCTATGTTGTAGATCAATAGCTCGCGATGTTGCTCCACGTTTATTCTTTATATGTTCCTAGAGAAAACCAAGTTGAAAGATGTTAGTAGCAATGATGCGGAATTGTTCCGTGATCTGAGGATTATCCTCATTGCTGCACAGAAGAATTATGTCCTTGATGCACCGCTAGGTGACAGACCTATTGCAGGAGCAGATGTAGACGTTATGAATGTTTTGACAAAACCTCGATATGATGACTACTTGATAGTTTAGTGCACCATGCTTTACGGCTTATAACCGGGACTTCAAAAACGTTTTGAAACGCCACGGAGCATATGAGATGTTCCAAGAGT
Organism: Secale cereale; assembly: GCA_902687465.1. Lineage (NCBI taxonomy): Eukaryota > Viridiplantae > Streptophyta > Magnoliopsida > Poales > Poaceae > Secale > Secale cereale. The sequence continues at coordinate 580,553,222 of LR738709.1, forward strand.
TGAAATTAGTATTTCATACTCATTCCCGTGTCGAGAGGTATAAGACCTTTGACAGTACTTTGCCTACAAGATGGAGGAGAATAGCTCAACCAGTGAGCATGTGCTCAGATTGTCTGGGTAGTACAATTGCTTGAATCAAGTGGGAGTTAATCTTCCAGATAAGATAGTAATTGACAAAGTTCTCTAGACACTATCACCAAGTTAGTAGAACTTCGTGATGAACTATAATATGCAAGGGATGACGAAAGTAATTCCCGAGCTCTTCACAATGCTGAAATCGGCGAAGGTAGAAATCAAGAAAGAGCATCAAGTGTTGATGGTTAACCAGACCACTTGTTTCAAGTAAAGGGCAAAGGGATAGAAGGGGAACTTCAAGAAGAATGACAAGCAAGTTGTCACTCCCGTGAAGAAACCCAAAGCTAAACTCAAGCCTGAAACTAAGTGCTTCTACTGCAAAGGAAATGGTCACTAGAAGTGGAACTGCCCTAGATATTTGGCGGATAAGAAGGATGGCAAAGTGAACAAAGGTATATTTGATATACAGATTATTGATGTGTATTTTACTAGTGTTCATAGCAACCCCTCGGTATTTGATATTGGTTCAGTTGCTAAAGAGTAGTAACTCAAAATGGGAGTTGCATAATGAACAAAAACTAGTTAAAGGATGAAGTGACGATGTGTATTGGAAGTAGTTCCAAGATTGATATGATCATCATCGCACACTCCCTATACTTTCGGGATTAGTGTTGAACCTAAATAAGTGTTATTTGGTGTTTGTGTTGAGCATGAATATGATTTGATCATGTTTATTGCAATACGGTTATTCATGTAAGTTAGAGAATAATTGTTGTTCTGTTTACATGAATAAAACCTTCTATGGTCATACACCCAATGAAAATGGTTTGTTGGATCTCGATCGTGTGATACACATATTCATAATATTGAAGCCAAAAGATGGAAGGTTAATAATGATAGTGCAACTTATTTGTGGCGCTGCCGTTTAGGTCATATTGGTGTAAAGCGCATGAAGAAACTCCATAGTTATGGACTTTTGGAATCACTTGATTATGAATCACTTGGTGCTTGCGAACCATGCCTCATGGGCAAGATGACTAAAACTCCGTTCTCCGGAACCGTGGAGCGAGCAACAGAGTTGTTGGAAATCATACATACTGATGTATGCGGACCAATGAGTGTTGAAGCTCGCGGCAGGTATCGTTATTTTCTGACCTTCACTGATGATTTGAGCAGATATGGGTATATCTACTTAATGAAGCACAAGTCTGAAACATTTGAAAAGTTCAAAGAATTTCAGAGTGAAGTGGAGAATCATCGTAACAAGAAAATAAGAGTTTCTATGATATGATCGTAGAGGTAAAATATTTGAGTTAGCGAGTTTGACCTTCAATAAAAACAATGTGAGAAAGTTTCACAACTCACGCCACCTGGAACACCACAGTGTAATGGTGTGTCCGAACGTCATAACCGTACTTTATTAGATATGGTGCGATCGATGATGTCTCTTACCGATCTACCACTATCGCTTTTGGGGTTACGCATTAGAGACAGCTACATTCACGTTAAATAGGGCACCATCTAAATCCGTGGAGATGACACCGTATGAACTGTGGTTTGACGAGAAACCTAAGCTGTCATTTCTTTAAGTTTGGGACTGCGATGCTTATGTGAAAAAGTTTCAACATGATAAGCTCGAACCCAAATCGGAGAAGTAAATCTTCATAGGATACCCAAAAAGAAATTGTTGGGTACACCTTCTATCACAGATCCTAAGGCAAGGTCTTTGTTGCTAAGAGTGGATCCTTTCTAGAGAAGGAGTTTCTCTTGAAAGAAGTGAGTGGGAGGAAAGTATAACTTGATGAGGTAATTGTACCTTCTCCCGAATTGGAAGGTAGTACATCACAGAAACTCGTTCCAGTGATTCCTACACCAATTAGTGAGGAAGCTAATGATGATGATCATGAAACTTCAGATCAAGTTTCTGCTGAACTTCGTAGATCAACCAGAGTTCGTTCCGCACCAGAGTGGTACGGCAACCCAGTTCTGGAAGTCATGTTACTAGACCATGATGAACCTACGAACTATGAGGAAGCGATGATGAGCCCAGATTCCGCAAAATGGCTTGAGACCATGAAATCTGAGATGGGATCCATGTATTAGAACAAAGTATGGACTTTGGTTGACTTGCCCGATGAGCGGCAAGCCATCGAAAATAAATGGATCTTCAAGAGGAAGACCGACGCAAACGGTAATGTTACTGTTTACAAAGCTCGACTTGTTGCGAAAGGGTTTTCGACAAGTTCAAGGAGTTGACTACGATGAGACTTTCTCACCCGTAGCGATGCTTAAGTCTGTCCGAATCATGTTAGTAATTGCCGTATTTTGTGAAATCTGGCAAATTGATAACAAAACTGCATTCTTTAATGGATTTATTAAAAAAGACTTGTATATGATGCAACCAGAAGGTTTTGTCAATCCTAAAGGTGCTAACAAAATGTGCAAGCTCTAGCGATCCATCTATGGACTGGTGCAAGCATCTCGGAGTTGGAATATACGCTTTGATAAGTTGATCAAAGCATATAGATTTATACAGACTTGCGGTGAAGCCTGTATTTACAAGAAGTGAGAGGGAGCACTACAACCTTTCTGATAAGTATATGTGAATGACATATTGTCGATCGGAAATGATGTAGAATTTTCTGGAAAGCATAAAGGAGTGTTTGAAAGGAGTTTTTCAAAGAAAGACCTTGGTGAAGCTGCTTACATATTGGGCATCAAGATCTATAGAGATAGATCAAGACGCTTGATAAGACTTTCGATGAGTACATACCTTGATAAGATTTTGAAGTAGTTCAAAATGGATCAGTCAAAGAAGGAGTTCTTGCCTGACTTGTAAGGTGTGAAGTTGAGTAAAACTCAAAGCCAGACCACGGCAGAAAAATATAGAGAGAATGAAAGTCATTCCCTATGCCTCAGCCATAGGTTCTATAAAGTATGACATGCTGTGTACAAAACACGTTGTGTACCTTGCCATGAGTTTGACAGGGAGGTACAATAGTGATCCAGTAGTAGATCACTGTACAACGGTCAAAATTATCCTTAGTAATTGGATGACTAAAGGAAATATTTCTCGATTATGGAGGTGATAAAGAGTTCGTCGTAAAGGGTTACGCCGATGCAAGCTTTGACACTAAATCCAGATGACTCTAAGTATCAATCTGGATGCGTATTGAAAGTGGGAGCAATTAGCTAGAGTAGCTCCATGCAGAGCATTGTAGACATAGAAATTTGCGAAATACATACGGATCTGAATGTGACAGACCCATTGACTAAACTTCTCTCACAAGCAAAACATGATCACACCTTATTACTCTTGGGTATTAATCACATAGCGATGTGAACTAGATTATTGACTCTAGTAAACCCTTTGGGTGTTGGTCACATGGTGATGTGAACTATGGGTGTTATTCACATAACGATGTGAACTATCGGTATTAAATCACATGGCGATGTGAGCTAGATTATTGACTCTAGTGCAAGTGGGAGACTGAAGGAAATATGCCCTAGAGGCAATAATAAAGATGATTATTTGTATGTCCTTATATCATGATAAATGTCTTTTATTCATGCTAGAATTGTATTAACCGGAAACTTAGTACATGTGTGAATACATAGACAAAACAGTATGTCCCTAGTATGCCTCTACTAGACTAGCTCATTGATCAAAGATGGTTATGTTTCCTAGCCATAGACATGAGTTGTCATTTGATCAACGGGATCACATCATTAGGAGAATGATGTGATGGACAAGACCCATCCGTTAGCATAGCACTATGATCGTTTAGTTTTACTGCTATTGCTTTCTTCATGACTTATACATGTTCCTATGACTATGAGATTATGCAACTCCCGAATACCGTAGGAACACCTTGTGTGCTATCAAATGTCACAACGTAACTGGGTGATCATAAAGATGCTCTACAGGTGTCTCCGAAAGTATTCGTGGTGTTGGCATAGATCAAGATTAGGATTTGTCACTCCGAGTGTCGGGGAGGTATCTCTGGGCCCTCTCGGTAACACACATCACAATAAGCCTTGCAAGCAAAAGACTAATGAGTTAGTCACGAGATGATGTGTTACGGAACGAGTAAAGAGACTTGCCGGTAACGAGATTGAACTAGGTATAGAGATACCGACGATCGAATCTCGGGCAAGTAACATACCGTTTGACAAAAGGAACAACGTATGTTGTTATGCGGTTCTGATCGATAAAAGATCTTCGTAGAATATGTAGGAGCCAATATGAACATCCAGGTTCCGCTATTGGTTATTGACCAGAGATGAGTCTCGGTCATGTCTACATAGTTCTCGAACCCGTAGGGTCCGCACGCTTAACGTTTGATGACGATCGGTATTATGAGTTTTTGAGTATTGATGTACCGAAGGTAGTTCGGAGTCCCGGATGAGATCACGGACATGACGAGGAGTCTCGGAATGTCCGAGACATAAAGATTGATATATTGGACGGCTATATTCGGACACCGGAAGTATACCGGAAAAGTTTCGGATTTATCGGGAATGCCGGAAGGGGTTACCGGAACCCCCTACGAGAGGGGATGGTCCATAGTGGGCCTAAAGGGTGAGAGAGAGGCAGCCCATAGGGCTGGCCGGCGCCCACACCTAGGAATCCTAGTTGGACTAGGATTGGGGGGGCGCCACCTCTCCTATTCCTTTCCCCCTTCTTCCTTTCGGTGAATCCTACTAGGAATAGGATTGCAATCCTATTCCTAGTAGGACTCCCTCCCTAGCCGCACCAGGAGAGGTTGGCCGGCCTCCCTCCCCTGCTCCTTTATATACGGGGGCAGGGGGGCACCCAAAGACACACAAGTTGAATTGTTTTAGCCGTGTGCGGTGCCCCCCTCCACAGAATCACACCTCGGTCGTACCGTCGCGGAGCTTAGGCGAAGCCCTGCGCCGGTGAACACATCATATCTGTCACCACGCCGTCGTGCTGACGAAACTCTCCCGTGAAGCTCAACTGGATCAAGAGCTCGTGGGACGTCATCAAGCTGAACGTGTGCTGAACGCGGAGGTGCCGTACGTTCGGTGCTTGATCGGTTGGATCGCGAAGAAGTTCGACAACATCAACCGCGTCACTTGACGCTTCCGCTCCCGGTCTACGAGGGTACGTAGACACACTCTCCCCTCTCGTTGCTATGCATCTGGTAGATAGATCTTGCGTGATCGTAGGAAAATTTTAAAATACTACGTTCCCCAACACGACCACTGCAGAAGATAGAGAGAAAATGAAAGTCATTCCCTATGCCTCAGCCATAGGATCTATCATGTATGCAATGCTGTGTACCAGACCTGATGTGTGCCTTGCTATAAGTCTAGCAGGGAGGTACCAAAGTAATCCAGGAGTGGATCACTGGACATCGGTCAAAAACATCCTAAAGTATCTGAAAAGAACAAAGGATATGTTTCTCGTATATGGAGGTGACAAAGAGCTCGTCGTAAACGGTTACGTCGATTCTAGCTTTGACACTGATCCGGATGACTCAAAGTCACAAACCGGATATGTATTTTTATTGAACGGTGGAGCTGTCAGTTGGTGCAGTTCCAAGCAGAGCGTCGTGGCGGGATCTACGTGTGAAGCGGAATACATAGCTGCTTCGGAAGCAGCAAATGAAGGAGTCTGGATGAAGGAGTTCATATCCGATCTAGGTGTAGTACCTAGTGCATCGGGTCCAATGAAAATCTTTTGTGACAACACTGGAGCCATAGCCTTGGCGAAGGAATCCAGGTTTCACAAGAGAACAAAGCACATCAAAAGACGCTTCAATTCCATCCGCGATCTAGTCAAGGAGGGAGACATAGAAATTTGCAAAATACATACGGATCTGAATGTTGCAGACCCGTTGACTAAGCCTCTTCCACGGGCAAAACATGATCAACACCAAGACTCCATGGGTGTGAGGATCATCACTTTGTAATCTAGATTATTGACTCTAGTTCAAGTGGGAGACTGAAGGAAATATGCCCTAGAGGCAATAATAAAGATGTTATTTGTATTTCCTTATATCATGATAAATGTCTTTTATTCATGCTAGAATTGTATTAACCGGAAACTTAGTACATGTGTGGATACATAGACAAAAACAGTATGTCCCTAGTATGCCTCTACTAGACTAGCTCATTGATCAAAGATGGTTATGTTTCCTAGCCATAGACATGAGTTGTCATTTGATCAACGGGATCACATCATTAGGAGAATGATGTGATGGACAAGACCCATCCGTTAGCATAGCACTATGATCGTTTAGTTTTTCTGCTATTGCTTTCTTCATGACTTATACATGTTCCTATGACTATGAGATTATGCAACTCCCGAATACCGTAGGAACACCTTGTGTGCTATCAAACGTCACAACGTAACTGGGTGATCATAAAGATTCTCTACAGGTGTCTCCGAAAGTATTCGTGGTGTTGGCATAGATCAAGATTAGGATTTGTCACTCCGAGTGTCGGAGAGGTATCTCTGGGCCCTCTCGGTAACACACATCATAATAAGCCTTGCAAGCAAAAGACTAATGAGTTAGTCACGAGATAATGTGTTACGGAACGAGTAAAGAGACTTGCCGGTAACGAGATTGAACTAGGTATAGAGATACCAACGATCGAATCTCGGGCAAGTAACATACCGATGACAAAAGGAACAACGTATGTTGTTATGCGGTTTGACCGATAAAGATCTTCGTAGAATATGTAGGAACCAATATGAGCATCCAGGTTCCGCTATTGGTTATTGACCGGAGATGAGTCTCGGTCATGTCTACATAGTTCTCGAACCCGTAGGGTCCGCACGCTTAACGTTTGATGACGATCGGTATTATGAGTTTATGAGTTTTGATGTACCGAAGGAGTTCGGAGTCCCGGATGAGACCGGGGACATGACGAGGAGTCTCGAAATGGTCGAGACGTAAAGATCGATATATTGGACGACTATATTCGGACATCGGAAAGGTTCCGAGTGATTCGGGTATTTTTCGGAGTATATGGGCCTTATTGGGCCATACGGGAATAGAGGAGAAAGGCCAAAAGGAAGGAGGCGCGTGCCCCCCGTCTGGTCCGAATTGGACAAGGGGTGCAGCCCCCTTTTCCTTCCCCCTCTCCACCTCTTTCCTTCTCTCCTACTCCGGAAAGGAAAGGGGAATCCTACTAGGACTTGGGAGTCCTAGTAGGACTCCCCACACTTGGCGCGCCCCCTCTAGGGCCAGCCTCTCCCTTGCTCCTTTATATACGGGGGCAGGGGGCACCCTAGGACACACAAGTTGAATTGTTCTATCCATGTGCGGTGCCCCCCTCCACAGAAACACACCTCGGTCATACCGTTGCAGTGCTTAGGCGAAGCCCTGCGCCGGTGAATACATCATATCCGTCACCACGCCGTCGTGCTGACGAAACTCTCCCGTGAAGCTCAACTGGATCAAGAGCTCGTGGGACGTCATCAAGCTGAACGTGTGCTGAACGCGGAGGTGCCGTACGTTCGGTGCTTGATCGGTTGAATCGCGAAGAAGTTCGACTACATCAACCGCGTCACTTGACGCTTCCGCTTCCGGTCTACGAGGGTATGTAGACACACTCTTCCCTCTCGTTGCTATGCATCTGGTAGATAGATCTTGCGTGATCGTAGGAAAATTTTAAAAATACTACGTTCCCCAACATAAACATGATTAGGTTTCTTGGGATTAACAAAGCCGGGAGGTTGTTTAACATAAACTTCCACCTCAATTTCACCATTGAGAAAATCACTTTCAATGTCCATTTGGTATAAAGTGATATCATCATGATTGGCATAAGCAAGTAAGATCCGTATGGACTCAAGTCTAGCAAAGGGGGCATATGTCTCACTGTAATCCATACTTTCGACTTGAGTGTAGCTTTGGGCGACGAGATGGGCCTTGTTGCGTACGACTTGTCCATCTTCATCTTGCTTATTGCGAAACACCCATTTGGTACCGATGATGTTTTGGTTGTTGTCGGGCTTCTCAACCAAAGTACAAACTTGGTTTCTCTCGAAGTTATGTAGTTCCTCATGCATAGCATTCACCCAATCCGGATCATCAAGAGCATCTTCAACCTTCATTGGTTCAAGGTTAGATATGAAAGAGTAATGTTCACAAAAGTTAGCTAAACGATATTTAGAGCGAGTGATTCTCCTGGTTTGGATATCATTGTAGATTTGCTCTACGGGATGATCTCTAGCAATTCTTGCTCTAACTTGTGAAAGCTTTTTCTTGGGTCGTTGTGGAACATCCTCTTCATCTTCTTCTTCTCCTTGTCCTTCTTTATTGGTGTTGGTGTTGATGTCCCCTTGTGGAGGTGGAGAAGGAGGTCGATGAGGTTCATCTTGAAGCACTTCCTCGGTTCCTTCATCTTGGCGTGTCCCACTTGTGGATGCCTCCAATTCAACTTGTGGTTCACCTTGACGTGAAGTTGAAGCTTCCACTTGAATGGATGAAGTATTCTCCTTCACCTGTGTTCGACGAATCTTGTAAATAGACAAGTCTTGTATTGCCTCCAAAGGGTCTTTGTCTCCTACATCAATTGGCAATTGCTCTACTTGTGAGCTATTAGATTCATCAAACTTCACATCTACCGTCTCTTCAACCTTTCAGGTGAAATTGTTGTAGACACGGTAAGTGCGAGAGTTTGAGCCGTAACCGAGTAGAAAACCTTCATGTGATTTAGGGTCAAATTTCGAACGATGATGCTTGTCAAGAATGCAACACTTTGAGCCAAATACTCTAAAGTATCCAACTTGGGGTTTGTTACCGATGAGAATCTCGTATGCTGTCTTGCCGAGAAGTTTGTGAAGATATAGTCGATTTGTACCATGACAAGCCATTTCAACTGCTTCCACCCAAAAGTGTCTTAGCGTCTTGTACTCATCTAGCATCGTTCTCGCCATTTTGATGAGTGTTCGGTTCTTCCTCTCAACAACTCCATTTTGTTGAGGTGTGTACGTAGCCGAGAACTCATGTGAAATCCCTTCTTCGTCAAGAAAGGTATCCACATTTGCGTTCTTGAACTCCATTCCGTTGTCGCTCCGAACCTTCTTGATCTTTACTTCAAATTGGTTCTAAGCCTTCCTAAAGAAGTTTCTGAATATCTTTTGGACCTGTGATTTATCATCAAGAAATAACACCCACGTAAATCTTGAAAAATCATCAGCAATGACCAATCCATAAGAATTACCACCGAGACTCTTGTAAGCATTGGGACCAAAAAGATCCATATGAAGTAGCTCAAGAGGTCTTCTTGTAGTCATGATATTCTTCACTAGATGACTTCCTCCAACTTGCTTTCCTGCTTGACAAGCACTACAAAGTCTATCCTTGTCAAATATAACATCTTTAACACCAAGGATATGATCACCTTTGATAAGCTTGTCAAGATTTCTCATGCCGACATGACCTAACCTTCTATGCCACAACCAACCTTTAGAATATTTAGCAATAAAACAAGAGCGAGGTTGGGCATTCTTAGTAAAGTCAACAATGTATAGGTCACCTCTACGAATGCCGGTAAAGACCATATTATGAATATCTCTATGAAAGACTTGGCAATCAGCATGAGTGAATATCACATTTAAACCAAAATCAGCGAATCTAGACACGAAAAGAAGATTATAGCCAAGAGATTCAACAAGCATGACATTTTTGATAGAGCTATCATTGGATATGGCCACCTTACCAAGGCCAACAACTTTACCCTTAGAATTGTCACCAAAGGTAACATACTTTCATGGACCATCATTTCTAGCAAGATCATCAAACATGTCCTTATCTCCGGTCATATGATCCGTGCATCTACTATCAAGAACCCATTCCTTTACTCCGGCTACGTAACCACGAAGATTAGCCATAAGACCAAAATGTCTCATTTGTTCATCAAGGTCAAAATCACTATCACCATCCCCATCATAATATCCATGTTCAACATCATCTTGTGATTGATCATTACCTAGAGAGAGTGATTCATTAGTAATGTGATCATGACAATATTCATCTTTATGAATTCTAGTGACTTTCGAGATGATATTACTAATGATTCCTACATCTCCTTTGGCACGCATAAGTTCACGAAGCTCAAATAAACATTCATCAAATTTGGGATCACTAGTATTCATTTTACTTAAAGCAATGGACTTTTGAAGGATCACATCTAGACTACTCAAGGAGTAATCCGAAAATCGTTCCTCAAGGAATTTCCATATAGTATAGGCACATTTGAAAGTTGGTAAGCACACAAGCAAGTTTCTAGGCAATCCTCTAGTAATAAGATCAACAGTTCTAAGATTGCAAACCATGTCAAGATTTTCATCGGAAGTAGGATTCAAAGGGTCAATGGGGGGTACATAAGGGCTATCAATATACTTGTTCAAGTGATATTCATTGAAGATCTCAAGCATGTCATTTTTCCATTCCTTATAAAATTCTAGATCAAGCATAGGTACTCTACGTCTAATACTCCCGATCGTAGACTCATCCATCTTCCTCCAATGATGATTAAACCAAAGTAATGGAGACCAATGCTCGGATACCAATTGAGAGTATCAAAGAAGAGGAGTCTAGAGGGGGGCGGGATTAGACACTCAACAAGAAAAGTAGCATTTTTAAGTTTTTAAGTTGAGGTAGAGTTTTTAGAACAATTTCAAACATTCACCATACATTTCAAGCAAGCATGGCAAGAGTACATAGGCAGCGAAAAGTAAAGCATGCAAGTTGCAAGAAAGTAAAGGGATGGGATTGGAGTGTGCAAACGCAATTGGAGACACGGATGCTTTTGGCGTGGTTCCGATAGGTGGTGCTATCGTACATCCACATTTATGGAGACTTCAACCCACGAAGGGTAATGGCTGCGCGAGTCCACAGAGGGTTCCACCCACAAAGGGTCCACGAAGAAGCAACCTTGTCTATCCCACCATGGCCATCGCCCACGAAGGACTTGCCTCACTAGGGTAGATCTTCACGAAGTAGGCGATCTCCTTGCCCTTACAAACTCCATGGTTCAACTCCACAACATGTCGGAGGCTCCCAAGTGACACCTAACCAATCTAGGAGACACCACTCTCCAAAAGGTAACAAACGATGTGTTGATAACGAACTCCTTGCTCAAATGCTTAAAATGATAGTCTCCCCAACACTCAAACAGCTCCTCATAGATTTGGATATGGTGGAAGAAGAGATTGAGTGGAAAACAACTTGGGGAAGGCTAGAGAACAAGATTTATGTGGTAGGAATGGAATATCTTGATTTCAACACTTGAGTAGGTGATTCTCTCTCATATCTGGATGGATGGAAGTGTAGGCACGATCTGATGGTTCTCTCTCGAATGAGAGAGGGGTGGAGGGGTATATATATCCTCCACACAAAATCCAACCGTTACATACATTTTGGCCAACTCGGTGGGACTGATTCAGTGAACTCGGTCTGACCGAAAGGTTCAAATATGTGAACGTTAGGAATCTCGGTGGGACCGACTGGGACATCTTGGCGGGACCGAAGTGCTAGGGTTAAGTCATCAGAGAGTTGGCAAGGTAAACTCGGTGTGACCGATTAATGAACTTGGTACTACCAAAATAAATTAACTTGTAATAGAGAGTTTGCAGAACCATCTCGGTGTGACCGAAAGCCTATATCGGTGAGACTGAAATGTTAGGGTTTATGGCTCTGGCTAAGTCAAAGGAAACTCGGTGGGACTGGATATGAAAATTGGTGAGTCCAAGTTTGGCATTTTGGTTTTGACTTGTTTGGAGTGGAGAGGTTGGGTGAGGGTTTTGGAGCATATCATCAAGCATTGTGAGCAACCAACTCGTTAAGCAACACCTCATCCCCTTTTAATAGTATTGGCTTTCCTATGGACTCAATGTGATCTTGGATCACTAAAAGTGAAAAGGTAGAGTCTTGAGCTTTTGCCAAACATGCTTCCTTAGCTACTTGAAGGGGCTCCACATCCTCTTGTCCATGCCACTCCACTGTTAAACACATCTGAAATATACTAGGTAAAGGTATTAGGCCAAGAAGAGATATGTTGACATTAATTACCAAAATCACCCAGGGAGCACTTGTGCTTTCTATTTATGAGAGATGCAGATCTAGGTATTCGACATGATTGTTATATTCTATCACATTATCCACCATTGGGCCTAATCTTATCTGCAAAAGAAGAAAACATGTTAGTGCCTATTTGGTTTGCAGGATTTGTAAAATGCACTAGCATGTCATCTTCGATCTGACATGATTAACATGGGCAGATGAATCCAAATGAGAAATGCTTATTGATTTTAACCATATGGATCAAGCAACCAATATGGGGGTGGAACATGTCTGTACTGACATGCTCCAAAAGAATCCTTCAGAAATCGTAGTACATTGTCATTGTAAACTTGGAAAAAGGTGTCACAAATTGAACTCCCTTATGGTTAACATTTAACAGGAAAGGAACATCTCCTGGATATATAGCTTCTCCAGGAACGGAAAGCATCTCACGAAACTGGCAACTTGCTCCAGGTTGGGGCCGATAGATTTTAGTGCCAAGACCTTCACTGTGCGCAGTTTCGGGGTCAAGCTTGTCGGAATCATTTTCTGAATGATAGACGAACAAACATCTTCAAAATTACAAATAATGTTAATTTGTAGAAGGAGAGGTAGAAGGCGACTGTTGTACCTAAATGGGTGTGGATCCAATAACTAGTTTGGAGTATTTGTTGGACAAGTAGCCCACCACTATCAATTACGGCGCAAAAATGATAGTGATTCTTGTTGGACCTTCTTGATCAACTACAAGTAATCTCTCAAGTGCAGGTGTGTCCTCATTGACCAGACCATGGTACACATCTTGTGATGTCTTCCTGCCGCAACAGCAACATGTTGGAGATATGCCCTAGAGGCAATAATAAAAGCATTATTATTATATCTCCTTGTTCATGATAATTGTCTGTTATTCATGCTTGAATTGTATTGTACGGAAACAGCGATACATGTGTGAATATATAGACCACAATGAGTCCCTGGTAGGCCTCTAGTTACCAGCTCGTTGATCAACAGATGGTCACGGCTTCCTGACCATGGACATGGGATGTCGGTGATAACGGGATCACATCATTAGGAGAATGATGTGATGGACAAGACCCAAACTTGAGCATAACACGAGATCGTATAGTTCGTAATGCATAAGCTTTTCGGTGTCAAGTATTTCTTCCTTAGACCATGAGGTTGTACAACTCCCAGATGCCGTAGGAATACTTTGGGTGTGCCAACCGTCACAACGTAACTGGGTGGCTATAAAGGTACGCATCGGGTATCTCCGAAAGTGTCTGTTGAGTTGGTACGAACCGAGACTGGGATGTTGTCACTCCGTATGACGGAGAGGTACCTCTGGGCCCACTCGGTAAGACATCATCATAATGAGCTCAATGTGACTAAGTAGTTAGTCACGGGATGATGGATTACGGATCGAGTAAAGAGACTTGCCATGACGAGATTGAACAAGGTATCGGGAATACCGACGATCGAATCTCGGGCAAGTACCGTACCGATGGACAAAGGGAATAACATACGGGATTGAGTGAATCCTTGACACAGTGGTTCATCCGATGAAGATCATCGAGGAACACGTGGGAACCAACATGGGTATCCAGATCCCGCTGTTGGTTATTGACCAGAGAGTCGTCTCGGTCATGTCTACGTGTCTCCCGAACCCGTAGGGTCCACACACTTAAGGTTCGGTAACGCTAGGGCCGTAGAGATAAATGCACGTGGAAACCCGAAAGTTGTTCGGAGTCCCGGATGAGATCCCGGACGTCACGAGGAGTTCCGGAATGGTCCGGAGGTAAAGATTGATATATAGGAAGTCCAGTTTCGGCCATCGGGTGATCTCCAGGGGTCACCGGGAGCGTCCCGGGACCACCGGAGGGGCCCCGGGGGTCCACCGGGTGGGGCCACCCATCCCGGTGGGGCCCCTAGGCCGCAAGGGGAAGTGTCCAGCCTCTCTGGGCTGGCGCACCACTAGGGGCCCACCTCCCCATGCGCCTAGGGTTAAAACCCTAAGGGGAGGGGGGCCACCACTTGCCTTGGGGGGCAAGGACTCCCCCCTGGCCGCCGCCCCCCCTGCAGATTGGATCTGCAGGGGCCCTGGCGCACCCCCTGGCCCCCTATATATATATGTGGGGAGGGAGAGGGCAGCCGCACCATTGCCCTGGCGCCTCTCCCCCTCCCGTCACACCTCCATACTCCAACGCAGGGCGCCCGACGAAGCCCTGCTGCGATCTGCACTGCATCCGTCATCACGCCGTCGTGCTGCCGGATCTCTGACGACTTCTCCTCCCCCCTTGCTGGATCAAGAAGGAGGTGACGTTGCTGCACCGTACGTGTATTGAACGCGGAGGTGCCGTCCGTTCGGCGCTAGATCATCAGTGACGAAGAACGCGAAGAGTACGACTACTTCATCCACACTTCTTCGAAAGCTTCCGCACGCGATCTACATAACGGTATGTAGATGCACTCTTACTTGCTCGTTGCTAGATGTCTCCATAGTTGGATCTTGGTGAAAGCGTAGAATTTTTTTGAATTATGCTACGTTCCCCAACAGTGGCATCTGAGCTAGGTTTTATGCGTAGCATCTTGCACGAGTAGAACAAAAAGCAGTTGTGGGCGTTTGAGTTTGTTCAACTTTCTTACCGTTACTAGTCAATCTTGATTCGGCGGTATTGTGGGATGAAGTGGCCCGGACCGACTTTACACGTACGCTTACGTGAGACTGGTTCCACCGACAGACATGCACTAGTTGCATAAGGTGGCTGGCGGGTGTCTGTCTCTCCTACTTTAGTCGGATCGGATTCGATGAAAAGGGTCCTTATGAAGGGTAAATAGAAGTTGACAAATCACGTTGTGGTTTTGGCGTAGGTAAGAAACGTTCTTGCTAGAAATCCTATAGAAGCCACGTAAAACTTGCAACAACAATTAGAGGACGTGTCGTGGAATTAACACGTCAGATGTCCGGTTTACGGACTTAGTGGTGAGGCCGCGCATCTATGTAGTAGCTTGAGAGGGGTTGAGCGGAATCGAGAGACGCGATGCAAGACACGGATTTAGACAGCTTCGGGCCCCGGGAAACATCATCCGGTAATAACCCTACATGCTGTTTGAGGCTAGGTCTCATTATGATCCTCGTGGTGTCGCCGGCAAACCGGCTCTTTGTGTCTAACCCTAGAAACTTGTCTAAACTTCTCCTCTAACTTGTAACTCTAAAAACCTCTTCTCTCTTGCTTGTCAGAACTTGTCCTCTTTGGGGAGCCCTGCCCCTCCTTATATATGTTGAAGGGGCGGGTTACATGACTAGTCCTAGTAGGACTAGGATTGATCTATTACAAGGAGTCCTAGTCTTGTTTCCTTTGTAAGAGAATATTCCCTATGCTTTTTTCATAAACCGGCCCACTATTAATATGAACCGGCCTTCTAGGCCTTGGGCCTTGTCATCCATGATCCGCCTGCCGGGTCAACAGTAACTTGCCAAATATAAACCGTCTTAAATAAAATACCAAGTCCGGCCGGGTTATAATTCCGGCCGGTTCATACCGCGGGGTATATCCCCGACATTAGCCCCCAAGTTTAGCTTGGATGTGTCCATGGTAAACTTATGCTCCAAAACAAACACAAGAACAAATTTGATAGGTTGTGCTCCGAGTTAAGAATTTCTTGTAAACCGGCATCTGACCATTCTTAAGTCCTTGTCTTTCCTTCTTCTAGAAAATCCGGGTCAACAGAACAGCTTCATAATTAACTTGTTTGTAGAAAAAATATTGTAAATCCAGAATCCATTCGAATCAGCCTTTCAATGCTCTGACTTGACAAAAATGTTGATCTTTGAAATATTCAACTGATATCCAGCCGGTTTGAAGATGTAGAACTTGCCGGCTTATGATTGCCAAAATTGCCGGGTCACACAATTTAACCTGATTTGCTAGAATTGAACATTTGAAGATGTTCCTCCTTTATATGCATATTACCTATAGCCCCCAAGTGCCGGGTCATTATGTAATAATGAGCAGGGACTTTGTATATACTTCATTGAAAATAGCCTTGCATAATCTTGAAGAAATCCGGATTTGTTCATCCCAATCACTTGAATTGTTGACAGGAGCGATTGGTAGCCCCCCAAGTTCCGGTTTAGCTACATTTAGAAGGTGAACCGGTACTTCCAGATGAAGCAATTGATCTTTCCATTAGCCCCCAAGTGTCAAGTAGACAACTTGCTTGTGTGCTTGAGACTTGTGTATTTGATGTAATCTCAATTTAAATAGTTTAGCCCCCAAGTGCCGGGTCATTATGTAATAATGAGCAGGGACTTTGAAAGTATGATCATGTAAATTTGAACAGCAGCATGCAGCCCCCAAGGGCCGGCTCATTATAATATGATGAGTCGGGTCTTCAATAAGGTGATCAAAAAATGACTTTGCATTAGCCCCCAAGTGTCATGGTGCATGCTTGCAGCGACATGAGACTTGTGTATTTGATGTAAACTCAATTTGAATAATGTAGCCCCCAAGTGCCGGGTTGTAAGCCTGCAGCAACTCGGGACTATTCCTTTGTAGAATAAATTACTTCCATCGACAATATGATATCCATTGCGCTGAAGCGACTTTGAAAAGCTCAATCATAATATTGATAACCATAATAAAAATCCAGCCATGTTGGCTACTAAAGATCTGAATAATATAATCCGGTTTGAAAACCGGTTCCAGTGATGTTTGATCATAACCGGGCCGGGTTAATAAACACCGGTCATTATTTTGCCTCATACTGGCGACTTATAGTCAAAACCAGGCCGGTTTAATAAACACCGGTCATTATAACTGATCATGTACTGCCAATATGTATTTAAAAACAAGATACTTCATACCTGCGATCAAGTATGCTTGATATTCTTAATCCGGTAGATATCAAAATTTCTTGATGAAGATCTTCATGGATCCAATAACAAACCCGGGTTTTGATAACAGACACCGGTTCATCTTGTTCTGAAAAACTTTGTTCAGAAAATTGTGGCTTGTTGCCTGATAGATGATCCGGGTTATAATGAACACCGGTTTATTCATGCTGGTATTCATGACCCAGACTTTTCACTTTATAGATATGTGGTCAGCTTCTGTAGCTGTTCCACTCCGGTTTAAAGAGTTGTAAAACACAAACACAAAAAGATGCAAATTTTGCAAATAAGACCATGTAGTCGAGGCTTTTTAAGAGCTGCCAGGCTCAAAGCAAGGTTCAGCCAATCAATGGGACGTGGATTATCCATCTTTCCCAGGGGGCCTAGCCAATCACTGAACGTGGGCAAAACCATTCTTTTCAGAGGGCCGATAGAACCGCAAATAAAAACTGAGTCGATCAATGGGACGTGGGCAAACCATCTTTCCCAGAGGGCCTAGCCAATCACTGAACGTGGGCGAACCATTCTTTTCAGAGGGCCGATAGAATCGTACATAAAAATTGAGCCAATCACTGGGACGTGGGCAAACCATCTTTCCCAGAGGGCCTAGCCAATCACTGAACGTGGGCGAACCATTCTTTTCAGAGGGCCGATGTACATAAAAATTGAGCCAATCAATGGGACGTGGATTATCCATCTTTCCCAGAGGGCCTCCATGGTTCCTCGTGAACCGGTGGGTAAATTTAAACCAATCACTGAACGTGGATTATCCAACTTTTCAGAGGGTCTCCAGGGTTCCTCCTGAACCGGTGGGTAAATCTAAACCAATCACTGAAAGTGGATTATCCAACTTTTCAGAGGGTCTCCAGGGTTCCTCCTGAACCGATGGGTAAATCGTGAAGCGTCCTCTCTTCGAACCGGATATGATCTCATGTTCTTCAGAGAGTTTTTATTGCTTTTGAGTATATTCTGCAAAATCAGATAGACTGATCAAAGCATCTTATTTTCTTAATGAAAAATGATATATAATAAGAGAAATAATATTGTAGATGGATATCACCTGAGTGAATTTGAACCGGTATGTTGAATAGACCGGATCACAGGGTGGACGGTAAAACGACCACAGCATCAGAGGCAGCTCAGACAGTTAAACCGGTTGTGGGGTTGTAAACCGGCGGAAATGAGCAAGTTGTCCTCCGTGTTGTAAACCGGTGCGGATGCGTGAACCGGCCGTCCGTTCATTAAGTAATGTGACACAGATAAAAATGCCGTCGTAGAATATGGCCAGCGCATGCTTTATTCCCGTAGTAAAATAATAATTTCACCTGTGTATAAAAAACACCAATAGGGTAGTGTAATGGTGCTCAGGGGAAATAAAATGATAAAATATATAGGAGGGATAACACCTGATTTGCTCGAATAGCAGATGGGTCGGCCGGCGCCGACGGGCTAGTTGCTTTCCTCGTCGTGAGCCGGCGTAGTCATGAGAGACGGCCACGGCGTTGCAAACCGGTGTGGTCGCGAGAGACGGCCACGGCGTTGTGAACCGGCGCGGTCGCGAGAGACGGCCACGGCGTTATAAACCGGTGCGGGTGCGTGGACCGGCCAAGAGGGCTAATTAACACGTTTATCACGACAGAGGTGGCTCAGACAGACCCGCGACTCAATATAGTTCCAGCGGCTCGCGGTTGATACTGTTACAATTGGGTCGTAGTAGTACTCTATAGCACTAATTGATTTTGCTTTCACGCATGTTTATGGGAGCCAAACAAGCATCTGATTTGACCCTCTCTCTTGCAGTAAACAACTATCCTGCATCAAAAAACATCACAAGACAAAGTAATTGTTCTTGGAAAAAATAATATGTACAAGAAACAGATAGCAAAGATAGCACCTGGTATTTTTTTGTTTTGAATGAATGCAGACGCTGGTGATAAAAAACACAACAAATATGTGATGGGACCCTAGCAGTGGTGCCCCTTTTCTTTTATGTGATGACCAACTCGTGGCATCACTTATACTTGTAATAGTTATACTACTAATTCGTGAGTCGGCTAGCTGACCCTCTGACTTTTGCAGCCTCCAGCAAAAAGAACCGGTCCTCTTGTCTTCAAATGCGTAAGATGATTGACGTCTCCACGTTGGGTATTAATCCAGCAATAAGCAATCAAACCAGCCTTGACGTAATTAATCTTGTAGTATTTTACTTCCGGTCTTTGGGATGTAATCCAGCAGCTTTATCTCAATAGACTGTACGCGGTGTAGTATGGACCGCTGAGACTCTTGTTCCAACATTGTTCTTTGAACCATCATGCATGCATGCATTGCCCATGATATCTCCTTTATCTGCATACTGACCTCCAGGCCGTGTACCCCTTGAAACCATCGATGCTGCGGTAACTGAAACCAAAAGACTGTCACAATTCACAGGTGTCTGGAGGTCAGCCACGTCGGCGACTTGCAGCAGAAGTGAGACAAGGCCGGTGTCACAACGGCTCAGAGGCAGCCGTAGGTGCGGACGGGTTGAGCTGGTAGTACGGTCTAAAATAGAGGTCAGCCCTCAGGGCGACGCCAGGGGCTTGCGGTGACAGTGCATGTCAGTGGCAGAGGCCCGCGTAGGCACTGAGCCGACCGACAACTGGAATGCGAGAGCCGGCGAGAGTAGTGAGGCGAAGGCTCGCGAGGCGGCTCACCGCGGCGGCGACGGAAAAACCGGCTCAGTGCGGCAGGGCGCGACTCGCGGCGTAAGGCGAGGCCGGCGGTCTTGGCACGGGTGTAGTCGCGGTGGCTTGAAGGCAGGGCGAAGCCAGCCACAGGTTGTGACCGTGGAGGCAGAGGTAAACCGGTGGTGGAGTCCTCGACAGCTAAGGCGGCAGACGCTCGAGCTGCGGGCCTCAGCACGGAGAAGGTCGGCCATGACAGTGTCTTGAGGAGGGGCAGGGCTGCTCCAACGCGGCAGCTCAGGAAGGCCCCCGGCGAGGCGGAGCGACGAGCCGGCGGAGGGCGGAAAAGTGCTACGCGCCGGCGGCGGGTGGAGAGATGGCGCGGCCAGGGCAAGGCAGCCTGTGGTGCGCCAGGCGGAGCTTGCGGGGCGTTCAAGGCGAGGTGCGGTGCGGCGAGTTAGCAGAGGGTCCTGGCGACTCGTGGCAGAGATAAGGCCGGCTCGACGGCGGGTAGGTGAAGGCAACCACAGCCGAGTTGTCATCATGAACCGGCGGCGGTTTAAATCCTAACGGAGGCGGAGTGCCACCGGGGCGGCTCGGAGTTGTGTCGGCGAGGCAGAACGAGTCCGACTTGGAGTCTATGCGAGACCGCCCACGACCGCTCAGATTGAGGCCGCGCACGATTCGGGATGAGCAAAGGCAGGGGCCGACCTGAAGTTAAATCAGCGGCGTCTTGGCAGGGACGGTGACCCAGCAAGGGGAGCAGGGCCGGCTCGTGATTCGTGGTGGTATAAGGGCAGTGCCAGGCCGGCTCGATGCCCGACGGCGGATCGACGCGCTGGCGGTCAGACGGCGGAGGCGAGCCAGCAACTCGGCTCGAAGTGAGGCCCTTCCTGATGATTTCGAGCAAGGCCGAAGCTGCGATGGCAGAGGCCTGATGTGAAAACGCGATGACGGGGCGGAGACCTGGTCCAGACTGGACCAGTTTATTTTAAGTCTTGTTCAATCCTGTTATGCTGGGATCTTCCGATTGATGCTTCTTGTGTTCTGACGTGACGACGCCAGCTGTAATGCTTCAATCTTCTCTGTAATTAATCCGATTTAGGACACAAGTAGATTTCGTCTTGGGTTGCACAGATGCGTGCGCTGCAATAAATATTAGTTGGTCTTCGAATTCGACGGATCATCAGGGTTCTTGCAGCGGCCGCAAAAACGCAACCCTAACTCTTTCTTCAATATCAATCTCACGGATTGTAGAATCTTCATCCGAAAATTTGCAAACTCCTCGATCCCTCGGGGATCGCTCCAAGACCTTATCACCACCGTGCGCAGGCCCCACGGTGGGCGCCAACTGTCGTGGAATTAACACGTCAGATGTCCGGTTTACGGACTTAGTGGTGAGGCCGCGCATCTATGTAGTAACTTGAGAGGGGTTGAGCGGAATCGAGAGACGCGATGCAAGACACGGATTTAGACAGCTTCGGGCCCCGGGAAACATCATCCGGTAATAACCCTACATGCTGTTTGAGGCTAGGTCTCATTATGATCCTCGTGGTGTCGCCGGCAAACCGGCTCTTTGTGTCTAACCCTAGAAACTTGTCTAAACTTCTCCTCTAACTTGTAATTCTAAAAACCTCTTCTCTCTTGCTTGTCAGAACTTGTCCTCTTTGGGGAGCCCTGCCCCTCCTTATATATGTTGAAGGGGCGGGTTACATGACTAGTCCTAGTAGGACTAGGATTGATCTATTACAAGGAGTCCTAATCTTGTTTCCTTTGTAAGAGAATATTCCCTATGCTTTTTTCATAAACCGGCCCACTATTAATATGAACCGGCCTTCTGGGCCTTGGGCCTTGTCATCCATGATCCGCCTGCCGGGTCAACAGTAACTTGCCAAATATAAACCGTCTTAAATAAAATACCAAGTCCAGCCGGTTCATACCGCGGGGTATATCCCCGACAGGACGTCTAACTTGTTTTTGCAGCATGTGTTTTGTGACGTGGTATGGCCAAGAACGAAGATGTGATGAATGATATATGTGATGTATGAGATTGATCATGTTTTTGTAATAGGGAATCATGACTTGCATGTCGATGAACTTGACAACCGGCAGGAGCCATAGGAGTTGTCTTAATTATTGTATGACCTGCGTGTCACTGAATAACGCCATGTAATTACTTTACTTCATTGCTAAACGTTAGCTATAGTAGTAGAAGTAATAGTTGGCGTGACGACTTCTTCAAGACACGATGATGAAGATCATGATGATGAAGATCATGGTGTCGAGCCGGTGACAAGATGATCATGGTGCCCCGAAGATGGAGATCCAAGGAGCAAGATGATATTGGCCATATCATGTCACTTTAATTGATTGCATGTGATGTTTATCATGTTTATGCATCTTGTTTACTTAGAACGACGGTAGTAAATAAGATGATCTCTCACTAAAATTTCAAGTATTGTGTTTCCCCTAACTGTGCACCGTTGCTAAAGTTCGTTGCTCCGAAGCACCACGTGATGATCGGGTGTGATAGGTTCTAACGTTCGCATACAACGGGTGTAAGACAGATTTACACACGCGATACACTTAGGGTTCACTTGACGAGCCTAGCATGTACAGACATGGCCTCGGAACACGGAAGACCGAAAGGTCGAACACGAGTCGTATAGAAGATACGACCAACATGAAGATGTTCACCGTTGATGACTAGTCCGTCTCACGTGATGATCGGACAGGGACTACTCGATTCGGATCGTGTATCACTTAGATGACTAGAGAGATGTCATTCTGAGTGGGAGTTCATTAAAATTTGATTAAGATGAACTTAATTATCATGAACTTAGTCTAAATTCTTTACAATATCTCTTCTAGATCAAATGGCCCACGCTCAGGTTTCCCTCAACTTCAACGCGTTCCTAGAGAAAACCAAGCTGAAAGACGATGGTAGCAACTATACGGATTGGGTCCGTAACCTGAGGATTATCCTCATAGCTGCCAAGAGAACTTATGTCCTAGAAGCACCGCTAGGTGACGCTCCCGCCCCGGCAAACCAAGACGTTATGAACGCCTGGCAGTCGCGTAGTGATGATTACTCCCTGGTTCAGTGCGGCATGCTTTACAGTTTAGAATCGGGGCTCCAAAAACGTTTTGAGCACCACGGAGCATATGAGATGTTCGAAGAGCTGAAAATGGTTTTCCAAGCTCATGCCCGAGTCGAGAGATACGATGTCTCTGACGCATTCTACAGCTGTAAAATGGAGGAGAACAGTTCTGTCAGTGAGCACATCCTCAAGATTTCAGGATTGCACAACCACTTGTCTCAGCTGGGAATGAATCTCCCAGATGAAGCGGTCGTTGCAGAATCATCCAGTCGATCCCACCAAGCTTCAAGAGCTTCGTGTTGAACTTCAATATGCAGGGGATGGAGAAGTCCATTCCCGAGGTATATTCGATGCTGAAATCAGCGGAGGTGGACATCAAGAAAGAACATCAAGTGTTGATGGTCAATAAAACCACTAAGTTCAAGAAAGGCAAGGGTAAGAAGAACTTCAAGAAGGACGGCAAGGGAGTTGCCGTGCCTGGCAAGCCTGTTGCCGGGAAGAAGCCAAAGTATGGACCCAAGCCTGAAACAAAGTGCTTTTATTGCAAGGGAACGGGTCACTGGAAGCGGAACTGCCCCAAATACTTAGCAGACAAGAAGGCCGGCAACGTCAAAGGTATATATGATATACATGTTATTGATGTGTACCTTACCAGCACTCGTAGTAGCTCCTGGGTATTCGATACCGGTGCAGTTGCTCACATTTGTAACTCAAAACAGGAGCTGCGGAATAAACGGAGACTGGCGAAGGATGAGGTGACGATGCGCGACGGGAATGGTTCCAAGGTCGATGTGATCGCCGTCGGCACGCTACCTCTACATCTACCCTCGGGATTAGTTTTAAACCTCAATAATTGTTATTTAGTACCAGCTTTGTGCATGAACATTGTTTCTGGATCTCGTCTTATGCGAGATGGCTACTCTTTCAAATTGGAGAATAATGGTTGTTCTATTTATTTGAGAGATATGTTTTATGGTCATGCCCCGCTGGTCAATGGTTTATTTTTGATGAATCTCGAACGTGATGATACACATATTCATAGTGTAGATGCCAAAAGATGTAAAGTTGATAATGATAGTCCCACATACTTGTGGCATTGCCGCCTTGGTCATATTGGTGTCAAACGTATGAAGAAGCTCCATTCAGATGGACTTCTAGAGTCTCTTGATTATGAATCATTTGACACGTGCGAACCATGCCTCTTGGGCAAGATGACCAAGACTCCGTTCTCCGGAACAATGGAGCGAGCAACCAACTTGTTGGAAATCATACATACCGATGTGTGCGGTCCGATGAGTGTTGAGGCTCGCGGAGGCTATCGTTATGTTCTCACCCTCACAGATGACTTGAGTAGATATGGGTATATCTATTTGATGAAACACAAGTCTGAGACCTTTGAAAAGTTCAAGGAATTTCAGAATGAGGTTGAGAATCAACGTGACAGAAAAATAAAGTTCTTGCGATCGGATCGTGGGGGTGAATATTTAAGTCATGAATTTGGCACACACCTTAGGAGCTGTGGAATTGTTTCACAATTGACACCGCCCGGAACACCTCAACGTAACGGTGTGTCGGAACGTCGAAATCGTACTCTGTTGGACATGGTGCGATCTATAATGTCCCTCACCGATTTACCGCTATCTTTTTGGGGTTATGCTTTAGAGACTGCCGCATTCACTTTAAATAGGGCTCCATCGAAATCCGTTGAGACGACTCCGTATGAACTTTGGTTTGGCAAGAAACCGAAGCTGTCGTTTCTAAAAGTTTGGGGTTGCGATGCTTATGTCAAGAAACTTCAACCTGAAAAGCTCGAACCCAAATCGGAAAAATGCGTCTTCATAGGATACCCAAAGGAAAGAATTGGGTACACCTTCTACCACAGATCCGAAGGTAAAGTCTTTGTTGCCAAGAATGGATGCTTTCTGGAGAAAGAGTTTCTCTCGAATGAAGTGAGTGGGAGGAAAATAGAACTTGATGAGGTGACAGTCACCCCTCCTGTAACGGAAAGTAGCGCAGCGCAGGAAAATGTTCCTGAGGTGCCTGCACCGACAAGGGAGGAAGTTAATGATGATGATCATGAAGAAACAGATCAAGTTACTACTGAACTTCGAAGGTCCACAAGGGCACGTTCCGCACCAGAGTGGTACGGCAACCCTGTCCTAGAAATCATGTTGTTAGACAACGGTGAACCTTCGAACTATGAAGAAGCGATGGCGGGCCCAGATTCCAATAAATGGCTTGGAGCCAAGAAATCCGAGATAGAATCCATGTATGAAAACAAAGTATGGACTTTGGTGGACTTGCCTGATGATAGGCACGCCATAGAAAACAAGTGGATATTTAAGAAGAAGACATACGCAGATGGTAATGTGACCATCTATAAGGCTCGGCTTGTCGCTAAGGGTTATCGACAAGTTCAAGGGATTGACTACGATGAGACTTTCTCTCCCGTAGCGATGCTGAAGTCAGTCAGAATCATGTTAGCTATTGCCGCATTCTATGATTATGAGATATGGCAAATGGACGTCAAAACAGCATTCCTTAATGGCTTCCTCAAGGAAGAGTTGTATATGATGCAACCGGAAGGTTTTGTCGATCCAGAGAACGCTAACAAGGTATGCAAGCTCCAGCGCTCGATTTACGGGCTGGTGCAAGCATCTCGGAGTTGGAATATTCGCTTTGATGAAGTGATCAAAGCGTTTGGCTTTATACAGACTTATGGAGAAGCCTGTATTTACAAGAAAGTGAGTGGGAGCTCTGTGGCATTTCTCATATTATATGTGGATGACATATTGCTGATGGGAAATGATATAGAATTCTTGGAAAATGTAAAGGCCTACTTGAATAAAAGTTTTTCAATGAAGGAACTTGGAGAAGCTGCTTACATATTAGGCATCAAAATCTATAGAGATAGATCGAGACGCCTCATCGGTCTTTCACAAAGTACATACCTTGACAAAATATTGAAGAAGTTCAATATGGATCAGTCAAAGAAAGGATTCTTGCCTGTTTTGCAAGGTATGAGATTGAGCAAGGCTCAGTCGCCGACCACGGCAGAAGATAGAGAAAAGATGAGTGTCATTCCCTATGCCTCGGCCATAGGTTCTATCATGTATGCCATGCTGTGTACCAGACCTGATGTGAACCTTGCCATAAGTTTGGTAGGGAGGTACCAAAGTGATCCCGGTATGGAACACTGGACAGCGGTCAAGAACATCCTGAAGTACCTGAAAAGGACTAAGGATATGTTTCTCGTTTATGGAGGTGACGAAGAGCTCGTCGTAAAGGGTTACGTCGATGCTAGCTTCGACACAGATCTGGATGACTCTAAGTCTCAAACCGGATACGTGTATATTTTGAATGGAGGGGCAGTCAGCTGGTGCAGTTGCAAGCAAAGCGTCGTGGCAGCATCTACATGTGAAGCGGAGTACATAGCTGCTTCTGAAGCAGCGCAGGAAGGAGTCTGGATGAAGGAGTTCATCGCCGACCTAGGAGTCATTCCAAGCACGTCAAGCCCGATGACTCTCTTCTGTGACAACACTGGTGCCATTGCTATTACCAAGGAGCCCAGGTTTCACAAGAAGACCAAGCACATCAAGCGCCGTTTCAACTCCACCCGGAATTATGTTCAGGATGGAGACATAGATATTTGTAAAGTGCATACGGATCTGAATGTAGCAGACCCGTTGACTAAACCTCTTTCACGAGCAAAACATGATCAACACCAGAACTCTATGGGTGTTCGATTCATCACAATGTAACTAGATTATTGACTCTAGTGCAAGTGGGAGACTGTTGGAGATATGCCCTAGAGGCAATAATAAAAGCATTATTATTATATCTCCTTGTTCATGATAATTGTCTGTTATTCATGCTTGAATTGTATTGTACGGAAACAGCGATACATGTGTGAATATATAGACCACAATGAGTCCCTGGTAGGCCTCTAGTTACCAGCTCGTTGATCAACAGATGGTCACGGCTTCCTGACCATGGACATGGGATGTCGGTGATAACGGGATCACATCATTAGGAGAATGATGTGATGGACAAGACCCAAACTTGAGCATAACACGAGATCGTATAGTTCGTAATGCATAAGCTTTTCGGTGTCAAGTATTTATTCCTTAGACCATGAGGTTGTACAACTCCCAGATGCCGTAGGAATACTTTGGGTGTGCCAACCGTCACAACGTAACTGGGTGGCTATAAAGGTACGCATCGGGTATCTCCGAAAGTGTCTGTTGAGTTGGTACGAACCGAGACTGGGATGTTGTCACTCCGTATGACGGAGAGGTACCTCTGGGCCCACTCGGTAAGACATCATCATAATGAGCTCAATGTGACTAAGTAGTTAGTCACGGGATGATGGATTACGGATCGAGTAAAGAGACTTGCCATGACGAGATTGAACAAGGTATCGGGAATACCGACGATCGAATCTCGGGCAAGTACCGTACCGATGGACAAAGGGAATAACATACGGGATTGAGTGAATCCTTGACACAGTGGTTCATCCGATGAAGATCATCGAGGAACACGTGGGAACCAACATGGGTATCCAGATCCCGCTGTTGGTTATTGACCAGAGAGTCGTCTCGGTCATGTCTACGTGTCTCCCGAACCCGTAGGGTCCACACACTTAAGGTTCGGTAACGCTAGGGCCGTAGAGATAAATGCACGTGGAAACCCGAAAGTTGTTCGGAGTCCCGGATGAGATCCCGGACGTCACGAGGAGTTCCGGAATGGTCCGGAGGTAAAGATTGATATATAGGAAGTCCAGTTTCGGCCATCGGGTGATCTCCAGGGGTCACCGGGAGCGTCCCGGGACCACCGGAGGGGCCCCGGGGGTCCACCGGGTGGGGCCACCCATCCCGGTGGGGCCCCTAGGCCGCAAGGGGAAGTGTCCAGCCTCTCTGGGCTGGCGCACCACTAGGGGCCCACCTCCCCATGCGCCTAGGGTTAAAACCCTAAGGGGAGGGGGGCCACCACTTGCCTTGGGGGGCAAGGACTCCCCCCTGGCCGCCGCCCCCCCTGCAGATTGGATCTGCAGGGGCCCTGGCGCACCCCCTGGCCCCCTATATATATATGTGGGGAGGGAGAGGGCAGCCGCACCATTGCCCTGGCGCCTCTCCCCCTCCCGTCACACCTCCATACTCCAACGCAGGGCGCCCGACGAAGCCCTGCTGCGATCTGCACTGCATCCGTCATCACGCCGTCGTGCTGCCGGATCTCTGACGACTTCTCCTCCCCCCTTGCTGGATCAAGAAGGAGGTGACGTTGCTGCACCGTACGTGTATTGAACGCGGAGGTGCCGTCCGTTCGGCGCTAGATCATCAGTGACGAAGAACGCGAAGAGTACGACTACTTCATCCACACTTCTTCGAAAGCTTCCGCACGCGATCTACATAACGGTATGTAGATGCACTCTTACTTGCTCGTTGCTAGATGTCTCCATAGTTGGATCTTGGTGAAAGCGTAGAATTTTTTTGAATTATGCTACGTTCCCCAACAGTGGCATCTGAGCTAGGTTTTATGCGTAGCATCTTGCACGAGTAGAACAAAAAGCAGTTGTGGGCGTTTGAGTTTGTTCAACTTTCTTACCGTTACTAGTCAATCTTGATTCGGCGGTATTGTGGGATGAAGTGGCCCGGACCGACTTTACACGTACGCTTACGTGAGACTGGTTCCACCGACAGACATGCACTAGTTGCATAAGGTGGCTGGCGGGTGTCTGTCTCTCCTACTTTAGTCGGATCGGATTCGATGAAAAGGGTCCTTATGAAGGGTAAATAGAAGTTGACAAATCACGTTGTGGTTTTGGCGTAGGTAAGAAACGTTCTTGCTAGAAATCCTATAGAAGCCACGTAAAACTTGCAACAACAATTAGAGGACGTGTCGTGGAATTAACACGTCAGATGTCCGGTTTACGGACTTAGTGGTGAGGCCGCGCATCTATGTAGTAGCTTGAGAGGGGTTGAGCGGAATCGAGAGACGCGATGCAAGACACGGATTTAGACAGCTTCGGGCCCCGGGAAACATCATCCGGTAATAACCCTACATGCTGTTTGAGGCTAGGTCTCATTATGATCCTCGTGGTGTCGCCGGCAAACCGGCTCTTTGTGTCTAACCCTAGAAACTTGTCTAAACTTCTCCTCTAACTTGTAACTCTAAAAACCTCTTCTCTCTTGCTTGTCAGAACTTGTCCTCTTTGGGGAGCCCTGCCCCTCCTTATATATGTTGAAGGGGCGGGTTACATGACTAGTCCTAGTAGGACTAGGATTGATCTATTACAAGGAGTCCTAGTCTTGTTTCCTTTGTAAGAGAATATTCCCTATGCTTTTTTCATAAACCGGCCCACTATTAATATGAACCGGCCTTCTAGGCCTTGGGCCTTGTCATCCATGATCCGCCTGCCGGGTCAACAGTAACTTGCCAAATATAAACCGTCTTAAATAAAATACCAAGTCCGGCCGGGTTATAATTCCGGCCGGTTCATACCGCGGGGTATATCCCCGACATTAGCCCCCAAGTTTAGCTTGGATGTGTCCATGGTAAACTTATGCTCCAAAACAAACACAAGAACAAATTTGATAGGTTGTGCTCCGAGTTAAGAATTTCTTGTAAACCGGCATCTGACCATTCTTAAGTCCTTGTCTTTCCTTCTTCTAGAAAATCCGGGTCAACAGAACAGCTTCATAATTAACTTGTTTGTAGAAAAAATATTGTAAATCCAGAATCCATTCGAATCAGCCTTTCAATGCTCTGACTTGACAAAAATGTTGATCTTTGAAATATTCAACTGATATCCAGCCGGTTTGAAGATGTAGAACTTGCCGGCTTATGATTGCCAAAATTGCCGGGTCACACAATTTAACCTGATTTGCTAGAATTGAACATTTGAAGATGTTCCTCCTTTATATGCATATTACCTATAGCCCCCAAGTGCCGGGTCATTATGTAATAATGAGCAGGGACTTTGTATATACTTCATTGAAAATAGCCTTGCATAATCTTGAAGAAATCCGGATTTGTTCATCCCAATCACTTGAATTGTTGACAGGAGCGATTGGTAGCCCCCCAAGTTCCGGTTTAGCTACATTTAGAAGGTGAACCGGTACTTCCAGATGAAGCAATTGATCTTTCCATTAGCCCCCAAGTGTCAAGTAGACAACTTGCTTGTGTGCTTGAGACTTGTGTATTTGATGTAATCTCAATTTAAATAGTTTAGCCCCCAAGTGCCGGGTCATTATGTAATAATGAGCAGGGACTTTGAAAGTATGATCATGTAAATTTGAACAGCAGCATGCAGCCCCCAAGGGCCGGCTCATTATAATATGATGAGTCGGGTCTTCAATAAGGTGATCAAAAAATGACTTTGCATTAGCCCCCAAGTGTCATGGTGCATGCTTGCAGCGACATGAGACTTGTGTATTTGATGTAAACTCAATTTGAATAATGTAGCCCCCAAGTGCCGGGTTGTAAGCCTGCAGCAACTCGGGACTATTCCTTTGTAGAATAAATTACTTCCATCGACAATATGATATCCATTGCGCTGAAGCGACTTTGAAAAGCTCAATCATAATATTGATAACCATAATAAAAATCCAGCCATGTTGGCTACTAAAGATCTGAATAATATAATCCGGTTTGAAAACCGGTTCCAGTGATGTTTGATCATAACCGGGCCGGGTTAATAAACACCGGTCATTATTTTGCCTCATACTGGCGACTTATAGTCAAAACCAGGCCGGTTTAATAAACACCGGTCATTATAACTGATCATGTACTGCCAATATGTATTTAAAAACAAGATACTTCATACCTGCGATCAAGTATGCTTGATATTCTTAATCCGGTAGATATCAAAATTTCTTGATGAAGATCTTCATGGATCCAATAACAAACCCGGGTTTTGATAACAGACACCGGTTCATCTTGTTCTGAAAAACTTTGTTCAGAAAATTGTGGCTTGTTGCCTGATAGATGATCCGGGTTATAATGAACACCGGTTTATTCATGCTGGTATTCATGACCCAGACTTTTCACTTTATAGATATGTGGTCAGCTTCTGTAGCTGTTCCACTCCGGTTTAAAGAGTTGTTAGTCACGGGATGATGGATTACTGATCGAGTAAAGAGACTGGCCATGACGAGATTGAACAAGGTACCGGGAATACCGACGATCGAATCTCGGGCAAGTACCGTACCGATGGACAAAGGGAATAACATACGGGATTGAGTGAATCCTTGACACAGTGGTTCATCCGATGAAGATCATCGAGGAACATGTGGGAACCAACATGGGTATCTAGATCCCGCTGTTGGTTGTTGACCGGAGAGTCGTCTCGGTCATGTCTACGTGTCTCCCGAACCCGTAGGGTCCACACACTTAAGGTTTGGTAACGCTAGGGTCGTAGAGATAAATGCACGTGGAAACCCGAAAGTTGTTCGTTGTCCCGGATGAGATCCCGGACGTCACGAGGAGTTCCGGAATGGTCCGGAGGTAAAGATTGATATATAGGAAGTCCAGTTTCGGCCATCGGGTGATCTCCAGGGGTCACCGGGAGCGTCCCGGGTCACCGGAGGGGCCCCGGGGGTCCACCGGGTGGGGCCACCCATCCCGGTGGGGCCCCTAGGCCGCAAGGGGAAGTGTCCAGCCCCTCTGGGCTGGCGCACCACTAGGGGCCCACCTCCCCATGCGCCTAGGGTTAAAACCCTAAGGGGATGGGGGCCACCACTTGCCTTGGGGGGCAAGGACTCCCCCCTGGCCGCCGCCCCCCCAGCAGATTGGATCTGCAGGGGCCCTGGCGCACCCCCTGGCCCCCTATATATATGTGGGGAGGGAGAGGGCAGCCGCACCATTGCCCTGGCGCCTCTCCCCCTCCCGTCACACCTCCATACTCCAACGCAGGGCGCCCGGCGAAGCCCTGCTGCGATCTCCACTGCATCCGTCATCACGCCGTCGTGCTGCCGGATCTCTGACGACTTCTCCTCCCCCCTTGCTGGATCAAGAAGGAGGTGACGTTGCTGCACCGTTCGTGTGTTGAACGCGGAGGTGCCGTCCGTTCGGCGCTAGATCATCAGTGACGAAGAACGCAAAGAGTACGACTACTTCATCCACACTTCTTCGAAAGCTTCCGCACGTGATCTACATAACGGTATGTAGATGCACTCTTACTTGCTCGTTGCTAGATGTCTCCATAGTTGGATCTTGGTGAAAGCGTAGAATTTTTTTGAATTATGTTACATTCCCCAACACAACACACATAAACAGTCCTGGGAGTCATGGAGATTATGCAGAAGGTACTCAATCCATTGATCACCTGAAGATGAAGGTACTCGAGTGCAGTACAGCCACGGAGTAGGCACTCCATGTCACCGTTTGATAGCCAAATGGCAATGAGCTCGAGGTGCTTCATTCATGGTAGAATAAGAGCAGGCGCGTCATTAAGGGGGATGGCAGTTTCTGAACATGGCGACACACAGCGTGGGAGCGAGGCGGAGTGCAAACGTTGGCAGCGATCGCGTATGCCCATCATCAAAAGTGTAATGCCCAGGATGGGACTATACCTCCTACGTGTCGAGGCACGACTTAAAGGTATAAGCCCATCCTAGAATGATCTCAAGTTTGGTATCTTTGCACGACTCATGTAAAAGAGGGATTAAATTGCAAAAGGAGATAGTTGGCTTACACTCGCCACTTCACACAATACATTACATAAGCAATCATCATTCAAAAACATCACAACCCGAGTACGGGTGAAGATCCAAAGAAAGATACCAAAACAACATAAAGCCATAGGTCAGGATCGAATCCTAGTAGAAGAACCACTACTGATCGTCGAAACGTCACAAGCATACGGCCAAACTCTTCATCGAGCTCCCTGTGAAGAACTGAACCAGCTCCTGCATCAAACTCGGCTGAACCTGCATCTGGTGTGGTGAAGTAACTGTGAGCCACAGAGGACTCAGCAATCCCGTTCCCGGGTAACACGACTATTTAAGCCTTGGGTGAGGACAAGGCTGAAGAAAGAAATAAGAGGTGAAGGAAAAACAAGAGTCTGCAGCAGCAACTAGCACTAGCTTACGTAATAGAGAGCGAGAAGAGAAGTGCCTCGGTCGAGAGATGATCACGAAGTGATCCTAGCTAAAGCTCAACAAACATAACCCCACCGTGTTCAACTCCCGAATCCCTATTCGGAAATTGACAGTCACGGTACACATGCTGGTAGTGTATTAGAACAATGTGTCAAGTTTTCTACAACCGGATATTAACAAGCTCCCATCTGCCACATAACCGCGGGCACGGCTTTCGAAAGTTCAAACCCTGCAGGGGTGTTCCAACTTGACCCATTACAAGCCCACGATCCGCGGAGTCACAACTCCATAGGTGGGAAGACCCGAGTATTCTCGGAATCCCGTGCTCAAGTTAAACCGAACTAAGGTAAGGCTAATCCAGCAAATCCTCCCGGCGTGTCGACACCCTGATAGGTAGCCGCGCGTATCTAGTCTCAGGACACGACCGGATGGGCGATCCCATGGGTTTTTACCAAACCTCGAGTTTCCTCGTGGTGGCCCCGCGTAACCCCCGTTTCGGACCAACACTCATGTGGAGCACTGGCCCGGGGTTGTTGAATTAAAATAAAAGAGGGTTTGCAAGACCCTATGCAAGTTTTATTAGTTATTAGGCGAATAGTACCAATGTTGGGATTTGCTGGAAAAGACTTAGCACTTAGCGGTTTATCAAGGGGGTCCCATACACCCCAACCATGTTAGGAACGCATAATCAAGGAACATAACACCGGTTTATACGGTTCCTAACGGCATGAGTGGAACAAATCACCAAGCAAAAGGCTTAGCCTTCCACCCTTGCCAATATATAGATGATTTCATTTTAAGCATTTATATAGTGTGATATAACCCAACCAAACTTCAACATGAAGCAAGCATCTTCAATCTTCACCTGCAACTAACAATGCTATAAGAGGGGCTGAGCGAAGCCTACGTATAGCCAATCAATGGTTTGCATAGGTGGGGTGGTTAGACAGGTTCATGGTTACAATAGGAGGCTGACAGGAAAACATGGGCATCGAGGCAAAACTATTGAGCGAACTACTAGCAATAGGCAAAGATAGTAATGTTATCGGGGTTCGGTCATCTTGCCTGGAATTCCACAAGGGAGAAGAACGGATCCATGAAGTAGACGGAGCAACAGTCGAGAGAATCCTCACAACTCCGGAACGAAACCGAAGCTAACAAGAGAAGCAACCGGAAAGAAGCAAACAACACGGTAAACACACAAGCATAAACATGGCATACGATGCACATCCAAGTATGATGCATGTCCGGTTTAAATATGCATGGCATGGCAAAGTGCACAAACAAATCTACAAGTTAAGTGGAGATCAATATGCAACGAGTTGCACATTGACGAAACACCACATTTATTATTTAGTTGACTCTCGTTATTTACAAGACAAGATTAAATGTTTGTTAACATGGCAAGAGGTGAAGCATAATAAAACTACACTAACTAGGCAATTTAAATGAGGCCGGAAGAACAACAACAATTCTGGAAAAATCCCCATAGCATGTTTAGTAATTATAAGCAAACAACAATTTAACATATAATGTTGTTAACATGATGCGGATGACATGATCAAGTTTATGCAATTATTAAAAGGTTGACTTAAAAGAGATATGAAGTATTGTCACCGTGGTGGAAGGAAAGGGTGCCACGGCAACAATTCCGAAAGTGATGCAACGGCATCATATCAGTTCCGGTAACTCGTTGAGAGTCCGGTGCAAGAGAAAGGTGGCGTGAGCAAGTCAAACGAGATGAAAGGTGGGGCGATCCCGTTGCCGGGTTCCCACGAGTCGGCGACGACGCAACCGAGGAGCATGACAAACGGACGAAACGGACACGGAGCACACACGGGAAACATTTCATACAACCACAACAAGCATCCACGGGTCATCCACGGGGTCGTCTCGTTATACCTTTGAAGCGCGCGTTTCGGGGCGGTTCGAGACGTAGAGGAAGAAGGCGTTCACGTGTCCGAAGAGGAAGAAGTCGTTCCGTAGAGGGAAGTAGTGGTACACGGGGCGACGGTAGTCGTTCACGTTCGTAGCGGTCTTGCCGGTCTCGGGTCGTAGTTGTACATGTCGTCGAGGTACTTGTCACAAGGTCGTCGTGGTACTTGCCGTAGGGGTACATGAGGGTCGTCGTGTAGAGGTACTCGTCACGGTTCGTAGACGTTCGGTTCTTGCGTCGATCTTGCCTGTCTTGGTCACACCGTAAGGAACACTTGGCGAAAACAACAGCAGTAACAGAAACAACAAAAAGGACATGACGGTCTCGGGACACAGCCACGACAAGTCAAGCGGAGCTCGCCGGGAAGCACGGAGGCATGGCAGCTGGCTGGCCGGGCGGCGTGAGGCTGAGGACGGACGGCGACCATGGCTTGTGCTGGGCTCCTGGAGGACGAGGCCGGCGACCTGGTGCTGCTGCCACCTCTGACCGGCGGCCCTGGAGGCGGGGTTGACTCTGGCCGGATCTGCCGAGGAAGAGGCGAGGCGCTGGCTGGCGCCTGGAGGAGCTCGGAGGAAGGTGCTCGGGGCGGCCTGATGGAGGACGGGCAGGGCGACCACGTCGAGGCGCGGCGCTTGGCGATGCGGGCGCGCCCTGGCGCGCGGCGGAGGACCCGAGGCGCGGGGCTGGCCGGAGGGAGGTCGCGGCCGGGACGGCGGCTGCCGGCGCGCTGGCTCGACGCTGGGGCTTGAGGGCGGCCGCACACGGGGCGGTGAGGTCGAAGGGGAGGCCTGCGAGGCGGCGCTCGGGCCTTCGAGTGGAGACCGAAGGGGCGCTGCGGTGAGAGCGGGCCTGGCTAGCGCGAGCGCTGGGGAGAGCGAAGAGAAGGAGCGGGGTCGGCTCGAGGGAAAAGGTTCGGTCGATCGAACCTGGCGGCGGAGGGAGAGAAAACGAGGGAGCGAGGCTGGGACGAGGGGGAATCGGGCTAGGGTTACAAGGCGAGGGAGCGGGCTGCAGGCCAGATGGTTGGGCCAGGGAGGCCGAAGGCTAGGGGAAGAGGAGGCCGAAGAGGCTGGTTGGCCTCTTCCTTTTTATTTGATTTTTAGCAGATAAAAACAATAGAGAGAAGAAGAGAATGAGGAGGGAGGTTAGGGAAAAGATAACACATAGGACTATTTTCCCCGGGCATCATAAAATGAGCACGGTTCGAGAAAAATATAAAAGGCATGATCGGAAAAATAATTCAAACATATTTGAATTTAATCAAATGGGTTTGAACTAAGACTTGATTATTGAGGTGTCCAAAAATGTTCGAATTTTCGGAGGAACCTCGAAACAACGGAAAAGAATTATTGGCAAGGTTTTGAAGGTGTAACTTGAATTAAAGAAGCATGGGGAAATATGCAAATGTGTTGGGGTAATTCCAACAATGGAATATTTATTTATAATAGCTCCATAATATTTGGAGGATATGTTATAAAGAGAAGTCACCTTCCCTCGATTTAAATGGACCGAAGGTCCACATGATTTATTTGAGTTGAGATGCAAAAATAAAGACATGATGGCATGAATCTTCTGGAATCTTCTGGGACGTCGGTCTCGGGCGTCACGAAAAGTGAGCTCCTCGAGCTAATCTAGGGCGGGGGATCGGAACCATTCATCAAGCTTGGCTCAGTCCTTGCCGTTGGAATAGAACTTGCCCATTCTAAGGCCTCTGGTTGGGCCAAGATGACTGCCGAGGATCTTGGAGAACGCATCCATGTTTTTGCGATAGCCATGGCAGAGTTCGTGGGTGTCGATGAGGTCGAGAGGGCTGGAGTTCCATAGGAGGCGCCACCACCGGGAAAGGACGGTTTTCCGTGCCCCATATTTGATTGGGAGGAGGGAGATGATGACTGTCAACATATCATCGGGGAGGCTGCTGATGAAGTCTAGACCTGCTGGAGTCACTTGCGGTTCTAGCTCGCCCCGCCTCCGCTTGTTGGCAGCCCTGTTCTCCACCTCCGGTGTCTCCTTGTTAGCGGCGCTGTCTGATAGAAATGGGAGTACAGGGAATATTTGTAACATCCCATTTTTTTTGAATTTGGAATGTTAATAGGATCACTCTTTTACATCATGTTTTCTATTCCTATTTTTAATTTTCTGAATATTGATAGGATTTTGGAGTTGTTGAAACTGAAAAGTTTTTAGTTGTTAATGCTCTTTGTATGCTTGCATTGCCAATTTTTTTTTGTATATTTGGGTTTTCAAAATGTTCGCAATGTCCAGAATAATGTTTCTAGTCCATTTGATATGTGCTTGTATTTTAAAAAAAAATCAAAATATTTTATTTGTGTGTTATTTTGCTGTTTGAGTGGCCTAGTGCATACAAATGATTTTATAAAATTGAGTTATAGGTGGAACTAGTGTTCCTATATTTTATATTAGTAGTGTTGATTTTATTATGTGTCTATATTTTTTTAGGATTTATATTTTGTTTTTATTTTATTTTATTTGTTTTCTGTAGCTGCTGTTTAAAAAAACGCAGTGCAGCGTACTGTGCACTACCGCGGCCCAGCCAGCCACTCGTGGCCCAGCCCTTCCTCGCGCACGCAGCGCCAGCGCTAGCAGGCCGGCCCTTTTCTCCAGCACACCCGCAGCCTTCCCCATTTTGTTTTTCCCTTCCTCGGCTCTGCCGCTGACCGACCTAGCCCACTGCTCATCCCCTACCTTCAGCGTGTTCTTCACGGACACCCAATCCCGATCCAAATTCGTTGATGATTCACTCCAATCTGTAGTCCCTTCTCCAAGTTGACCCATATATATAGTTGCCCGTCTACTCCTCGTCCAATTTTGGGCCAAATTGTAGCCTCCCGTGCCCTAGGGCATCGCCCCGATCTCGCCGAAGTTCGGTCGCCGCAGGGGCACCTCTGCCCTTGTTTCCGTCGCAACCAGTAGGTCCCCGCCCCGATTCTTACCTCTGTTGACTTCGCCTTGGTCTACTCTCCCTACCTCACCTTCTAACGCACGCAGGGGAGTGCTAGGACGACGCCCTCGACCACGACCTGAAGATCGCCGGAGCACAGCCGCCGTCCGTGTCTTCGCTGCCGCCGGCCACAGAGGCATCCCCGTCGCCGTTTGACTTCACCACCGCCTCCGCCGCTCGAAACCGCACCCGACCGTCACCTCGTATTCGCCGGAGACCCATCGGAATACCGCCACCGACGGCGCCCGAGCCGCGCCGCCTCCGTCTCGTTCCACTCTAACGACGCCCAGCTCTGCTTCCGATGAGCCCCTCCCTGTCCGTCCGATCTTCATCCAACCGCTGCTTTTAGATCGCTTGTTTGATTTTTCCTCCGAACCGGTATGTACTAACTCGCGGCCGTTCGCTCTTTAGCCATTACAGCGAACACTCTTCACCGTATCACGTGCTGCCACGTGGCACATCCACGGACGCAGCAGTTCTTCAAAGAAATCTAATTTTGGCACAATATATTTTTGACAGTGTAATGCCCCGGATGTAATACTTTCCCTTTTGGGCATATAATATATCTCCGGCTTCATCTATTTCCATTCCGGGTTCTTTGTCTTTCGGGTTTTCGTCGTGTTGTCGTGTGCGTGTGTGGCATTCTTTCATATCATGTAGACATGTGCATCGCATTGCATTTATGTTGTCATTTGCATCCGCTTCATCGCGTTCCTTCCCGTTGTCCGTTTCGTGTTCCGGAGCTCCCTCACGTGTCCGTGACGTCCCGTAGGCCTACTTTGGTGTTTGGGCGTGTAACGTTACCGGTGTGCCGCGAGGTTGTTGTGTGTGTTGTTGTTTTGTTGTGTGCAACCTGCCTCTCAAATCTCGTCTCGTTTGGACTCCGTTGGCTTTTCCATCCGTTGTTCGTGTGGGTCCAAAGTGCCTTCACTTCGTGTCCCGGAAACACCCCTACAACAGTCTACTATCTTCTCCTAGGCCCTTCTAGACTACCCCCGCGATCGGATCCGTCGGATCGCGATCGGAGGGCTCCTAAACACTCCCAAGTCTCCAAACCCTAGCTACCTGCTATATATTAGACCCTAGTCTAAATTTTGGGCATCCCTTTCTTCTTGCCCTCTCCCCCTTCATTTTTTCCTCTCAGATCTAGCCCTTCCTCTCCATCTGGCCAGTTCCCGAGGGAACCAGCCAGATCGAGCCAGCCACAGCGCCGCCCTCTCGATCCCCTCCTTCGATCCCGCAGCGCCAAGGTCAACGCATCGCTGGGAATTGCCTCGATCGGTCGGGCGAAGTCGCCTCCAGCCAGGCCGCGCGCGCCGGTCGCATCTCCCGCGCCAGCCCAGCGGGCCGTACGCCGCGCCAGGTCCCCACTTCACCGCTCCGCCTCCAGCTGTCGGGCCGCGCTGCTCCGAGCCGAGGCCCACACCGCCGCCACTCCGCGTCGCCAGGCGCCAGGCCGCACCAGCGCCCCTCCTTCGCGCCGCCCCGGGCCGCTCCATCGGGCCCAGCCGCCGCAGCCGCCCGCCTGGACTCCCCGGCCCAGGAGCCCCGCCTCGCCTCCGCGCCGGGCCGCGCCTCCCTCCGCTCCGCGCCACCAGGCCGCGAGCGCCAGGCCGGCCTCGCCACCGCAGCCGGGCCGCACCGCCCGTCCGTCGCCTCCGCGGGCCGCCGCAGCCACCGATCGGCTGGGCCGCCCCAGCAGCCTCCTCGCAAGCCCAGCCGCAGCAGATCTCGGGCCGGATCCGCCCCGGGCCCGTTGACCTAGATTTTCTCAGATCTGAGGTTTACCTCTTTTTCCACCTAAGTCCCTGCTATTTTTGTTCTGTGATGCTTTATTAGAACTGCTAGATCTCCTTGTGTGTTTGTCCGATTCGCGCATATAATATGTCCAGACGTTCGTGGAGACTTGCTCTACGTTTTGTCTGTTGTTGTCATGCATGTTAGAGATCATCTAGGTGCTTGTTTTGCTGTTGCAAGAGTGCATCATGATATAAACTGCTGCTATGTGATGTTTTTATGTCATCTTTGCCATGTGATATCTTTTAGCTCGTTTGTCCGAATGATGCAAATGACATGTCCACGTGTTCGTCTTGCCATGATCTACATGTTGTATGTGCTAGGTAGCATGTTAGATTTATTATTGCCTTGTTATCATCGTTGCAAAGTGCCATGTGGCTGTGATGTTATTTCACTTGTTATGAAATGCCATCTTGTTGAGCTCATTGCTATCGTTGTGTTCACCTCAATGAAGCATGCTTGTGTGTTTCGGTATCACCTTCATGTGTATTTTGATGAGGTGCTTACCTCTTGCCATGTTTAGTTTCGAGGTGACTTAAACATGCTCTTTTAGATGCCATGATGATATTGCTGTTTTAGGACTTAGTGGTTTTTCACTAAGTCTGAAATCTGCAACGTTCCGATGCCATGTTCGTGTGATGTTCTAGGACAAAGCATGTTAGTTTTGGAGTGGATCTTGATTGTTCCTTGTAGTATATATTGTTGTCTTTCCATCCATGTCCTCACATGTCCATTCAAGTGGCTGTAGCATGTTTATCTTTTGCTCCAAAGTTTCAATAAAATTCTGCTGCCAGAATTTTATTGTCAAGTTCAATATGTCCAAGATCATTGCTATTGATCCGTGGCTCCGTTGGGGGTGCACCTTTGGACTTAGTTGCTGTAGTATATGTCTAGTTTGTGTTAATGTCCTTTGCCATGATATTGGAGTGCTGTAGCTTAATTATTTTGTGCTCCGAAGTTGCTATGATGCTGTAATTTTCAGCTTTCGCTCAATTCTTGTTTCGGGCATAACTTTTAGCCCGTAACTCCGATTTCAGCGAATCTTATATCAAACTTGATTGATTTTCTGTGTAGATTAATAATATCAGATTGTTATAATGTTTTGAGGTGTTTTGCTTGAGTGATATTTTCCGTGCACCGTGTGCATCCTTAGTGCATCCATCATGCATTCATCTTTTTCGAGTGCGCATTGCATCTTGTTGATTGGTGCTTGGTGTGATTGTTTTGTTTAGAGCCGGAAGCAGAGTCTGAGTTCGAGTACGAGCACGAGGTTTCCAACGAGGTTGAGCACGAGGACCCTTCTTACGATCCGAACGACTTCTCTTCAGGCAAGATGACCGAACCCCGATAACATTACTATCTTTGCCTATTGCTAGTAGTCTCGATCTATAGTTTTTCCTCGATGCCCATGATCTTCTTGTCAGCCTCCTACTTGTAACCAATTGCCATGTTTAACCAACCTACCTATGCAAACCGTTGCTTGGCTAAGTACGCTTCGCTCAGCCCTTCTTATAGCGTTGCTAGTTGCAGGTGAAGATCGAAGATGCTTGCTTCATGTTGAAGTTTGGTTGGGTTGTTTTATCACACTTTATAATTGCTAAATGAAATCATCTATATATTGGCAAGGGTGGAAGGCTAAGCCTTTTGCTTGGTGATTTGTTCCACTCATGCCGTTAGGAACCGTATAAACCGGTGTTATGTTCCTTGATTATGCGTTCCTAACACGGTTGGGGTGTATGGGACCCCCTCGATAAACCGCTAAGTGCTAAGTCTTTTCCAGCAAGTCCCAACATTGGTACTATTTGCCTAATAACAAACTAAACTTGCATAGGGAGTAATTAACCCTCTTTCTTAATCAACAACCCCGGGCCAGTGCTCCACATGAGTGTTGGTCCGAAACGGGGGTCCTGCAGGGCCGCCTTGGGGCAACCCGAGGTATCTGGCATACACCTGTAGCATCGCCCATCCGGTCGTGTCCTGAGACTTAGATACGCGTGGCTACTATCAGGGTGTCGACACGCCGGGAGGATTTGCTGGATTAGCCTTACCTTAGTTCGGTATATCTTAAGCACGGGATTCCGAGAATACTCGGGTCTTCCCACTTTGGAGTTGCGACTCCGCGGATCGTGGGCTTGTAATGGGTCAAGTTGGAACACCCCTGCAGGGTTTGAACTTTCGAAAGCCGTGTCCGCGGTTATGTGGCAGATGGGAGCTTGTTAATTCCAGTTGTAGATAACTTGACACAATGTTTCTAATACACTACCAGCGTGAGTTCCGTGACTGTCAATTTCCTAATAGGGATTCGGGAGTTGAACACGGAGGGGTTATGATTGTTGAGCTTGTAGCTAGGATCACTTCGTGATCACTTCTCGTCCGAGGCGTTCTCTTCTCGCTCTCACTCACGTAAGCTAGTTGCTAGTTGCTGCTGCAGACACTTATTCTTTTCTTCAGCCTTTATCCTCTCCCAAAGGCTTAAATAGTCTTGTTACCCGGAAACGGGATTGCTGAGTCCTCTGTGGCTCACAGTTACTTCACACACCAGATGCAGGTCCAGCTGTGAGCTATCCAGGTGATGGCACCGAGCTGGATTGGGAGTACGACGAGGAGCGTAGTCGGTACTATGTGCGATACCCGGATGATCAGTAGTGGAGACTCTTACTAGGATTCGATCCGCCTGTGGTTTATTTATCTAAGTTTGGTACTTTGACATTTGGTTTTTGCCCTTAGAGGGTTGTGATGTTCTTAATGTATGATGATTGAGATTTGAATTGTAATTCTGTGACGTGGCGAGTGTAAGCCAACTATTTTCTGTTTACAATCCCCTCTTTTACATGAGATGTGCAAAGATTACCGAACTTGAGATCATTCTAGGATGGATTTATGCCTTTAAGTCGTGCCTCGACACGTAGGAGGTATAACTCCATCCTCGGCATTACAGACAGATTCTATGTCAAATGTTCAATTAGGTATATCTTTTAGCCTACAACTCCAAATTCATAGATTCTTTTTCATGTGTACTCGTAGAGACCAGGAGAATAATATAGAACCAAAATTTCACATTTTTTGAACAGTTCAAATTTGAATTTGTTTAAATCTGAATTCAAACTTCCGGAGGCCATATCTTTTAAACCATAGATCCAAATCAGTTGATTCTTTTTGCATTGTGATCCTATTAGCGTGTAGAAGACTTATACCTACAGATATGTTGTTTTAATTAAGTTTTTATTTGAATTCCTTACTATTGACTTTACTTTAGTGTTATGCGAATACAATTTATTTATCGGTGCTTTCGCTATCGTATAGTTTGTCCGGAGTGTGAAGCGGATCGGAGTTAATCATTAGAGTACTTCAACACCGTTCCAGGCAAGTTTGCACTTTTGATTTGTCTCATCCTATATTCTGCTATGCAAGTGTTGTTTTGTGCTATGATAAATGTTTGGCTTGATATGTGTATCTCGTGTTGCCATGTTTTGATGTTGATTGTGTTATGTGATGGTGTGATCAACTTTCTATGGTAGACGCGGGCATGTGTCGTGTGATCTCTGAAGGTGGTGAGTGTTTATAGCCGTAGGCTCGGGATTATTAACCAGGTGAATGCGTCACTGGCAGAGCGCTCTATTGTCCCTAGAGAATGCGCCATTGACAGATCGCACTTGAGGCGAGGTATAGTTTTCGGAACATAAATCAGGTGGATGCGTCCTTAGCAGAGCGCTCTATTGTTCCTAGAGAATGCGCCACTGACAGAGCGCACACTTTCTGAAGTTCTTGTCATGTTTACTTAGAATCATTGGGTTATCTTGGGCGAATAAATTAGAGACGGTTATGAATGCATTTAGTGGTGGTAGGTGAAGACTTTCTTCTCCAATTTGACTTGAGTGTTTTGTTGTCATACTTTGCTTGTGGATGTAGGTTTGCTATATCATATTGTGTGATTTGCCAATACATTCAATGTATTGACCCTTTGTGGCTGCAACTTATCATGTTGCAGGATTTTCAGATGATCAGTGAGATACAGTAGGGTTGCGAGTCTTCACTCAACATGTTCTCCAGTGGGCATTGATGGGACTCATCGTTTGCTTATGCTACCTTTCCGTTGTTGTTATTGAATAAAGTTAGCTATGTGCTACTCAGTTTGTAATACTTTGTATATTCTGGATCATATGTTATATTAAATGATGCACTCGTTACTTTGATATTCCTATGTAATGTGTGTGCTAGCGAGTCGATCTAGGGACTAGCACGGTAAGCACAAAGACATCAAATCTTATCAGATTCGGGTCGTTACAATATTTAGTTAAAACAGGGCAATAGAAAAGTGTACTGGTAACTAGAAGTTATTAGGTAGGAATATAGTAAGAAAAGGGAATAAAAATTGGATGCTTAAATACTACACAATTCATTTGACATTGCTGGGTAAGTCAACATGCAGATAGTTGAAAAGAAAACTTACTTCGAACAAATTTTGGACGGATGGTTTTGTCGGGGAAGTTAGCATATATCTCACGACCAGGCCCTTTTATGTGCAGTGCCATTTTAGTGCCAGCTTTCAGTACATAAAACTTAAAAGTTTCATTCCA
This sequence comes from Secale cereale, assembly GCA_902687465.1. NCBI lineage: Eukaryota > Viridiplantae > Streptophyta > Magnoliopsida > Poales > Poaceae > Secale > Secale cereale. The sequence goes on from LR738709.1 coordinate 580,597,371, forward strand.
AAAGCCAGTGTCAAAATAGGAGTCACCACGTTCATCAAGTCCTGCAGTAGCAATGATTGTAAATCCATGGTTTGTGTGCAGTATGACATCCCTGCAGCCTTGATCTATGTAAAGGGAAAGATTGTGCACTACATAATCTGTTGCATAGCAAGGGATGCGCTGCAGAAAATAGTACGATTGTTAAAGAAAATATGGTAACATGGAAATATGGGCCCAAATTGAAAGAACTGTACAACCGTTGAAATAGAAGGACACAAATCTATAATTAAACATATATGATAAACATGATGTCATGGAAATATGACAGTAATCGAAAGAACAACGCATCATTAATTTGCCTAATATAGAAAGAAGAGGGGAAAATCCCCTTTGACGTATATGGTGGATGTGGCACCTTTTATCCAGATGTAGCAATATTTAGAATATGTTCAGGAACATAGGCCATGCCAATCGATTTAGGGTGAGATTGAACATACCACGCACGCCATCAAGCGATCTGGTACGGTGAGATGGAATCTCTGGTGGAGGTCGCAAAGTCCTGATGTGTCGGCGCACTGTACATTCTATGAATGAAAGAAAACCCTCAAATCAGCTTGAATAAAAATGAATTCATGGTGATTTCCGCCGGGTGATTAAAGGAGGCAGATGAACTGGGATAAGAGATGAGATAATATCTCATTAAAATAGTTACCTTGTCGTCCATGAGGAAGAGCCCTCAGTACGGCAGATTCGCCAACCGAGCTGAGATGGGTCGACCGCGAGCAGCGTCGAGAAAGTCGATGGCGAAAGGCGGCGGCAAGCAGAAGTGGCGAAATGCGGTGGGCTTTGCTGGCAGCCTGGCGGCGGCGGAAGGCGTCGATCTAAGTGTTTACTGCTGCGATAGGCAGTGCCATGGAATAGATGTGAAGGAGCTTGTGCAGGTGTGAATGGGGACCAGAGGGGGTGGCGGGCGGGGGTGAGGGTTTTTGTGACGTGGGGATGGTGAGGGTTTTCTTTTTCTTTTTTGAATTGGGTGGTGAGGGTTTTCTGTCCCACAAAGAATTTTGGAGGCGACGGTTTGCTAGAGCGAACCGTGTGGGATTGACGCAACAGGCAAAATGAAAGTCATTGCACACGGTTCCATTTTTGGGAACCATGTGTGATTTATGCAACAGGAAAAATGAAAGTCATTGCACACGGTTCCAATTTTGGAAACTGTGTGTGATTGACGTACTACCTCCATCCTGGTTTATCGGCGCCTCTTTGTAATTTTTACCAAATTTTGACCAAATATTTAACTAAAAAATGTTTATGCATGTCACCAAAAATTATATCATTGAACACTATGCTCAAATACCCATCCAACGATATAATTTTTGCTGATCTGTACTAACATTTTGTCAGTTAAACCTTTGGTCAAAATTTAACAGAAATTACAAAGGGGACCAATAAACCAAGACGGAGGTAGATTCCATCAACCGAACTGGTTGCATCTATATCGCACGGTTAGACATAAGTAAACATAGATTAAACATACTCAGACATAGATAATAAGCATACATGTACACAAGCATAGTTCAACCATAAGTACATAGTTCAACCGTCATTAAACATTGCTCAAGCGTACATAGTTCAATCCCACATCTCATCTCACATGCCGGCACGATCCTGAAGCTTCTCTAGGTACCCGGCGTTCGCGTCGTGCTCCACCCTACGAGAATACTTCCGCTTGAAGGAGTCAATGACCCGTCCTCTTGCATGCGTCAAAACACTTTGATACGCGTCATGAAGCTTGTGGTAGCAAAATGGGCATCGATAGCCGCCGTTCTAGGTCCTTATACGCCTGTTATGCATTCCCGCATAAAGCTCCCTCGGGATTTGCCTCTTGTACCTCCTCTGGACATATTCATCCTCGCTATCCACATCATTAGATAGCACCTATACAAATAGTAAAAAATAATATGGCGTCAAATTAATGGCTACAAACTAATCTCTAGCGAACATTTGGCAGTTGCCAAAAATTAACATCAAATCAACGATTACATGCCGTGAAGTAGGATTAGAAATTTATGGCTATTTATTTATACATATTAGAGATTATGGTTCGATTTTAAGCACATTTGTCTATGTATAGACCAATCTTGAAGAAAATAATGGCACAAACATATGTAGGTCATTCGAAATCAATTGTCAAGTCCTAGCACAAACACTAACCCTAGTCGGATTACTAGCAGAAATCATTTGCACAGATGAAACAACTAATCACTTATCACTTGTACCATTCAAACAATCAATACACTACACGGATCTAACGAAACTTACTCGGATTTCATGGATTGGGAGAACATAACCATAGGATTTCTATTCCAAAAAGGGGGATGCAGGAGTAACTAGAGAAACCCTATGATATATTTGACACATAAATGGGTATAGATGACTAACCAGTTGTCCGTCATTGTCGGAGTCGTAGCCGGAGTGGTCGTAGCCGGAGTGGTCACAGGTGTTGTCACCAAAGTCGGTGTGCAACTCCGCCTCTGGCTGTGGAAGCTCAACGTCGTCGACGACGTAAGGGTGCAGCGATAACTCGCCGGCGGTGAAGGCAACCTCTATCTCCATCTCAACGCCGTGCTCCGGTGCTTTAGTAGCCCCGACATCACCACTCCCTCCGATGGGACGCTTCAACGACATCCTCATACACTGACGGCTTTGAGGACTAAGAGCGGTGTCGAGGATGCAAGTGGAGAGAGAGAGAGAGAGAGAGAGAGAGAGAGAGAGAGGATTTTGTGTGTGTGGCGAGGATGGGGGGTGTGGCTCCTCGGGCGCATCATTAATATGGAGTAGTGGGAGTTGTGGGAGAGAGGTGGGCGGCAGTCAAAACGATGGCTCACCTCCCGGTGAGCCTGCGCACCGGACTGCTGGCATGCCTACCAAAGTTTCACACATCTACTCGCACCTCCCGATGACACTGCGCAGCGAGCACGCCTCCGTCAATTCACACACCTGCACGCGTGCCTCCCCGTCTGCTTGCCTAGCGGTCTGCTCGCATGCGTCCCGTCAACTCACGCCTACTCGCACGGCACACTGGTCATGCGGCGGCACGTATATTGTTTTTCTATTTGGATGATTAATGCTGCCGCATTATTGCTTAACCGAAGCATGGCACGTATCCATTGTTGGTATAATGCTCACGGTTCGAATAAATAATCCGTTTGGGATATTGGTTCCCAATTATTAATAATCTCCCATTTGTAATTAGATAAAGATTACATCAAAATTGGTTTCAAATTTGACAAAAAAAGTACAATGCCACTTTGTATTGGTGTCCATATGACAAGACGATACATTTGATGAACATCAAATAAGTTTTCTAGAATTTAAAAATCAAGATTCTCAATGTTTGAAATTTGTTGCACGGGGAGTAAACATGCACCCAGTGAGACACATGTGTTTTTGCAATCCATTTAGGTGCACTGTCATGTGTGCATGTAGCTCAAATTTGATTTTTGCACATTATACCCGTAGAAAATAAATCAATTAATGTACTAAAATGTCTTAATGATCTATGTAATTTTTTCGAACTTAAAACGTCCCTCCTTTGGTAACATATGTTCACCGTGGGATAATTAATTTAACATGCATCATAGTTGTGGTGGGGATTCGTAGTGTGTGTGTGGGTGTGTGCGTTTGGGGGTGGCGGGTGACTCGCAGTACACTACGAGTTGTGAGCCACCATGTGGGTTGGCCGTTTTGTTAGGCAGGCCAGTGCCACATCAGAGTCGTGAAATCGTTATTTAAAACATTACACAACCGTTTCTGTGGGCCACATGCAGTCGATGGTTGTCCTACACGACACTCGATACTCGCGAGTAACACTTTCTGTGGGCCCGCGAGGTCGTCGTCCATCACTTTGATGAACAACCGGCAGTGAGGTTAATTTGACCAGCAAGGTAGAGTCTTTTTTGTTTGTGTTATGGTGGGATATAGTACACGCCGAAGAGGTGGGAGGGGACTAGCATTTATACTATACATACGCGTCCGTGAACAAGTACACCTCACTCAGTGTCGGGACTTTTTGGTTTCTGAGGCACGTGCCACATCAAAATTGTGAAATTGACTATTCAAACATCACACAACACCTCTTTGGGCCACATGCATGCACGCAATGGTTATCCTAGCTAGCCAGGACACTCACGTGTGACGCTTCCATCTGTGGGCCCATGAGGCCATCGTCGAGGCATGCATGCATCACTTTGACCTATATCGGGAGAGGTTAATAAATTTCAAGGATTCTTTTGGGTTGTACATATTACGGCAGGAGCATATAGTATGCGGTGAAGAGGGGGGAAGGGGACCATCATATGTAGTATGCTTCATGAACCTCGCTTTGTGTGGGTGCATGGTTTACGGTTTTTGAGGCATGTGGCATATCAAAGTTGTGCATTTTGGGTATTCAACATATATATGTTTGGCCCACATGTAAAGCGGTGGTGGTTGTCCTCTCGCACCCACTTAAGCGGTTATCAGCGATATCGATGCTTTCCATCTGTGGGCCCGCTTGGTCCATCACTACTTTTTGACTGACAACAAGAGAGGTTTATTTGACTTAGGAGGGGATTATTATTTTTGCTTGTAATACAGTATGTATATATAGGTCATGCTCTGGGATGACATGCATGCATGATACAATTTGAGCACACACACATGCATGTGTACGCATGAATCCCTCCCATCGAGTCGAAGTGGCTAGTACAATGACACGTCATGAACCGATCTCACTCTGTGTGGGGAGCTAGTGTAAGATTTTTGACGCATGCACCACATCAATGTTGTGAAATGGTATTCAAACATGCACACACATCACCTCCATACATATGCATGTAGTGGTTGCCTTCGAACGGTACACTCCCTCATGTGGTTACCGACGACAAGCCTATATATTCGTGGGCTCGCATGGACATCCATTATCACCTTGACCAACAACATGATAGGTTACCATGGCGGATTCTTCATTTGGTTCGTGTTATTGTAGTATAGGTCATGGTGAGATTCAGACCTTAAGTTTGAGCGCATATACTATGCACGCATGCATGCATGAATCCCCTTCGTTGGCTTGAAGTGTGGTGTAACATACATATGCATCGTCAACCTAACCCTCACTCAGTGTGGGGATTTCTAGTTCGAAATCACGGTGCCACATCAAAGTTGTTCCATTGTTACTCAAAAACACACCTCTTCATACTAATGTTTGGGCCACACGCATGCAGTGGTTGTACTCGAGGGCTAGCTACTTGCGTGATTATTGGTGAGCTAGCCCATCTCCGGGGTCGCATGGACGTCCATCACTTTGACCAACAAAAAGAGAGAGGTTGTACGACCAAGGTGCATTATTCTTGGTGTGTTTTACGATCCATCTTGGTGAGATATGCCTCTCTGGCCTGCCGACTGAAAGTGTGTGTGTGTGGG
>LR738709.1:580603137-580620963 GCA_902687465.1 Secale cereale
ACTTCGCACTTTGCTAGGTGAACCTCGGCTGGGGGGAGGGGCCCTACATTCATAGATTAGGATTTCCGTCGTGCCGACATGAGGGGGGTGGGGGCAAGCAATACCGTGCGCTTTGCGAGATAGGTGTGCCACATCGAAGTTGCATTTGCTATTTGAAAATCAAACCTACCTTTTCATACATAAATTTGGTCCACATGCAATTGTGTTCGTGTTCTGACCCTCTCCCGCGTCAGTTTTCACCAAATTTATGAACATTTTAGACAAGTCAGATGACGCAACAGACACAGTTCACTCAAACTAACCGTGTGCCACGCCGCTGCCCCTGTCACGCACACATCTGCATAATACGTTAGGCTCCACGAGGCTCCCCCTCTCAAAAATATCTGCCCGCCTCGAGGGTTTTTCTATTTCATAACACACGGTTGTTATCTCCGGACTGTGTGCCATGTTTCCTGTTCCCAATCCCGCCTGTATCCCTAGAAAATATCTACCCGCCTCGAGGGTTTTTCTGTTTCATAACACATCGTTGTTATCTCTGGACTGTGTGCAATCTTTCTTGTTCCCAAGGGTTTTTCTGTTTCATAACACACGGTTGTTATCTCCGGACCGTGTGCGATGCACTATCACCAAAAATTTCAATAACCCAACATTTCACTCCCGCGTAGTAAAATTTCCAGTACCCACGTAACACCCCCTGCTCCCCCTCCACACACACACACACACACACACACACACACACACACACACACCAAAACCTCCTCGGGCGTGCGCGCAGACACACACACCCTCCCTCACTCGAAACCCTAGCAAGGTCCCCACCACCGCCGCCATCGCAAGGCCTCCATTGTCAACATCTGCCAGTTTGCCCATGCAGCTTACCCACCGATCTCCATACCCTGGCCGCCCTGAGTTTCTTAGACGACTCCTGCCAAACACCCCCTTTCCCACATATCCCCATCCCCCACTCCAGAGAATCGCAGCCTAAGCCCGGCTATGCTTCCCGTGGAGCACGAGGAGTGACTGGCCCAAAAGTGGTGTATCGCGGTCTCTTCGCCCGACGTCGCCGAGGAAGCTGACGACCAATACTGGCAGGAGGCACTCAAGCAGCGGGCTAGAGTATGCGGGCATGTCTCGGCCGCCGGCTATGACATCAAGCTCATCGACAGCGATGGCCCGAGGCGGGCTATGTCACAGGTTAAGTGGACCACCCCCAACCCCTCGGGTTCAACTATCATCGATGGCCCCGCTGCCGATCTTGTCTGGCTCGCTGTCAACAATTTGCCATCCTACATCGCCATCGAGCCCCTTTTTTCATTTCTAAAGGACACGTTCTGCGACGCTGGCTTGGGATCCATAGCTTCCAAGTCAGACCTCATCGACGGCGACCACGAGGAGGTCACTCTCTCCCGCTCGTCCAAGTGGAAAGAGCCCATCTGCTCTTCCAAGGGGAAAGCGACCGTCTACGACATCAGGGAGGGCACACTACAGCCGTGCTCTTCCAAGGGGAAGGATCCCATCTACGACAACATGGAGCGCATCCAGGGCACGTGCTCTTCCCATAGGAACAAGCCCATATGTGACAAGTGAGGAAATCCATGATTTATTTTGCCGTGCCTCTTCATAGGGGGAAACCCATGATTTGTTTTGTCTAGTCCCTTTTGTAGTGTAGTGACAATATGTCTAGTTTTAATTGCTATATCTGGTTGTTTGCAGTATGCCTTGTTTATTTCAGTTGTTCACTGTGTGATGCTCTATATGTGCAATTACTTACCGTGCAGTACATTTCATCAATCCAGTTTTAAACATACCGATATGAATGCATATATTTGCTTGCTGTTAAGCCTGTTATAGCTAGCATATTCCCCTTTTAAAGTTTTTTGATTGTTCGGTTGTTTGTAGTTAGCATATGTCCAGTTTCAAATGCTATCTTTGGTTGTTCATAGTATGCCTTGTTTATTCCAGTTATTCACAACGTGATGTATATGTGCAAGTATGAACTATGCTGTCCAATTTCATCAGTACCAATTTCAACAATACCACTATGAATGACTACATTTGGTTGCTGCATCTTGTAGTTAACACACCTTTCCATTTGTATTTAACAATAACCAGCGTACTTAGACCAGCACAATACCAGTTTGAATGACTATGTTTGCTTGTTGTTAAATGTTAGGCCTGTTGCAGTTAACACACCTTTCCACTTGTTTTGCTTTGCTAGCGTGCTTAAACCTGCACACCGAAGCTATCTTTTGGAGATTACTTTGTCTGCCATGGATAATTTTGGTTGATGTTTAGCCTGTTGTGCTTAACATGCTTCTCGATGTACCTACACATGACAATTTTGGGAACGACTGCTATTTTCCATCGAGGTTAGTTTCATCCCATGGCTTATATCTACTCACTGTTTAGGATATCGGTAGCTGGTACCATATAGGCCGGGGGCTGATAAGGGACTAATCGGTGAATTGGACTTTTAACTGAATATATCTGCAACCCATTTATTGTTAGGTTAACTAGGGCCATATGTAATATATTTGAGGCTACATAGCAACATGCATTGTACTTAATGTCTAAATATGCAATCCTAGGCTACATAGCAACAAGGAAGAGTGTTACCTTAATGTTCTAATGATGTCTAGATATACGTAGAAGAACAGCAACAACAACAACAACAACAACAACAACAACAACAACAACAACAACAACAATACATCCTTGTTTGGATACTCAACTTAGCTAGAGGTTAGAGTTAGTTTCTAGCTCAGGACTAACCCTAAACTAACTCCATCCAAAGAGTTGTTCGGATGGAAGGGTTAGATTGACAATAAATGCACAAGGAGAACTAGCTCCAATTAGCACCTCTTGGGTTGGATAGTTTTTTTGGGTGGGTTATAGATGCAACTTGCTCAAACTAGCCCTCATGTTTAGATATACTTTAGCGCTATTTGAGCCCAAACTAGCTCAAACTAACTGTAACTCATGCATACAATAGCAGTTAATCAGGATATAATTTGTAAGAATGCACTATACTCCTTACGACCCATAATATATGTTAATTCATCTAATATGTGAGTATATTGGATGTTATAAGATATTCCCTCTGTTCCTAAATATTTGTCTTTGCTACAAAGACAAATATTTAGGAACAGAGGGAGTATTACAAAAGAGTGTTGTACTACATCATTGTGCAATTGTTGTTTAGCTTCTGATATTAACTTGGTACTTTTAGGTACATATGTCATTGGTAAAGATCCATGCTTCGACCCTTTCTGCGTATGGGGCAATGAGATATCGATGAACCAGCATCAGGTGAGGAAGCTGATAAAGATTATTAAGAAAATGGGTCCAAAGATGGCAATTAAACTATTTGTTTACACTTTATCCAACACAATAGCGAACTGCGGGATGGTAAGTAAGAACTCTGCAGCCTTCTTTTTACTGCCCATAATGAGTTGTGTTAGATGACAATGTCTGAATATTTTTCCTTTGCAGTGGTTGCCAAAGCAGTTTACTTAAGATTACCTCTCAAACTACATGATTGGTGGGCATGCAAAGGTTAAAGTATTTCTACCACAACACGATCATTATCTAGATGTTTTCATGAAGACCGTGAAGGATGGGCGGTTGACCATCACAAGGGGTTGGACTAGAGTCGTGCGTGCCTTCTACATGTAGGAGGGCACAATATGGGCATTCCACTTCACCTTGTTTAGCAACCAGAATGTATTTCGCCTATTTCTTTACCGTCTTCAATAGTACAAGTATACAACTGTGGTTCATCATTATTTATTTGGTTCTTATGTAATTCTTGAACATATGTACCTATGAATCGAATAATGCATTGGTTGTTTGAACCTGATGGATATGAATAAAGCTGTAGCATACATTCAAATTCAAATCCGGTACAATTTTAAATATAAGCAATTAAATTACGGTGAAATTACGCTCTCCAGGTTGTTATGGCACACACAGTTGGTAAAAAACAAACGTGTGCGATATACACCATAATCCGAGACGGTTCACAGAGAGGAAACGTGTGCAAGCAAGCACACAGTTGCTGTTTGCAAAGCATGTGCGATGTAAGACAATATCACAAATGGTGCGGGCAAACTAAACGTTTGTGTTAGTTGCCTTATCGTACAAGATTCACAACCATGAACTATTTCTGATGAAGTATGCATCGTAAACGTTGCACCACAGAATAGCGTGTGCGATAGTTGTCATGTACGACGATGTTACGACGACCCGACGTTTCGTAATCCTGTTTGACACTCGTACGACGATTAGCTAATGTTCTTAATAGTGAACCGTTTGTGATGGGCCACACATCATACACGTTCTATAATAGTGAACCTTTTGTGATGGGACGCCCATCATAAACGTAGCACCACAGAATACCGACTACAATGACAATGCGAGCAGAAATGAGTAGGAGTACTGTAGTGTAATGCCCATGATGGAGTTATACCTCCTACGTGTCGAGGCACGACTTAAAGGCATAAGTCCATCCTAGAATGATCTCAAGTTTGATAATCTTTGCACATCTCATGTAAAAGAGGGGATTGTAAACATAAATAGTTGGCTTACACTCGCCACGTCACACAAATACAATACATGTCTCAATCATCATACATTAAGAATATCACAACCCTCTAAGGGCAAAATCCAAATGTCAAGATACCAAACTTAGATAAATAAACCACAGGCGGATCAAATCCTAGTAGGAGTCTCCACTACTGATCATCCGGATATCGAACATAGTACCGACTACGCTCCTCGTCGAACTCCCAATCCAGCTCGGTGCCATCACCTGGATAGCTCACAACTGGACCTGCATCTGGTGTGGTGAAGTAACTGTGAGCCACAGAGGACTCAGCAATCCCGTTCCCGGGTAACAAGACTATTTAAGCCTTGGGAGAGGATAAGGCTGAAGAAAAGAATAAGTGTCTGCAGCAGCAACTAGCAACTAGCTTACGTGAGAGAGAGCGAGAAGAGAAAGCCTCGGCGAGAAGTGATCACGAAGTGATCCTAGCTACAAGCTCAACAAACATAACCCCTCCGTGTTCAACTCCCGAATCCCTATTCGGAAATTGACGGTCACGGAACGCACGCTGGTAGTGTATTAGCAACATTGTGTCAAGTTATCTACAACCGGATATTAACAAGCTCCCATCTGCCACATAACCGCGGGCACGGCTTTCGAAAGTTCATAACCCTGCAGGGGTGTTCCAACTTGACCCATTACAAGCCCACGATCCGCGGAGTCGCAACTCCAAAGTGGGAAGACCCGAGTATTCTCGGAATCCCGTGCTCAAGATATACCGAACTAAGGTAAGGCTAATCCAGAAAATCCTCCCGGCGTGCCGACACCCTGATAGTAGCCGCGCGTATCTCGTCTCAGGCCACGACCGGATGGGCGATTCTACAGGTTTTTACCAAACCTCGAGTTTCCTTGAGGTGGCCCCGCAGAACCCCCGTTTCGGACCAACACTCATGTGGAGCACTGGCCCGGGGTTGTTGAATTAAGAAAGAGGGTTAATTACTCCCTATGCAAGTTTAGTTTGTTATTAGGCAAATAGTACCAATGTTGGGACTTGCTGGAAAAGACTTAGCACTTAGCGGTTTATCGAGGGGGTCCCATACACCCCAACCGTGTTAGGAACGCATAATCAAGGAACATAACACCGGTTTATACGGTTCCTAACGGCATGAGTGGAACAAATCACCAAGCAAAAGGCTTAGCCTTCCAGCCTTGCCAATATATAGATGATTTCATTTAGCAATTATATAGTGTGATATAACCCAACCAAACTTCAACATGAAGCAAGCATCTTCGATCTTCACCTGCAACTAGCAATGCTATAAGAAGGGCTGAGCGAAGCGTACTTAGCCAAGCAACGGTTTGCATAGGTAGGTTGGTTAAACAGGGCAATGGTTACAAGTAGGAGGCTGACAAGAAGATCATGGGCATCGAGGCAAAACTATAGAGCGGAACTACTAGCAATAGGCAAAGATAGTAATGTTATCGGGGTTCGGTCATCTTGCCTGAAGAGAAGTCGTTCGGATCGTAAGAAGGGTCCTCGTGCTCAACCTCGTTGGAAACCTCGTGCTCGTACTCGAACTCGGTCTCAGCTTCCGGCTCTAAACAAAACAATCACACCAAGCACAAATCAACAAGATGCAATGCGCACTCGAAAATGATGGATGCATGATGGATGCACTAAGGATGCACACGGAGCACGGAAAATAGCACTCAAACAACATGGCAAAGACCTAGAACACAAACTAGACATATACTACAGCAACTAAGTCCAAAGGTGCACCCCCAAAGGAGCCACGGATCAATAGCAATGACTTTGGACGTATTGAACTTGACAATAAAATTCTGGCAGCAGAATTTTATTGAAACTTTGGAGCAAAAGATAAACATGCTACAGCCACTTAAATAGGCATGTGAGGACATGAATGGAAAGCCAACAATATCTACTACAAGGAACAATCAAAATCCACTTCAAAACTAACATGGTTTGTCCTAGAACATCACACAAACATGGCATCGGAACATTACATATTTCAGACTTAGTGGAAAACCACTAAGTCCTAAAACAGCAATTTCATCATGGCATCTAAAAGAGCATGTTTAAGTCACCTCGAAACTAAACATGGCAAGTGGTAAGCACCTCATCAAAGTACACATGATGGTGATTCCAAAACACACAAGCATGCTTCATGGAGTTAAACACAACGATAGCAACGAGCTCAACAAGATGGCATTTCATAACAAGTGAAACAACATCACAGCCACATGGCACTTTGCAACGATGATAAGCATGGCAAGAATAAATCTATCATGCTACCTAGCACATACAACATGTAGAGCATGGCAAGACGAACACGTGGGCATGTCATTTGCATCATTCGGACAAACGAGCTAAAAGATATCACATGGCAAAGATGACATAAAAACATCACATATCAGCAGTTTATATCACGATGCACTCTTGCAACAGCAAAACAAGCACCTAGATGATTTCTAACATGCATGACACCAAAAGATAAAACGTAGTGCTATTCACCACGAACGTCTGGACATGCTATATGCGCGAAACGGACAAGCACACTAAAAGATACAGCAGTTCTAAAACAGCATCAACAACTAATCACAGGGGACTAAGAGATATTTTGGGGCAACCTCAGATCTAGGCTCGGGTGGATCTGGATCGGCGAAGGATCCGGCCCGGCGGCTGGACTTCGGCCTGCTGGAGGTCTCGGGCCGGCGGGCGCCGAGGGGAGGCGGCTGCGGCCTGGCGCGGGAGGCCGGCCTGCTCGGTGCGGTGCGGCTCGGGAGTCCGTGGGCCCTGGCGACGGGAGGCCTGGCGCTGGCGGGAGGCTGGCAAAGTGACGAAGGAGGTGGGCCGGCTCGGCGGAGGCGAGGCCCACCCGGCGGGAGGCGGCGGCGGCGACCGCGGCGCGCGGAAGGAGGGAGCGGGCCGGGCCTCGGGCGAGCGGCGGAAGCGGGAGGAGGCTGGCGCGGTGCCCTGGCGGCGAGGCGGCCCAGGCGCACGCCTCTCGATCGCGGGGAAGTGGTCCCTGGGCCCGGATCGGCCTGGGCGACCAGGGAATCGGTCGGGTGAGGAAACCCAGCGACGGCGGCGCTGACTTGGAGATCGAGGGGCTGGTCGGCGCGGTCGTTGGCTGGTTCCCTCGGGACTGGCCAAGTGGCAGTGAGGTGAGGCCAGATCTGAGAGAAAAAAAATGAGGGGGAGAGGGTGGAGAAGAAGCTAGGGATACCAAATAGACTAGGGTCTATAAATAGCAGATTTTTAGGGTTGAGGGGTTTGGGGGGATGTTTAGAGCCCTCCGATCGCGATCCATCGGATCCGATCGCGGGGGGAGTTTAGAAGGGCCTAGGAGAAAGTAGTAGACTGCAGTAGGGGTGTTTCTGGGACACAAAGTGAAGGCACTTTGGACCCACATGAATAACTGTTGGGATAGCACACGGAGTCCAAACGCGACGAGATTTGAGAGGCGGGTTGCACACAACAAAACAACAACACACACAACAACCTCGTGGCACACCGGTAATGTTACACGCCCAAACACCAAAGTAGGCCTACGGGATGCCACGGACACGTGAGGGAGCTCCAGAACGCGAAACGGACAACGGGAAGAAACGCGTGGGACCGGATGCAACCGACAACACAAATGCAATGCGATGCACATGTCTACATGATATGAATGAATGACACACACTCACACAACAAAACGACGAAACCCGAAAGACAAAGAACCCGGAATGGAAATAGATGAAGCCGGAGATATATTATATACCCAAAAGGGAAAGTATTACATCCGGGGCATTACATGTAGGGTCCCTATCCCCGACGGTTCTGGGTCGTGTGGGAAGGACCCCCCCTATCACCGTCACTCACTAGGCGACGGTTCCAAATGTCGTCATGGAAAGGGGTTAAAAATCGTTTGTATAGCACCGACGCGTACCAATGACATCTTGTGTGCTATCAAACATGACAATATTACTAGGTGATTATAAAGATCCTCTACAGGTGTCTCCGAAGGTGTTTGTTGGGTTGGCATAGAAGGATTTGTCACTCCGAGTATCGGAGAGGTATCTCTAGGCCCTCTCGGTAATGCACATCATGATAAGCCTTGCAAGCAATGTGACTAATGAGTTAGTTGCGGGATGATGCATTACGGAACGAGTAAAGAGACTTGCCGGTAACGAGATTGAACTAGGTATGAGGAAACAGACGATCGAATCTCGGGCAAGAAACATATCGATAACAAAGGGAATGACGTATGTTGTCATGCGGTTTGATTGATAAAGCTCTTCGTAGAATATGTGGGAGACAATATAAGCATCCAGATTCCGCTATTGGTTATTGACCGGAGAAGTGTCTTGGTCATGTCTACATAGTTCTCGAACCCATACGGTCCGCACGCTTAACGTTCGGCGATGATTTGTATTATGTGTTATGTGTTTTGGTGACCGCAGATTGTTCGGAGTCCCGGATGAGATCACGGACATGACGAGGAGTCTCGAAATAGTCTAGAGGTAAAGATTGATATATTGAATGATGGTATTAGAGCACCGGAAGGGTTCCGAGGGGTACCGGATACTTATCGGAGGTCCGGAGGGTTACCGGAACCCCCCGGGGGAAGTAATGGGCCACATGAGCCATAGGGGAGAGAGAGGGCAGCCCACAAGGAGGTGGCGCGCGCCCCTATGGGGAGTTTGAATTGGACAAGGGGAGGGGGCGCGGCCCCCCTTTCCTTCTCCCTCTCCCTCTCCTTCTTTCCCCCTCCCAAAGAAAGGAAGGGGGGCCGACTAGAACTAGGAGTCCTAGTGGGTTCCCCCCACTTGGCGCCCCCCTAGGGCCGGCCTCCTCCTCTCCTCCTTTATATACGTGGACAGGGGGCACCCAAGAGTACATCAATTGTTCTCTTAGCCGTGTGTGGTGCCCCCCTCCATAGTTTACTCCTCCGGTCATAGCGTCATAGTGCTTAGGCGAAGCCCTGCGCGGATCACATCAACATCACCGTCACCACGCCGTCGTGCTGATGAAACTCTCCCTCAACCCTCTAGTGGATCAAGAGTTCGAGGGACGTCATCGAGCTGAACGTGTGCTGAACTCGGAGCTGCCATACATTTGATGCTTGATTGGTTGGATCATGAAGATGTTCGACTACATCGACCACATTAATCTAATGCTTCCGCGTTCGGTCTACGAGGGTACGTGGACACACTCTCCCCTCTCGTTGCTATGCATCTCCTAGATAGATCTTGCGTGAGCGTAGAAATTTTTGAAATTGTATGCTCCGTTCCCCAACAACTGAAACTTGACGGATAATTTTTAAGGTATAAATAAGAATTATTGGAGTCAACAACCACCAGAGGGGCCCCACCAGGTGGGCACAACCCACGTGGGCGTGTCAGGGCCCCGAGGCGTGCCCTGGTGGGTTGTGTTCACCCCAGCCCACCTCCGGTGCCCATCTTATGGTATATATGTCATCTTGACCTAGAAAAAATAAGGAGAGGACTTTCGGGACGGAGTGCCACCGTCTCGAGGCGGAACTTGGGCAGGAGCACTTTTGCCCTCCAACGGAGTGATTCTGCCGTGGGAACTTCTCTCCCGGAGGGGGAAATCATCGTCATCATCATCACCAACAACTCTCCCATCTTGGGGAGGGCTATCTCCATCAACTCTTCACTAGCACCATCTCATCTCAAACCCTAGTTCATCTCTTGTGTTCAATCTTGTTACCGGAACTATAGATTGGTGCTTGTGGGTGACTAGTAGTGTTGATTACATCTTGTAGTTGATTGCTATATGGTTTATTGGTGGAAGATTATGTGTTCATATCCATTATGCTATTTAATATCCCTCTAATCTTGAGCATGATTATCATTTGTGAGTAGTTACTTTTGTTCTTGAGGTCACGGGAGAAATCATGTTGCAAGTAATCATGTGAACTTGATGTGTGTTCGATATTTTGATAGTATGTATGTTGTGATTCCCTTAGTGGTGTCATGTGAACGTCGACTACATGACACTTCACCATATTTGGGCCTAAGGGAATGCATTGTGGAGTAGTAATTAGATGATGGGTTGCGAGAGTGATAGAATCTTAAACCCCAATTTATGCGCTATTCCGTAAGGGACCGATTGGGTCCAAAAGTTTAACGCTATGGTTAGAATTTATTCTTAATACTTTTCCCGTAGTTGCGGATGCTTGCGTGAGGGTTAATCATAAGTAGGAGGTTTGTTCAAGTAAGAACATTACCTAAGCATCGATCCACCCACATATCAAATTATCAAAGTAGCGAACATGAATCGAGCCAACATGATGAAAGTGACTAGATGAAATTCCCGTGTACCCTCAAGAACGCTTTGCTTACTATAAGAAACCGTTTTGGCCTGTCCTTTGCCTCAAAAGGATTGGGATAGCTTGCTGCACTTTTGTTACTACTATCATCACTTGCTTGTTACAAAAATATCTTGCTATCAAACTACTTTGTTACTTAAAATTTCAGCACTTGCAGATATTACCTTCCTGAAAGCCACTTGTCATTTCCTTCTGCTCCTCATTGGGTTCGACACTCTTACTTATCGAAAAGATATACAATTGATCCCCTATACTTGTGGGCCATCAAGGAGGCACACACGCCTGCATCCCCAACCAATCCTGATGGATTGGGAGGGGGGACATGACCCTATTAGTGCCGACGGTGGCGAGCCAGCCCCGAGCCGTGGCCAAGGTAACACACACAACACAATGTCCATGGCCACCATCGCCATTCCGCTCACCGGTGCCTTGGAATCAGGACCACCACCACCGACCACAGCAGCCGCGAGGAGTGATAAACAGCACCCGCGAACACAACCCGGACCAAACCCCACTCACCTACCCGGAGGAAGAACTCCGATCAGCCTCAGTCCCAAAATCCGATCCGCCCGAGCACGAACCCTATGTCAGGATCGACCTTTCAGTAAAATAATTACCGAAAGACCGACCTTGTATTTAAACCAGCAAGGAAGAATACTTCTTGCTGATGGACAATTCCTTGATACAAAATTCCAGGATACTAAATAATTATACAAGATTGAGCCAAGGTGGCTCAACAATTTATTACAAGTATGCCAATATAGTACATAAAGGCGGATATGACACAATGGCAGGGTGGCATACTACTGAATCGTAATAAAAAAGGTGGTGGATATGTCACAGCGAAGTGGGTGACGTGACTCCAATATAATATAGTCCATCGAGTGTCGGAGTGAGACCCGATGAATTTATTTGGTGGTAGGAGGAAGCGGTTATATAACAGTGATCAACTCCAGGATCGCAAGAGACTGACTGGGACTCCACTAGACGTCGGACTCACTATCGAACTCTTCATCCTTGAGATCGCCTTCGTCCACATCTGGCCAAATCAACAAGCCAGGTGAGTACTTTGAATGTACTCGCAAGATAGTTCGGACTTAAGATATAATAAATGCCAACATGATGCATGTGAGTATTCTAACAAAATGCAACCGGATAATATATCCCTGTGCTGTAAGTAAATAAATAGAAGTCGGGCGGTAATCCTCCCGAAATCCATAAATTAAATAAAAGGAAACCAAACGAGTGTCTGCGTGACGCCTCGTGAGGAAATAATAAAATGAAAACATGCCACAGTCGGGCGTCAGAGCGAGACCACATAAAGGGCTTAATCAGAAAATAAAAGACAAGAATGCCACAGTCGGACGTCTGAGCGACATCACATAAAGGGCTTATAAATAACAAGAATGCCACAGTCGGACGTCTGAGCGACATCACATAAAGGGCTTATAAATAACAAGAATACCACAGTCGGACGTCTGAGCGACATCACAGAAAGGGCTTATAAATAACAAGAATGCCATAGTCGGACGTCTGAGCGACATCACATAAAGGGCTTATAAATAACAAGAATGCCACAGTCGGACATCTGAGCGACATCACATAAAGGGCTTATAGATAACAATCGTATAACGGTGAAATACTTCAGGAAGTAAATCAATGCAGAAATAATTGGTTAGTTCATCTACCAAATGAACCTGAAAAAAAAAGTCACTACTCTTGTTACTATCAAGGATTTACTAAAGATGCTCACCGGGCAGACACAAAGATTGACCCTAGGCCATAAACATGGCTACTTGAAGGATTTAACTCTGCAGAGCTTGTACTACTAAATCATAGCCAACGAATTCTACTAGCCACAGGGACTAGTTCCATCTATGGTGTTTTAGTAGAAACCAACTGCCAGTACACACCCATTTCACATCCTGCTGTCCGGAATCACCCGAGACAACGTTCACGAAAATCTTTAAGGCAGGGTGGCTACAACCTCGAATAGCATGGGATCAAATTTATATATGCGCGCTCTAAGGGGTGCCCCCCTCTCGGTCCCAACCGGAAACACCCATGCCCCCTGACCGGATGACGGGCTTTAATCCAGGGCCATGGAACCCTCATCCCGGCCCCTCTACTTGGTGTGTACTCAGAAAGTGGTTTACAACTGACTAGACCGCAATCACAACAGATGGCATATGACTGTACCAAAAGGAGGTGAGCGGGATCATGACTCGATCCACGCGGATACTAGGTTAACCAACTACTGGCATGCTTCAACAATACCAGTACTCCACCCATCATGTCACCACATGATCGGGGTGGTTCCATCCTTATTGTACGGGACTCACCCGAAGCTTGCTTGCATGAAATATAACCATACACAAATGCTTATATAACCATGCTATTGAAAAGAACTACTCGGGCAAACATGCAACACATCCATCATATCAAAGGTTCAAACATGCTTGCCTGGTTCGGAGTAGTCGGAGTCTAACTCGGTGAGGTTCGCGGCTCTGTCACGTCCTTCGGTATCTACGTATTCAAACAAATGGATACTAACATAAATACCGCGTGTGCAAATAAAGTTGCTCCAAAACATTTCACATAAATATGACAAAAAACTAGACAGAAAACTAAAGAGGACAGAAAAAGAATCAACTCAAAATCATCTTTAGTTAAAAAGATATTAGAGTTTCTGTCCAAGGACTCATCTGTAATGAAACAGAAAAATTCTAGGGGCTAGAATAGAAAACAGAAAAGTGAACCGGTACGCAGTACGCCAACTGAAGAAGATAACATACTTTGCCCGAAGGTGCTTTCTAGAAAAATGGTTCGGAGAGAGATGAGAGGCTGACGAGGGGTCCCACTCGTCGGGTTTGAATTCTAAGACAGAGTCGCGCCGACGCCAGGTGCTGCGGTGGTCGCCGGCGCTGATCCACGGCGAGCTAGGGGGGGAGAGTACGTACAGCTTCCTGGTGATCTTCCGCGATGATTGGTGGTGGAGTTGAGCGTCGGCGAGCCCCATGTCGACGACGCCCCTGTCTCCGGCGGACGGCGGCTCGGGTGGTCGTGGGCCTCATCGAAGAGGATCTCTGGGGTCAAATTGGAGTGGGGGTTAGGTTTAGGTAGGTGCGAGGGGTGCTACGCTCGAGTCCAGGGCGGCGGAGGGGTCCTCACCGGAGGGAACGCTGCTGGAGCCCGAGGCGGACGGAGTTGGCCGGAGTTGGAGAAGAAGGGCCCCTCGAGGCTCTTCCAGAGGCTGGGCGCGGTCTAGGGAGATGGTGGAGGTGTGCGGGCTCGAGAACGAGCTCGGGGGTGCTTTATATAGCCGGCCCGAGGCGGTTACCGTGAACGGGATAAGTCCGGCGAGCGATTATGGCGATACAGTGGCTGGACGACGGGTTTAGAGGCTTGAGCATCGACTAGGAGGTGCACTGGTTCCATTCCCGTGCCTAACTCAGCAGGGGAGGGATGATTACGGGCTGCCCTCGATGGAACGGCCGTGCGGCACGTCGGCGGCAGAGAACGTGCTCTGCGTGCGCTAGGCCAGGGCGACGGTGCTGCAGGCGTGCGCTGGCTGTGGAGAAGGCCACGCGGAGCACTGGGGTGACTTGGGCGGCGCCAAACGGCGTCGAGCTGCAGGATGCTGTCTGCCAGCCGCCACGGGCGGTTCTGTTGCCGTGGAAATCGCCGGCGTGGTCGGGCCAGGGCGCCAACGACGCCCAGAAGCGGCCAAGCAAGCGTGCGGCGCGCTGGATAAGAAGGAGGTGCAGTGCAGCATCGAGCCAAGGTGGTACTGGTGAGATTGTCGAAGCTGACTGACGAAACTGACTAACTGCACTGTCGCCTATAAAGTTCAGTTAACGTTTTCTGAAACTGACAGAAACAGTGCACGCCAGGTGTTTGACGAAATGATTTTGGCATGTGGAAAATATTGCTGGAGCTGATATTTGGTGGAGTGGCCTCTTGATGCATCTAGTAGCTGCCTGAATTTTCACAGAATTTTTGGAAGAAGATAAATATGAATTTCACCAAATTTTGCAAATCTGGTCCAAACTTGCAGCAGGTGAAATTTGAAAAATTTGAACTGTGGACCAGTGAAACAAGATGGATCTAGGTTGTGGGTACTAAGGACTAACTAGGGAAGTTAGTTTGGGAACAAACAACAAGATGGATATGGTGGTTCCTTTGTAAATCACCAAAGTCCACTATAAAAGACAGAAATAGTTTTTGGAGTAAAATAAATAGAGGAAAATTCCAATAAGGTCAAAACTTACTGGAATTGGTGAGAGACTTGTCTTAAGGTGTGGAGGGGGTCTTGGAGAGAAATATTTCTGTTGGGGTCATGGCAAGATGAAGGTTGGAGAGGAAGATAAGCCCAAGGTTAAACCTGTGGAGTTTAAAACAAGAAGGAGAAGAATCAACCAAATCTGTAAGAAAAAGACTTGTGTTGAGCTAACACCAGAAAAATCTTTCAAGACCAAAAACCAAGCTTGAGAAAAACACACAAACTTTGGCAGAAGAGATTTTAGAAGGGTCTTAAGAGAAGATCAAACAACCCCCTTCCAAAAGACCAAAAGTTTTGGAAGAAAAACCAAACCCAAAATTTTTTTGGGTGTTACACCCTAGGTTGTAGTGACCACCGGCCCATACCCAGGAGAAGGAAAGTGATCACCGCCACCCGCTCCCCGCCGGCGAGCACCCAACGCCATGCCGCACCGAAACCAATGTCCTGAGCACCCCCGAGCCACCTTCAGCCCACCAACCTGAAGCAACGGGAGTCCCCTACCATGGCCAGCCAAGGCCCGCTGAACCATCGGAGGGGAGCACTGGCCCGGGCCGGCAACCGCTGCCGGAGGGTAGTCCCGCGCCACCCGAGGTGATGGCGGTTAGATTTGGAGTAGATCGACCACCCGGCCACCACAGGTGCGCCCCGAACGCCCCCACAAAGTCGAAAGGGGGATCCGCGAGCGCGCGGCATGCGCAACTCCCGTCGTCGCCTCTGAGTCTGCGTCGGTGTGCCCCGCCGCCAACGCGTCGCCATCTATTGCAGAACGCCATCGGTGCCCGATCCTGCCAGCCGAAGGGAAAGAGGGTCCTGCCACCGCTGCCATCGACCGGGCTTTACCCGGTGGTGCGCCCCGGCGACAGCGAGAAGGAGAGGTGGGAGGAGGAACGAGGACGCAGCGGCACTAGGGGCCCCCCCGGTCGCCGCGCGGGGGCGACACGGGAGGGGAGGGGAATGCTCAGGGATCTGTGTGTTTGTCCCTACCTTCCACATACTCCCTCATCATGGCGACACTGTCGGAGGAGAAGGGCGGACGAGTCGGGCGGCGTTGTGCTTGGGTGAGT
Source organism: Secale cereale (assembly GCA_902687465.1). Classification (NCBI taxonomy): domain Eukaryota; kingdom Viridiplantae; phylum Streptophyta; class Magnoliopsida; order Poales; family Poaceae; genus Secale; species Secale cereale. Next base: position 580,619,389 of record LR738709.1, read on the forward strand.
CACAACGATGATGAGCTAGCTCATGTCTCTATCTTCACCCGTGATCGTGTGCTACACTGGGTACTCGCAACCCTCTTTCTGACTTGAACACAACTTTTAGATACATACTCAAATAAAATTCTAGCCACAGTTTGATTCCACTGGCATCTCAAATTGTATTTATTACACTTACAACGTGAGACACAATTCACTCAAACCAAAATTATATTCCAATTCAAAGCCGGACTAGGCTAGAGCCCCATCGCAGGCTTGGTTGATGCCTTTTGTCTAAAATAATATATTCCACACATATTTCGGATATCACACTGTTTTGTTGTATCCCACGTCCAGTTCACACAATTTTGGAAACATTGTAGAGACGTTTCACTTATATTTCACACGCAATTCCAGTCCATTCTCACTGCAATGCACAAGTGTTTCACATATACTTATTTATTTTGAACTAAGACTACGACAATTATTTTGGGACGGAGGGAGTACTTCACAATATGTTGATCCATTCGAATATCATAACCATTCAATGAATATTTCATACACATTTAACTAAAATTTAAACACATAATAACATTCAAATAAGTTCCAAGCACATGCTCTGGTGCAACATTAGAAAGGTTTTACATAACTAGAAGGCCATTCCACATCAATTTTTGAAAATTGCCATGAAAAAAGCTATACATGTAATGCAACTATTACACAATAATTTTATTTTTTTTATTTTTTACCAAGAACTAAAATAAGTTAAAATCTCAATTATATTTTGTTTTACTCCTTACCGTGGCAGAAAACCCCCACAGCTCAACCAAAACAAACTTTATTAATGGTGTACAAGAGTCTAAACTAGAAAACAGAAACAGACACAATAACTAACTGGTATTGTAATGCAATTTTTGGATAAGTACAACTGCAATGCAAATTCTCATACAACTTTAGTTGTGATTAAATAAATTTGACTTAAGTCCCAATTTAGTCATTTTCAATTAATATTCATTAAATTTAAATTATCTTTCACTCATGCCCAATCACGAGTCACTAAGATTGAAATACATTTAAGAAAAGTTTCAGCAACGTAGAAAAGTTTTAGCAACGTTTCATGAACTATAGTTGAATTCCTTAGATAATTTTGTGAAACTAAAATTCCATTAACATTTTTATCCAAATTCAGTCACGTTTCATATGATTTTACTCTGTTTGAGGAAATTTCAACAACATCCCAGCCTTATTCAACACAAGTTACTGTCATATTCCAATATATTTTTACAATCATTCCAAATGTAGTTCGAAAAACATTTCAATCATTATTTAATTTTTTTAAAAGCCTTTTGATTAATTTCTCACACAAATTTCAGAAAACCCATTTTTGTGGTGGATGCACCAATAGGTGATATTGCACGCATGTAGTTGCAGTAGTCACCGCGAGCAAGGATAGTACTTGCCAGATTTAGTTTGGTGTCCTAATATTCCATGATGATGGCGTGAACTTGCAGCTTCTATTTCTTCGGGCATTGGAGGTTGGGCTCTAACTTGTTGCCACAATGCTAGGAGACACTAGTAGAAAACAGGGCTTTGGTTTAGGGG
>LR738709.1:580621016-580660761 GCA_902687465.1 Secale cereale
TAAGGGCATTAATCCCGGTTCACTCACAAACCGGGACCAAGGGGGGCATCAGTCCCGGTTCGTGAGGCCAGGGTGCTGGCCGGGCCTCGAGGGTCATTTGTCACGGTTCGTCTAACCCCTTTGGTCCCGGTTCCAGACACGAACCATGACAAATGGGCCTCGCTCCTGTCCTCTCCTAGCCCAGCACCTTTGGTCCCGGTTTGTGGCCGGGTTCCGGGACCAAAGGCCGCCCTTTAATCTCGGTTTGAGCCACAAACCGGGACTAAAGAAAAGCCTATATATACTGCCGCGCCCTTGCCCGACTAGAGCCACCGCTCTGTTTTTTTTTTGCTTGGAGAGGAGATGTTTTTGGTGCTTTAGCTCACCTCTTATGCACATGAGGTGTTCGATGAAATGCCCGAGCCACACTTAAGCTTTCTCCTCTCGAAGCTCCTTGTCCAAGCTCCATTTTCCTCAAGATTTGTCTAGGTTTGCCGGTCCGTCCTATCCCGTCCCCATCCTCACCGACGTTGATCGCCTGCGCCGATCTCGTCGTCGGCACCACCGTGGTGAGCATCTTGTTCTTATCTTCTTTCTAAAAGAAACAAAATTCTTACTTGTATGATTTAGAAAGATATTTGGATAATTTGCTTACTTCTATTATTGTTTGTTATTATATAGTGCGATGGACTTCGTATCCTCCCACGTCGGCCCTCGTCCTGTCTATGATTTGGATGTGGTATCACTAGTACGCGTCGGTGCTATACAAACGTTTTGTAACCCCTTTCCGTGACGATATTTGGAACCGTCGCCAAGTAAGTGTGGGCGATAGGGGTTCCTTCCCTCACAACCCAGAAACCGTTGGGGATATGCCCTCCTGGCACACACGCTCGGCAAAATGAGGTCGTGTGCGACCGGCGAGCGCTCAAATACGGTAATACGTATAGTAGAGCTAAAAAAATACAATTATACATGCGAAATTGTGTCTGGTCACAAGTACATCCCACACAATCACTCCCCACTAAACGTTTATGTTCGTATGTACATCCCACACAGTTGCTCCATGGAAAACGTTTCCGTTCACAGGTACATCACACACAATTTTCCCCATTAAACCATTTGTGATAGCGTTGCCATTGCACCTGATATTAACAATTTTATCATTTGCGTTATTGAATGCATCATACACGGTGCGTAGAAGAAACTATGTGGCAAAGGTTGTCCATCACACATAGTTTTTTTGTGGTAAACGTTTGCGCAAGGTGGCCTAACGCAAACAGTTTTCAAGAGGATGTTGTGTGTGATTGTTCATTGATCCAATAAGGTTTATTCCTAGAAACTGTGTGCGTTGCCTGAGGTCATCGCCCACGGTATTTTCTCAATAACCGTTTGCAATAGAAAAACCCAATTAGCAGGCTAATTCGCCATTAGCATGCTAATTGCCCTATTATTAATCATCCATTTATTAAGCTAATTGACATTCGTATTAATCACATCATATATTTCATTTCCATATTAAGGAAGCAGTATTTCATAATTGAAATACATCACAGTACAACATGATATAGCTTCAGCACTTAGCTACCCCATTACACAACTGCACCAGCACCAAGTTTCGCACGCAACATGTAGAACCTTTCGAAATTAGCATCATAGACGGTACATAGACAGATGCATCTCATCTGGAAAACTGCTGAAGCGGAAGGCGGATATTGAGCCTTCATTCATGTTGAAGGTCTTTGCAACTTTAGGCCAGTGCATGTGGATGATTGACCGTCCAGCCTTCGTCCTCTTCAGGAACACTTCAATATTGAACCATGAGTGTCGTATGAAAACCTTCCTCACCTCCTGACCATAGAGGTGGTTTGAGAGGTAATCATCGGTGAACTGCTTTGGAAAGGCCTGAAAACAAGGATGTGCATAAATATCTTCTGTATATTGGAAATGGGGCAAATGAATAAAAAAAGGCAAGGTATAATAGTTAGTAGTATCTTGTAGTTAACCGATGTCTTCTTCATTGTGCAGACAAATATCTTGTTGTTTTTTGTCGCTAATTTCTTTATCCTAACAATCTTTCTGAGTTTCTTGACTTGATTGATATTCATGGATAACTCATTTCCCCATATGCAAAAAGGGTCGAACAGTGGGTCAAAACCTTTGACAGCAGGTGATACGTTTCCAACGTATCTATAATTTTTTATTGTTACATGCTATTATTTATGAAGTCTTGGATGTTTAATGGGCTTTATCATTCACTTTTATATATTTTTTGGGACTAACCTACTAACCCAAAGGCCCAGTCCAGATTGCTGTTTTTTGCGTGTTTCAGGGTTTTGCAGAAAAAGAATATCAAACGGAGTCAAAACGGAATGAAACCTTCGCGAGAGATATTTTTGGAGAAAATCACGCACGTGGAGCTTGAGAACCATGTCAGGGGCCAAAGGGTGGCCCACGAGGGTGGGGGTGCGCCCCCCTTCCCAGGGCGCGCCCCCTGCCTCGTGGTCCCCTCGAGCGTCCCCCGGTGCCCTCCTTCTTCCTATATAAGTCTACGTACCCCAAGACCTCCGTGAATAGAGAGAAAACCCTAATTCCACTGTTGTACCTTCTGTTCCCGTGAAGATCCCGTCTTGGAGCCTGTTCCGGAGCTCCACCGGAGGGGGATCTATCACGGAGTCCTTCATCATCATCATCATCGCCCTCACCATGAGTTGTGAGTAGTTTACCTCAGACCTTCGGGTCCATAGCTAGTATCTAGATGGCTTCTTCTCTCTCTCTGGATCTCAATACCAAGTTCCCCTCGGTCTTCGAGGAGATCTATTCGATGTAATCTCTTTTTGCGGTGTGTTTGTCGAGATCCGATGAATTGTGAGTTTATGATCAAGGTTATCTATGAAAGATATTTGGTTCTTCTCTGAACTTTTTATGTGTGCTCATAATATCCTTACAAGTCTCTTCGAATTATTGGTTTGGTTTGGCCTACTATATCTATAGTTCTTGCAATGGGAGAAGTGCTTGGCTTTGGGTTCAATCTTGCGGTGTCCTTTCCCAGTGATAGTAGGGGCAGCAAGGCACTTATTGTATTGTTGCCATCGAGGATAAAAATATGGGGTTTACATCATATTGCTTGAGTTTATCCCTCTACATCATGTCATCTTGCTTAAGGCGTTACTCTGTTCTTATGAACTCAATACACTAGATGCATGCTGGATAGCGGTCGATGTGTGGAGTAATAGTAGTAGATGCAGGCAGGAGTCGGTCTACTTGTCTTGGACGTGATGCCTATATACAATGATCATGCTTAGATAGTCTCATAATTATTCGCTTTTCTATCAATTGCTCGATAGTAATTTGTTTACCCGCCGTAGAATATCGCTACCATGAGAGAAGCCACTAGAGAAAACTATGGCCCCCGGGTCTATTCTCAACATATCAATCTACATCTACTTTACTTTTATCGCTTTTATTTGTTGTTCTTATAAACTAACAATACCAAAAATATAAACTATCATCTCTATCAGATATCACTTTCGTAAGTGACTGTAGAGGGATTGACAACCCCTTATCGCGTTGGCTGCGAAGTTCTTATTTGTTTGTGCAGGTGCGAGGGACTCGCGCGTGGTCTCCTACTGGATTGATACCTTGGTTCTCAAAAACTAAGGAAAATACTTACGCTACTGTGCTGCATCTCCCTTTCCTCTTCGAGGGAATACAACGCAAGCTCGAGAAGTAGCAAGAAGAATTTCTGGCGCCGTTGCCGGGGAGGCTTACGCAAAAGTCATATACCAAGTACCTATCACAAACCCTTATCCTTCGCATTACATTTATTTGCCTCTCTTTTTCCTCTCCCCCACTTCACCCTTGCCATTTTATTTACCCTTTTTTCGCCGTGTGTTTATCGTTCGCTTGCTTCTTGTCTGCTCGTGTGTTGGATGGCTTGTTTGTCACTATGGCTCAGAACAATACCAAATTGTGTGACTTCTCCAATACCAACAATAATGATTTTATTAGCACTCCGATTGCTCCTATTACCGATGCTGAATCTTGTGAGATCAATGCTGCTTTGTTGAATCTTGTCATGAAAGATCAATTATCCGGCCTTCCTAGTGAAGATGCCTCTACCCATCTAAAAAACTTTGTTGATTTGTGTGATATGCAAAAGAAAAGGGATACAGATAACGATATTGTTAAATTGAAGTTATTTCCGTTTTCACTAAGAGATCGGGCTAAAACTTGGTTTTCCTCTTTGCCTAGAAATAGTATTGATTCGTGGAATAAGTGCAAAGATGCTTTTATCTCTAAGTATTTCCCTCCTGCTAAGATCATCTCTCTTAGAAACGATATTATGAATTTTAAGCAACTAGATCATGAGCATGTTGCACAAGCTTGGGAGAGAATAAAATTAATGATACGTAATTGCCCTACACATGGTTTGAATCTATGGAGAATTATTCAGAATTTTTATGGTGGCTTGAATTTTGCTTCTAGAAATCTTTTAGATTCGGCCGCCGGAGGCACTTTCATGGAAACTACCTTAGGATAAGCTACCAAACTCCTAGATCATATTATGGTTAATTATTCTCAATGGCACACTGAAAGATCTACTAGTAAAAAAGTGCATGCTATCGAAGAAATTAGTGTTTTGAGTGGGAAGATGGATGAACTTATGAAATTATTTGCTGCTAAGAGTGCTTCTTCTGATCCTAATGATATGCCTTTGTCCACCTTGATTGAGAATAACAATGAATCTTTGAATGTGAATTTTGTTGGTAGGAATAATTTTGGTAACAATGCTTATAGAGGTAATTTCAGTCCTAGGCCTTTTCCTAGTAATTCCTATAATAATTATGGTAATTCCTACAACTACTCTTATGGAAAGATGCCTTCTAAATTTGAAACTAGTGTTAAGGAGTTTATGATCTCGCAAAAGAATTTCAATGCTTTGCTTGAAGAGAAATTCCTTAAGGTTGATGAACTGGCTAGAAGTGTGGATAGAATTACTCTTGATGTTGATTCTTTGAAACTTAGATCAATCCCACCTAAGCATGATATGAATTAGTCTCTCAAAGCCATGAGAATTTCCATTGATGAATGCAAAGAAAGAACCGCTAGGATGCGTGCTAAAAGAGAAGATTATATTAAAGCGTGCTCTTCTAGTTATCATGAAAATAAAGATGAAGATCTGAAAGTTATTGATGTGTCTCCTATTAGATCCTTGTTTGCTAGTATAAATCTTGATGAAGATAGGATTGGAGATGATTCTGCTTTAAGGTGTCCCAATGATTCGGAGTTTTTAGATCTTGATGCTAAAATTGTTAAAAGTGGGAGTGAAGAAATTAAAACTTTGCTTAGTGATGAACCCACTACTTTGGATTTCAAGGGATTCAATTATGACAATTGCTCTTTTATTGATTGTATTTCCTTGTTGCAATCCGTGCTAAATTCTCCGGATGCTTATAGTCAAAATAAAGCTTTCACCAAACACATAGTTGATGCTTTGATGTAATCTTATGAAGAAAAACTTGAGTTCGAAGTTTCTGTCCCTAGAAAGCTTTATGATGAGTGGGAACCTACTATTAAAATAAAAATAAAACATCATGAATACTATGCTTTGTGTGATTTGGGTGCAAGTGTCTCCACTATCCCAAAAACTTTGTGTGATTTTGCTAGGGTTCCATGAGCTTGATGATTGTTCTTTAAATTTGCATCGTGCGGATTCCAGTATTAAGAAACCTATGGGAAGAATTAATGATGTTCTTATTGTTGCCAATAGGAATTATGTGCCCATAGATTTCATTGTTCTTGATATAGATTGCAATCCTTCATGTCCTTCTTGGTAGACCTTTCCTTAGAATGATTGGTGCAATTATTGATATGAAGGAAGGAAATATTAGATTCCAATTTCCGTTAAGGAAAGGCATGGAACACTTTCCTAGAGATAAAATAAAATTACCATATGAATCTATCATGAGAGCCACTTATGGATTGCCTTCCAAGGATGACAATACCTAGATTTATCTTGTATCGTGCATAGGTAGGGGCGTAAAACGATAGCGCTTGTTGGGAGGCAACCCAACTTTAATTTTTTTTGTTTTTGTTGCTGTTAGTGAATAAATATAGAATCTAGCCTCTGATTAGATTTGGTTTCATGTTTTGTTTAGTGTTTGTGCCAAGTAGAACCTTTGGTAAGACTTGTGTGAGGTTTTTGTGATCTTGCTGTGAAAAACAGAATCGTTAGCTCTCGCTAAAGTAGTCTTCAGATTTTACTGGAGCATGCTTTTTAGTTTATTATTTTTGCAGATGATTGGTAGACAAATTGCGCAATTTGACCAATTTAGTTTGAATTTTTTGGAGTTCCATAAGTAGGCGAAACCTGCAGATTACTACAGACTGTTCTGTTTTTGACAGATTCTGTTTTTCGTGTGTTGTTTTCTTATTCCGATGCATCTATGAGTAGTATTGGAGGATACGAACCATAGAGAAGTTGGAATACAGTAGGTTTAAAACCAATATAAGCAAATAATTAATTCATTGCTATACCTTTGAGTCGTGGTTTGCTTTCTTATACTAACGGAGCTCACGAGAATTTTTGTCTAAGTTTTGTGTTGTGAAGTTATCAAGTTTTGAGTATTGCTTTGATGGACTATGGAACAAGGAGTAGCAAAGGCCTAAGCTTGGGGATGCCCATGGCACCCCAAGTAATTCAAGATAATCAAAAGCCTAAGCTTGGGGATGCCCCGGGAAGGCATCCCCTCTTTCGTCTCCATTCATCGGTAACTATACTTGGAGCTATATTTTTATTCGCAACATGTTATGTGTTTTGCTTGGAGCGTCTTGTATAATTTGAGTCCTTGCTTGTTAGTATGCCACAATCATCCTTGCTGGACACACCTATTTGAGACAGTTAAATATGGCCTAGTAATTGTTAGAACACTCTATGTGCTTCACTTATATCTTTTGAGTTGAATAGTTTTTGCTCTAGTGCTTCACTTATATCTTTTAGAGCACGGTGGTGTTAATATTTTGTAGAAATTGTTGAACTCTCATGCTTCACTTATATCCTTTTGAGAGTCTATTAAAACAGCATGGTAATGTGTTTAGGCTAAAGAAACTAATCTTCACATGATAAACATCCAATGTCAATGTAGTAAAAAAGATCACACTAAGTGCATTGAATAGAATGAGATGTTGGATGCTTGATAATTGTTTTGAGACATGAGGATAGTGATATTAGAGTCATGCTAGTGGGGTTATTATGAAATTGAGAAATACTTGTGTTAAGGTTAGTGATTCCCGTATCATGCACGTATGGTGAACTGCTATGTAACGAAGTTAGAGCATGAGGTATTTGTAAAGTGTCAACCTTTGTGTGGAGGTCGGGGGTGCGCGATGGTTAACTCCTACCAACCTCCCCCCTAGGAGCATGCATTGATTGCTTTGTTTTGATGACTCGTAAATTTTTGCAATAAGTATATGAGTTCTTATGACTAATGTTGAGTCCATGGATTATACGCACTCTCACCCTTCCACCATTGCTAGCCTCTCTTGTACCGCGCAACTTTCGCCGGTACCATAAACCCACTATATATCCTTCCTCAAAACAGCCACCATATTGTTCCTCAAAACAGCCACCATACCTACCTATCATGGCATTTCCATAGCCATTCCGAGATATATATTGCCATGCAACTTTCCACCGTTCCGTTCATATGACACGCATCATATTGTCATATTGCCATTGCATGATCATGTAGTTGACATCGTATTTGTGGCAAGGCCACCATGCATAATTTTTCATACATGTCACTCTTGTTTCATTGCACATCCCGGTACACCGCCGGAGGCATTCATATAGAGTCATACTTTGTTGTTGTAGTATTGAGTTGTAATGAAAGTGTGATGATCATCATTATTAGAGCATTGTCCGATGGGAGGAAAGGCTAAATCTATAAAGCCCATCCGCAAAAAAAAGAAAAAAAAGAAGGCTAAACAAAAAAAGGCCCAAAAAAAAGAAAAAAAGAAAAGGGACAATTGCTACTATCTTTTTCCACACTTGTGCTTCAAAGTAGCACTATGTTCTTCATTGTAGAGAGTCTCATGTTTAGTCACTTTTATATACTAGTGGGAATTTTCGTTATAGAACTTGGCTTGTATATTCCAATGATGGGCTTCCTCAAATGCCCTAGGTCTTCGTGAGCAAGCAAGTTGGATGCACACCCACTAGTTTCTTTTGTTGAGCATTCATTCATACTTAGCTCTAGTGCATCTGTTGCATGGCAATCCCTACTCACTCACATTGATATCTATTGATGGGCATCTCCATAGCCCGTTGATACGCCTAGTTGATGTGAGACTATCTCCCTTCTTTTTGTCTTCTCCACAACCACCTCTATTCCACCCATAGTGCTATGTCCATGGCTCACGCTCATGTATTGTGTGAAAGTTGAAAGGTTTGAAAAGATAGAGTATGAAAACAAGTGCTTGGCTGAAATCGGGGTTGTGCATGATATGAATATTTTGTGTGATAACGACGGAGCATAGCCAACACTATATGATTTTGTAGGGATAACTTTCTTTAGCCATAGTATTTTGAGAAGAAATGATTGCTTTGTTAGTATTGCTTGAAGTATTATTATTTCTTATGTCAATATAGACTTTTATCTTGAATCTTTCAGATATGAACATTCATGCCACAGTTAAGAGAATTACGTTGAAAAACTATATTGGTTAGCATTCCACATCAAAAATTCTTTCTTTATCATTTACCTACTCGAGGACGAGCAGGAATTAAGCTTGGGGATGCTTGATACGTCTCCAACGTATCTATAATTTTTGATTGTTCCATGCTATTATTTATGAAGTCTTGGATGTTTAATGGCTTTAACATTCACTTTTATATCATTTTTGGGACTAATCTACTAACCCAAAGGCCCAGTCCAGATTGCTGTTTTTTGCCCATTTCAGGGTTTTGCAGAAAAAGAATATCAAACGGAGCCCAAACGGAATGAAACCTTCGCGAGAGATATTTTTGGAGAAAATCATGCACGCGGAGCTTGAGAACCACGTCAGGGGGGCAAAGGGTGGCCCACAAGGCTAGGGGCGCGCCCCCCTTCCCAGGGCGCGCCCCCTACCTCGTGGCCCCCTCGAGCGTCCCCCGGTGCCCTCCTTGTTCCTATATAAGTCTACGTACCCCAAGACCTCCGTGAACAGAGAGAAAACCCTAATTCCACCGCTGTACCTTCTGTTCCCATGAAGATGCCATCTTGGAGCATGTTTCGGAGCTCCACCGGAGGGGGATCTATCACGGAGTCCTTCATCATCATCATCATCGCCCTCACCATGAGTTGTGAGTAGTTTACCTTAGACCTTCGGGTCCATAGCCAGTATCTAGATGGCTTCTTCTCTCTCTCTGGATCTCAATACCAAGTTCTCCTCGGTCTTCAAGGAGATCTATTCGATGTAATCTCTTTTTGCGGTGTGTTTGTCGAGATCCGATGAATTGTGAGTTTATGATCAAGGTTATCTATGAAAGATATTTGGTTCTTCTCTAAACTTTTTATGTGTGCTCATAATATCCTTGCAAGTCTCTTCGAGTTATAGGTTTGGTTTGGCCTACTAGATCTATAGTTCTTGCAATGGGAGAAGTGCTTGGCTTTGGGTTCAATCTTGTGGTGTCCTTTCCCAGTGACAGTAGGGGCAGCAAGGCACGTATTGTATTGTTTCCATCAAGGAAAAAATATGGGGTTTACATCATATTGCTTGAGTTTATCCCTCTACATCATGTTATCTTGCTTGAGGCGTTACTCTGTTCTTATGAACTCAATACACTAGATGCATGCTGGATAGCGGTCGATGTGTGGAGTAATAGTAGTAGATGCAGGCAGGAGTCGGTCTACTTGTCTCGGACGTGATGCCTATATACAATGATCATGCCTAGATAGTCTCATAATTATTCGCTTTTCTATCAATTGCTCGACAGTAATTTGTTTACCCGCCGTAGAAGATCGCTATCATGAGAGAAGCCACTAGAGAAAACTATGGCCCCCGGGTCTATTCTCAACATATCAGTCTACATCTACTTTACTTTTATCGCTTTTATTTATTGTTCTTATAAACTAAAAATACCAAAAATATAAACTATCATCTCTATCATATCTCACTTTCGTAAGTGACCGTAAAGGGATTGACAACCCCTTATCGCGTTGGTTGCGAAGTTCTTATTTGTTTGTGCAGGTGCGAGGGACTTGTGCGTGGTCTCCTACTGGATTGATACCTTGGTTCTCAAAAACTAATGGAAATACTTACGCTACTGTGCTGCATCTCCCTTTCCTCTTCGAGGGAATACAACACAAGCTCGAGAAGTAGCAGCGGGACCTACATGTGCAAGACCAAATTTTTAAAAAACCTAAATATTAGAATGGTTCCTGTAATTGCACAATAATGTGCTATTAGACAACGGACCATGCACGTGCTAACCTCAATTGTAAACCTCAGTGCTTCCCATTGTTTCCCTGCAACACATATAAGGTAGTTAGTCATCAGGTTAAGTAAGGGTTCGCATGCTATCAGTAAAATATGTTGATGAAAAATAAGCACATTGCAGATTCATTAGATTAATTCAAGCCACATGGAAAACCCATTTATCCAAACCAAGCATGATTAATAACTAGGAAATATAACACTTGTATATGTTTATCATGTATTAAGTGTAACCAAATTAGATTTATTCCTCACATGTACAACAATACAAAATTCTACCCATCACAATTTGACATCGCATTGTAGAATTGAACCAAACTGTTAACTAAACACCAAAACAAATGAACCAAACATTAACTGCGCACCACACTGCACAATATAACATACTCCTAATTGAAGATCAGATAGTTAACCAAACCAAGAATGCTTAACAACTTGAAAATATAGCAATTGTATTTGTTTCTCATGTATTTAGTACAACCAAATTCGATTTACTTGTCACATGGTATACAATAACATAATGCACCCACAACTATTGAACATCACATTGCTTAATTGAACCAAACAGTTAACTAAATACCACAACACAAATGAACCAAACGTTAAAATTGAGGACCACATTGCACAATGTATAACCAAACCAAGCATGCTTGACAACTTGGAAATATTGCAATTGTATAAGTTTCTCATGTATTTTGTAAAGATAAATTCGATTTATTTCTCACATGGAAGATAATACAAAATTGCAGCCTGAACAATTGAACATCACATTTGCATAATTGAACCAAAGAGTTAACTGAAGACGACAACTAATTAACCACACAGTTAATAAGTGACCACCACACTACACGACATATAGAACATATACACTAGAGCAATAGATTGCATGGTATAATTAGATAGCACAATTCACCAGAATTTGTTAAGGAAAGGCAAGAGCAGCACACGCAATGGGTATGCCGAGCTTGCTTAACTGGCATAGCTACCAAAGGGGAAGGTGCTCCTCCAAGATCTGGGGGTCGGCACGAATGGCAGCCATCGCGACCTCATCCGCGCGTGCGGCCGGATTTACTTCTCCGCTGCCAAATGCTCCTTGAGATCATGGCTATACTACGTGCACCATGGCCTAGGGTGGCGCTTATTTGGTGGAGGGGTCGATGATTCGGGTAGAAGGTGTCGCGCTCGTGCCGACGGTCGGGGCATGTGGGATGTGGAAGGAGGAGGAGGATGGGAGTCAGGTGTGGATTACCTGCCTGGATAGATGAGGCCGAGCATCATGAAGGAGGGCCGCCAGCGAGGAGTAGGCGCTGCAAGCAAGGAGTGAAGGTTTCAACTTGGAAAAGAAGGTGGAAATAGGAGAAATGTGGCTTTTGGTCAGGGGGCGGGGAGGTAGATATTTCCGCGGAAGCTGAAAATTTGGAAGCGCTTCAGCGAAAAAACTGGCACGCAAAGTGTCATCAGACACGGTCCCTTATTCAGAATTGTGTACGATATGTGAACATCACAAATGATTCAGATAGCTTAACCCGTGTGTGATGAGTTTGAACATAAAAAAATATGGTTCGAATTTCCCTGGTTACAGTGGCCATCCACATCATTGCATAATTTGGGTACACAAAGGAGACTACTACACACCCACACTTCTTAATCGAGCAAGTTCAGCAATTAAACAGAGCTAGCTGGCCTAAACATTACTCTAACAAATCGAAGACCGACGCTCTTAATTAAACAAAACAAAGAGTACTACTACGGCTCGTGCTCGTCGGTCTCCGCCGCCTCCTCCATGTTCAGCTCGCGCCCGACGGTCTCCTGGGGAAGGGGCTCCATGGCATCCATCGCACCATACTCGGCAAGCATCTCGACATCCGTGTCTGCCATCTCTTTGGAAAAGGCCGGCACGAGCTGGGCGTGGGCGGCCGCAATCTGGGCTTGGACGGGCTCCGTCGTCGCAAGGTATGCGGTGGAGGAAAAGTCGGCTGCTCGAACGCTCACGGCGTTGCCAACTCTTCGGCTGTGGGTTGCCAATCGTTGTCGGAGAAGCTTCATTCGATTTGTGCGGTGACCGCCACGAGCTGGGCGTGGGCGGCATCGACATGGTCGTGGGCGGCCTCCATCAGGGCTAAGGCCGCCGCTGGAGAACGGACAACTGTTGTCCCGCTCTCGCCAGTTGCTATCCCTGAGGCAGATGTTGCTACCGCCACCTGAGAAGCAACAACGGCCGTTTGGACTGCCTTAGCCGCCTGGTCGCAGATTGCGGCCGCGCTCATGCACCTTGTTAGCATGCTCATGGCAGCTATGGCCGCGCTCTCGCCGGAATGGGCCACCGAAGTTGCCCTCACGATGCGGGTCCACGTCCCCATCTTTCACTGACGACGATTGAACAGTGAAATGATATTTGGGGAGCGAGCTAGTGTGCTTGGCACGCCGGCTGTGCACTGTAGCCGACACACCTTCTCGCGTAAGCCATAGGCGTACTATACACCGATGGTGCTCCAGGATATTTTGTGATGCATCTCACATGGTTGGTGATAACAAAATGTGTGTGATCTACTTGATTTTTTCATCTTGATTTGAATTACATAATGGGGTCACAGAGGAAATGGACGTTGTTTGAATTGCTAGACCATTTATCTGCAGTGAACATGCAACTATATGTGTGTCGTAAAAGAATTGGAATTATTTAGGGTTCGTTTGGACATTTTTATACATTAAATTTCTTTTCTAGCCATTTCAGGTGCACAATTCAAAATTAAACTATGTGCACATGCTCCGGTGCACCAACATGGGTTGTAAAATCATATATGTGTCCATGTGTTTATGCTTATGTCCCATACAAGAAATGGGGATGAATTTTGAACACCATGGCATCGTGGCCCTCCGGCAAACGTCGACGTACTTGCTTTTGTAATTCTAGTAAATCTGAAAGTCGTCCGAAATTCATGAGACTTGGCATGCTATCATGGAGCGGCATCAACATGCCGTGGTAAAAAATGTGTCCCATTTGGGGCAAGTTTGGATATAATCTTCTCACAAACCAGAGCTTCTCACAACAAGTGTGATGGTTTCGGTAGGGAACGTTTCACCTTTCTGGACGAAATGATATTCGTTGCCTCTTCTCGATTTCAACTTTTTTCCTAGTGTCAATATAGAACAACAGGAGTGTTGTGTCAATTTCTGGGATTTTTCGGGGTTCGTTTGGACATTTTTATGCATTAATTGAGTTTTCAATGCATTTATGTGCATAATTCAAATTTGAACTACTTGCACATGCTCTAATGCATATAAATTGGTTGAAAATTCAAATATGTGTCCTCGGTTGCATACTTAGGTCCCATGCAAGAAATGTGAATGAATCTCAAACACCCTGCCACCGTCACTCAGCCACAAACATTGAGATACATGGTTTTTAAATTCTAGTAAATCCAAAGCTCGTCTAAAATTCATGAAACCTGGCATGCTATCATGGAGCGGCATCAACATGCCGTGGTAATTTTTTGTCCCATTTGGGGAAGGTTTCGGGATATGCTTCTCACAACAAGCTTGATGGTTTCGGTAGGGAAAGTTTCACCTTTCTGGACAAAACGATATCCATTGCCTCTTCTTGATTTGAATTAGTTTCCTAGTGTCAACATAGAACAACAGGAGTGTTGTGTCAATTTCGAGGATTTTTCGGGGTTCGTTTGGACATTTTTATGTATTAATTGAGTTTTAAATGCATTTATGTGCACAATTCTAATTTGAACTACTTGCACATGCTCTAATGCATATAAATTGGTTGAAAATTCAAATCTATGTATTAGGTTGCATGCTTATGTCCCATGCATGAAATGGGATCGAATGTCAAACACCCTGCCACTGTCACTCAGCCGCAAACATTGAGATACCTGGTTTTAAATTCTAGTAAATCCAAAGCTTGTCTGAAATTCATGAAACTTGGCATGCTATCATGGAGCGGCATCAACATGTCATGGTAAAAAATTTGTCCCATTTGGGGCTGGTTTGGGGATATGCTTCTCACGAACAAGAGCTTCTCACAACAAGCCTGATGGTTTCGGTAGGGAACGTCCCACCTTTGGGGACGAAACGATATCCATTGCCTCTTATTGCTTTCAAAAAAAATTCTCGTGTCAACATAGAACAACAGGAGTGTTGTGTCAATTTCTGGTATTTTTCGGGGTTCGTTTGGACATTTTTATGAACTAATTGAGTTTTCAATGCATTTATGTGCATATTTCAAATTTGAACTACTTGCACATGCTCTAATGCATATATATTGGTTGAAACTTCAAATATGTGTCCTTGGTTGCATGCTTAGGTCCCATGCAAGAAATGGGAATGCATGTCAAACACTCTGCCACCGTCACTCAGCCGCAAACATTGATATACTCGATTTTTAAATTCTAGTAAATCCAAAGCTCATCTGAAATTCATAAAACTTGGCATGCTATCATGGAGCGGCATCAACATGTCGTGGTATTTTTTTCCCATTTGGGGCAGGATTGGGGATATGCTTCTCACAAACCAGAGCTTCTCACAACAAGCCTGATGGTTTCAGTAGGGAACGCCCCACCTTTGGGGACGAAACGATATGCGTTGCCTCTTATTTCTTTCAAAAAAAATCTCGTGTCTAATACATCTCCAACGTATCTATAATTTATGAAGTATTCATGCCATGTTAACAACAATTTTATAAGGTTTTGGTATGATTTGCATGGAACTAACCCGGACTGACGTTGTTTTCAGCACAACTACCATGGTGTTGCTTTTGTGCAGAAATGAAAGTTCTGCAAATGAGCTAAAACTTTTTGACGATTTTTTTTGGAACAAAAGAGACCCCCGAAGCTTCATGGGAGGGCCAGAAGAGCCACAAGGAGGGCACAACCCACCAGGGCGCGCCTGGTGGGCCTGGCTCGCCCCGGTGGGTTGTGCTCACCTCCAGGCCTATCTTCGCGTGAAACCAACGCTGAAAAATGCTATAAATAGAGAAACCATCAGAAATAACCCAAGATCAGAACTTCCACCACTGCAAGGCTCTGTAGTCCGCGAAAAACCAATCTAGACCTGTTTCGGCACCCTGCGGGAGGGGGAAATCATCACCGGTGGCCATCTTCATCATCCCGGCGGCCACCATTATGAGGATGGAGTAGTCCACCCTCGGGGCTGAGGGTTTGTGCTAGTAGCTATGTATTTAATCTATATCTCTCTCTCTCTCGTGTTCTTGAGATGCACAATCTTGATGTATCGCAGGCTTTGTTAATATAGTCGGATCATATGGTGTTTTCCCCTCTCTATCATGTTGTGATGAATTGAGTTTTCCCATTGAGATTTCTTCGGATTGAATACTTTTATGGATTTGAGAACACTTGATGCATGTCTTGGTATGAATACTCGTGGTGATAATGGGGTATCATATTGATTCACTTGATATGTGTTTTGGCACTCAATTTGCAGATTCCTACGGTGACATTGGGGTAATCTATGCATAGGGGTTGATGCATGTTCTTGTCTTTGTTTCTATGGTAGAAATCTTGGGGCACTCTTTGAGGTTCTTTGTGTTGGATTGAGTATTATGAATCTGAAATTGTTTGATGCATATCGTATAATTAACTCACGGATATTCGCGGTGACATTGGAATATCTAGGTGACATTAGAGTTGGTTGATGTGTATCACATAGTGTTATTTTAGTATGAACTCTTTATAGATCAATCGGAAAGGACTTGATGTTATGTTAGTACGAACTCTTGATAGATCGATCGGAAAGAATAACTTTGAGTTGTTTTCGTACCCTACAAACAATTTATTCTTATGTTCTCCGCTAGGTAGGAACTTTGGAGTGATTCTTCATCGCACGTTGAGGGATGGTTATGTGGTCCAATTATATTAGCACTGTTGAGAGATTGCACTAGCGAAAGTACGAACCCTAGGCCTCATTTTCAAGCATTGCAATACCGTTTGTGCTCACTTTTGTTACTTTCTACCTTGCTGTTTTTTATTGTTACTATTACAAAAATCAATATCTACTATCCATATTACACTTTTATCACCATCTCTTCGCCGAACTAGTGCACCTATACAATTTGACATTGTATTGGGTGTGTTGGGGACACAAGAGACTTTTTAATATTTGGTTGCAGGGTTGTTTGAGAGAGACCATCTTCATCCTACACCTCCCACGGATTGATAAACCTTAGGTCATCTACTTGAGGGAAATTTGCTATTGTCCTACAAAACTCTGCGCTTGGAGGCCCAAAACGAGTCTACAAGAACAAGTTATGTAGTAGACATCAAGCTCTTTTCTGGCGTCGTTGTCGGGGAGGTGAGTGCTTGAAGGTATATCTTTAGATCTTGCAATCGAATCTTTTAGTTTCTTGTTTTATCACTAGTTTGGTCTTGTAAAAGAAAAATAAAAATGGAATTTAGGTTGCATCATATTATTGATCATCTTTATAATATCTTTCTTGAAAATGATGGATCGGAAAATTGTGCTCGATTGTTAGAAGAAGAAGTAAATAAAATGTTTGGCACAAAATATTTGAATGATGAGCATGAATGCAATGTTGTCAGTATGAATTATTTGAATATCTATGATGCTAGTGATACGCAAAGCCATAAGCTTGGGGATGCTATGTTTGATGAAGATGATATTTTTACTCCCCCAAGTTTTGATGAGAAACTTTATTATGATGAAAGCATGCCTCCTATTTATTATGATTATATTGATGAAAGTGGATTTGGAGAGGTCATGACTTTATTTAATGATAATTCCACTATTTTGGAAGATGTTTCAATTCACTATGATAACAAAGTTGCTGTCTATGATGATTATGGTGATGACATGTATGCTATACTGAATAATGATAAACATGAAACTTGTCATCATGACTTTAATTTTCAATCTCATGATAGTTATTTTGTTGAGTTTCCTCCCACTACTATTCATGAGAATAAATTTGCTTATGTGGAGAGTAGCAAAATTTATATGCTTATGCATCATGAAAAGAATGCTTTATGTGATGGTTATATTGTTGAATTCATTCATGATACCACTGAAAATTACTATGGGAGAGGAACATATGCTTGTAGGTATTGCAATAATAGCAAGTTTCCTCTCTATGTGTTGAAAATCTTGAAGTTTTGCTTGTTTTGCCTTCCTATGCTAGTTGATTCTTGTTCTCATAAATTGTTTGCTCACAAAATCCCTATGCATAGGAAGTGGGTTAGACTTAAATGTGCTAGTCATATGCTTCATGATGCTCTCTTACGGTTTTAATTCTTATCTTTTATGCGAGGATCATGGAAAACATGTACCCAACCCAACATGTACCCAATGAGTGTTGTGTCAATTTCTGGGATTTTACGGGGTTCATTCGGACATTTTATGCATTATTTGAGTTTTCAATGTATTTATGTGCATAATTCAAATTTGAACTACATGCACATGCTCTAATGCATATAAATTGGTTGAAAATTTAAATATGTGTCCTTGGTTGCATGCTTAGGTCCCATGCAAGAAATGGGAACGAATGTCAAACACCCTGCCACCATCACTCATCCGCAAACATTGAGATATTTGGTTTTTAAATTATAGTAAATCCAAACGTCGTCTGAAATTCATGAAACTTGGCATGCTATCATGGAGCGGCATCAAAATGTCGTGGTAAAATTTGTGTCTCATTTGGGGCAGGTTTTGGTATACGCTTCTCACAAGCCAGAGCTTCTCACAACAGGCATGAGGGTTTCGGTAGGGAACGTCCCACCTTTGGGGATGAAACAATATCCATTGGCTCTTATTGCTTTGAAAAAATGTCTCATGTCAACATAGCACAACAGGAGTGTTGCGTCAATTTTTGGGATTTTTCGGGGTGCGTTTGGATATTTTTACGCATTAATTGAGTTTTCAATGCATTTATGTGCATAATTCAAATTTGAACTACATGCACATGCTCAAGTGCATAAAAAATGGTTGAAAAATCAAATCTTTGTCCTTGGGTGCATGCTTAGGTCCCATGCAAGAAATGGGAATTAATTTCAAACACCAGGGCACCGTTGATTGCCGGCAAAATGTTGAGATACTTTTTTTTAATTCTAGCAAATCCAAAACTTGTCCAAAATTCATGAAACTTGGCATGCTATCATGGAATGGCACCCGACATGTTGTGGTATTTTTCATGTCCATTTTGAGAGAAGGCGTACTCGAATAACAGCCAACAAAGGCATTTTGAAATAAATAGCTGCCACTCGAACATCGCAAACATTTGTATAATTCAAATCGTGTGCGTTATGTTAACCATTCACGTGACACCACATGTCTTAGTTTTAATGGCCATAGGAGGTGCCATGCGGACAGCTGCTTGTCTGAACGGGAGGCGTGCGAGCGCAGTCCGGTGTGCATGCTGACCGAGAGGCTGGCAAGCTGTCCTCCAATGCGCGGGCTCACTGGGGAGCGTGCGAGCGGTACACTGCGCAGGCTCACCGGGAAGCATGCCCGTGCGCACCCCTCCACCCACCGCGGCGCCGGTCCCCATGCGTTTGGTTGCACCCACCGGGCCCAGGCCCGTGTGTGCGCCCTCCTCAGCGGCATGGGATGCCGCCATCGACCGCTACCTCTCAGCGCCGCCAGCTGCCATCCTCCCGCACCCGGCCCATCGATCGTGTGATGACATGATGTTTGATTTACAAGTGAAGAACATTATGTGCTACAATAGCATCCCGGAGGACGACAACAACAACGACGGCGCGTCACGCCTCCTCCACCGCCGTCCGAAATAGTTTTTTTTCTTGGGTTTAATACTGTATCTCGATCATATGAATATAAATTTGCAGTATGACTGAATGAAAGATATGGTTTGAGCGAAGTTGCATTTTTCTATCTTAATGTACAGACTTATCAAATGATTTTCTTTTGAAAAACACATCAATGGTTTTTAAATATAAAACACTCATCGCAAACATTTTAGTTACAACACCCGCATGCAAACCGGCAGCTTCCCCAAGAAGAAAAGGGAAAATGTGCCGAGCAGGATTTGTGTAGCTCTTGATCGCAAACGTTGAAGATAGAACACCTGTATGCAAAGTGAGAGCAGGATTCATGCATATCTTCAACGCAAATGGTTCTTTTGGATGACCCGTGTGCAACCACTTACAAACAATTTGGTAAGATTTGCATCTGTCATATTGGGTATGTTGCCATTTGTCAAACTGGAAAGATTGACATTTGTTGATCTAGTAACATTGCCATTTGTCAACCTTGTAACACTACGATTTGTCAAAATATGAAGCTAAAAATCACTAGCAGTATCTAATTTTTGCAACTAAAATTCAGTAATTAAGCATAGATTTCATTCATAGATTAAGCAGACATTCTTTATACAAACTTTTCAACTCGATACTGAACCGACCAAACTTTTCACCAATTGTTGCCAACCACGTACTGAATAGCTAGTTTCCCTTATATACTAGCTAATTTTAAGTATGTTGTACACTTTCACCACATCTATAGTCAGATGAACTGAACAAAATAGCCCCTAAATACTATGGAGGAGGAGGAGGAGGGGCTTTGTACTACTTCCGGCAGCCTCTCCTCTGCAGAGCACGCTCAGTAAGAGGCAGACTGTCGACGAGCTGGACAACTGCAATACGGTGCCTACCGCTACTGCACCTTCAGCGACGCTCACCTCGAACGCCCTCTGCCACTCTAGACGACCCCTCTACAAGTGGTGGTTCTCCTCGTAGATCTTCAGATTCATCGCCTTTGAGGCGGCGTATGCCGCGGCCACGGCGGCGGTAAGACTCTTTGCATGCTTGACAAGGCGCTTCACCTCCTCCCGCGGGAACTCGGTGTAGCGCGCAAGGTCGCTAACGTACGTGCGGGCATCCACCTCCACCTACCGCTTTCGGGTAGCGGTGGCAGAGCGGGTGATGACCCTGGCAGTTGACGGTGGGCTGGCGGCCATGACGGCCGGCAATGGGGTGGCGGCCATGACCACCACCTCCTGCCTTTGAGCCGCGGTGGCAGAGCGGGTGATGGCCATGGTGGCCGGCAGTGTGGTGGCGGCCATGATGGCCACCTCCCGCCTTTGGGCCGCGGAGGTGGAGCTGGTGATGGCCCTAGCTTTCGACGGTGGTGTGGCGGTAACGGCGGCCGGCAACAGCTGCCGACGGGCAGCGGCGGCGGAGCGTATGGTCAGTGTTCCGCGCACACCCAACAGGGACGCCACGCGTACTACACTGAGTCAGGGACTCCGCCGCTGTCGCGGTCTAGCCTCCCAGCTGGAGCTGTCCTCTGATGACGGTGGAGTGGCTGAGCGAGGACGACGGACCGGTGCCATTGGCGATTGTGGGAGAACAGACGAGATAAGCTACAGGGAGGGTGGGGAAAATGCGACGCAGGAGTCGTCGGTCATGAGGGTTTATATAGTAGGTCGGTAAGCATTGGAATTTTGGGGGATTTCACCGAGTCAGGTGGGAAGCTTGCGCGGGAACCTGTGAGGTTGCGCGGGAACGGGCTCACTGACGATTCATTAGCGCCACCGTTTGGCCAAAAGAACGCCCCCGCACGCTGTGCAAGCTTGCGTTGTAAGTCATCTACGGCAGCAGGGTGACAAGACGTGCGAGAGGAGGACGAAAGGCCACGTACATATACGGTTAATAAAAAATGTTTGCGATTTAATTACCTACTATACCCCCGTCCTGGTTTATAAGTAGGAATTAATTAATATAATACGAATGCATGTCGCCAAAGATTATATAGTTGGATTCGTATTTGAACATAGTTTCTAGTTATATAACGTTTATAACATGCATTAACATTTTGTTGGTTAAATTCGAGGGAAATTATGGCACAGAATATACAACTTGTAGGTGACCATTTCCTGCGTGTTCAACTGCTCTATGCATGTGGTTGCTTGCGGTTGAGGCGGCCGCGGTGCACTCTGCTTGCGTCCCACCGTGCGCACTCTGCTCTCCCGTCCCTTCGGGTGCTCTGCCCTCGTCCCTCCACGTGCGCTGCCAGTGTTTGGGGCCGGCGCACGATCACACATGTTTGTGTGCATGCGGTTACGCCGGGCGTGGCGCGACAATGCAGTTACCCGCTGCAAAAACTGCCATGCGGACGCGCCGAGAATCCAGGCCGTCGGGCCCCCATTAATTCTTGCGGCCA
Source organism: Secale cereale (assembly GCA_902687465.1). Taxonomy (NCBI): domain Eukaryota; kingdom Viridiplantae; phylum Streptophyta; class Magnoliopsida; order Poales; family Poaceae; genus Secale; species Secale cereale. Next base: position 580,642,632 of record LR738709.1, read on the forward strand.
TCTACGTTCATCTCTGACGTCACACGACACAATAAGCACACCCACAACAACACATAAAGAGAGGAAATCCAGCGGTTCCAATGGCAATCCATGTGGCTCCAGTGGCGCTCCCAGCGGCCGACAACGTCAACGGCGGGCAATTCACCAAGCATCACGTAGTGGACACCCACATGAGGGGGGAGGCCCTCTCGGTGGTGTACACGAATGATCCTGTCTCGGTGGAGAACTCCATCCAAACTATGCAGCATATCCTTGCCAAAGACAAGTACCAAGTGGTCGGCTTCGACCTCGAGTACACCATCGATCGTGCCGGGCAGGATCAGAAGGTTGTTGTCGCCTAGTTGTGCGTGTGACATGACGTCCTCGTCTACCACTACCACCTTGCCACAACGCCTTGCGAGCATTTCTCCAGGTTTATCAACAGCTCCGACTACAGTTTCGCTACGGTGGACACCACCAATGATCTAAAAGCACTCAAGGTTTCGGGCTTGAAATGCCTGAATCTTGTCAACATCCAGCACCACTACAAGGTCTGGGGTAGCGACCAAAACAAACTGAACGCCCTGGTTGGCCTCGCCTCAGCCATCATCGACCCCTACTACATGAAGATGAAGAGTGATAGCAACATGGACAAGAATGCCTGGCACAATTTGTGGCATGAGAGACTGGATGAACAACATGTCAAGTACGCGAATAAAGACGTGTACACAAGCTACGAGATGTACAAGCTGATCGTTGACATGAGGAAGTGTCTTCATCCTGCCCCAGATGAGGGATCGAGCCACAGACCAGTGGCGGGAGCTTCACAAGAAGTAGATGACTAGACGATCGTTTCTCCTACTTTAGAATGCATGCAATTGTTTATTGAGGTGTGTGCGAATGATCTGTATAGTCACTTATGTAATTGGATGTTTATTCCATTTACGCGCGCGGAGTTGGCTTTGGGGCGAAGCCTTAGTCGAGGACGAAGCGCCGCGGGCCCCAAAAAGTCTGCGGGCCAGGCTGGCGCGCGACGGTTGCATGGGACGTGGGCGACTCCGCTTCCCACGCGGTCTCGGCAACCGTGTGACTTGACAACTCCTTAGTGTGGGTGGCAGGGTCATTATGGCCGCGCACGAGTGGCCGGCGGTTGATCTTCTCGGCCTATAAACAGGGGGTGAGGTGCCACATCCTTCATTTGACTATTGCAGATCAACCCCTGCTCTTCCCACTTCTCTGAGGGCTTTTCATGGCGCCAATACGTAGGTTCCCGGCCGCGCAGAAGGGGAAGACCCCGATGGCGGAGCCCGAGGAGCTCCCACCGAAGAAGAGGCGCCATGACTCTCCAAGGGCACCCCTGAGGCTAGAGGACGCCCGAACGTGGTGCACGCGAGCGCCACGAGGATTCCCGCTTCCCTTGGGTGCTCCGAAGACAGGCGGACGAAGCGGGGGCGGCGACGGGGGCGGTGCGGTCAGCCGCCCAGAAGGACGGGCGATTTCACGCGGCCCGCCGCCGTCTCATACTGAAGACAATGTCCGCGAGTTTATCGTGTGGGCGGGAGCCCCTCCGCATTCTTGGATCCTTCTTCCTCCATTCCTGAAGGAGGTGCTCCCGGCTCGTGGCCGGGTGATGATGCAGCTGCAGCATGAAGGGTGCCACCTTCCCCCTTCGTATGCCGACGTGGAGGTGGTCTCCTCCGGCCAGGTCTTCATGACCTGGGGTTGGCGCGTGGTGCGCTGCGCCTGTGCCCCCACAGGGAGGCACATTCTTCATTTCATGCTGGACGGGATGGCCACACTGACCTTCACGGTCTTCGGGGCGGACGGCTGTCGGCTGGCGTGCAGCACGGGGGATGGGCTCGCCGGTGACCATCCCCCATGCTGCCAGGGCAGCGAGGCCAGGGGCGAGGCGCTCGCCATTGGTTGCGCCTATGACTCCTCCGGTAGCAGCTATGCTTCTCCTGAGACGGCCTCGAGCTCTGACGAGAGCTACGAGCCGCCGAGTCGTCGTTCCTATCACCGGAAGGAAACAGCGTCCTCCCGGCACCGACGTCGTTGAAGGAGTCCGGGCCGCATTCCACCGAGAACGGCCATCTTTAGCTTGGTCCCTGTGAGATATCCATGGACGGCCCCATGAGGGCGTGTAAATCCTTTGCGATACTTTTGCTATTATCTGGTGTTATAAACTTATGTTCCTCATGAGGCCCTTTGCTGGACCAGGACTTTCCCTTTCTCCTGTCCTGGTGGTAGTTTAGGGCCCTACGCCTGCGAGACCCAGTCCCTAGACAGGCTTCAGCCGTCGATGGTATGCCAGGTCACGATGCCGTGGTCAAGGCCAGGAGGTGAGCGGCCCAGGGTCCAGTAAGAGCCCCCGAGGCGCGATGCTCGGGAGGTCCCTCTTGGCGTGCAGGTAATCATCCACAAGGGCCGGCGAGAGGGGCTTTCGTGCTCCATCGAATTCATGATTACAGTGGGTGGAGGTGTAGGTACGCGAGTAGATGCGGGCATTGAAAGCTTATCTTAGTGATCCCCTGCGGTCAGGCGGTAGTGGCACTAGATCTTCAGTCACATTTCCCGCGGGGCGAGGCTCTCTGCTTCTTGGGACTCGCCTCCTGAGATGCCTAGGCCGCTGCTGCCATGCTGGGTAGCGATGCCACGCGTGAGGCCAGGAGGTAAGGTTCAGGAGCCAGTCGGGGCCGCAATGCTCAGGAGCCCCTCCTTCTACGCCCGAGTTATCTTCCCGAGGAGGTGGCAGCAATTGCTCCCAGGCCACCGAACATAGAGGGTGCGGCTGCTAAGGCCCCAGAGGCGAAGGTCAAGGAGCTGGTGGAGGTGTTTCTCCGGGTTGCTGCTGCCGCGGCCGAGGAGGCGGAGACTGGTGATGATGCACTTGGTGATGCCTAACTTGTTCCCATTCAGATGAGAGAAATACAAGTGCCTCGGGGAGGCGTAAGAACTTGCTTGAATTTGGAGAACTTGGTATTATTGTAATAACTAGATTGAACTTGATGATTTCCATGCTTGCTTCCTTTCATGTTTGCTTAGGTGCTCTACATCGGCAGGGCCCAACCCCGCGCATACCTCGATCGCCATTGAGCCATCCGGGTGACCGATGTTATCGTAATAACTAGACTCAAGGAATGAGGGGCTACGTGGCTAGTGAGGCCCCTGGGTCGCAATGCCCAGGGGTCCCCCTTGGCGTTCAAGCGATCACGTTTGCGTTCTGCGTCGGCAGGGCCCAGCCCTGCGCATACCTCGACCGCCGTTGAGCATCGGGCTCAAGGAGTGAGGGGCTACGTGACTAGTGAGGCCCCTGGGTCGCGATGCCCAGGGGTCCCCCTTGACATACGAACGACTCTCATGAGGGAGAACGAGCACCATACCTTGCTCATGAGCCTTCGCCTAGGATGGGGGCATGAGAAAGCCAGGTGTCTAGGCACCTTGTAGGGTGGCGTCTGCCAGGCGTGACCTGAGCATAGCCCCCGTGCCTAGCCCCCCTCGCGACACCTATCCAAGGAAAAGCTGTAAGCGTCATGAGCTGAAAAGCTCCCTGATGTTGGCGCGACCGCTGGGGGCCGCCCTCAGTTGTTTATAACTAGCATGGAGCATAGAGCTACCACACTTGCGCTGAGTGTCGACATGACGACACCTCGGTCGTAGCGGCCAGCGCGGAGCCTGGTGCTTCCACTGGTTCATGGGCATAACCGCTCCTCGGTTGGTTCTGCCAGCATGGAGCATGGCACTTCCACTGGACCGTGGGAGGGAGCCTCCCACCGGGAGAGACTCTGGGGCGTGTACAGCCCCGTCTTGACACATGGCTTGCATGGCAGGACAGCCAAAGTGTATATGGGCCCTCCTCAGGACGAGCTGAACGACTCTGAGGAAGTTCTTGTCAGCTTACGCATCACTCACGAGACCCTACCCTGAGGCGGGTTGCCCCAGAGTCTTCTTCTGCAAAATGTGAAAAGAGAGGTGTTGTGACGACCTGCGCCGAGTGCATGTCTAGAGGGCATCACATGAGAAGGCCGCGGCACCAACGAACCCAGGAGGTGACGTTAGCGTGACCGGCCCGTAAGAAAGAGCTCAGCCGCTGGATTTATCGACGCTGCAGGGACGGACCCGAGCACAAACGCCGTGCCCGGTCTTTTCATGCAACAGTCCAAAAGAAAAACAATCGGCGCGCGGTTCCCGCGTGAGCCAGGCACCTCCCACGGGCCCCTACTTACCCATCCACGATTATCCCATGTGAGAACAAGGCACCAAGGACTACGGGAGGTGACGTCACGGGAATGGCTCGCGAGAGAGCGCTCAGCCCTTGGATTTAGTGACGCTGCAGGGACGGACCCGAGCACAGGCGCCGTGCCTGTCCTTAATCACGGGGCGGTCATGAGTGGGCTCGCAAGGGCTCACGACCTTAGTGGCGGTGAGAACGCCAAGCATATAGATAATGCAAATAGGAAGAAGCAACTAGCCTTGATTCATGCGCAAAAAGAGACAGCTGCGGGGGGAGAGCCCCCAGTAGCTCGAGGATGATGCCGCCCAGGGGGGTGCCCTCGATTGAATACCTAAAATGTCACCTAACACTTGTCGAAGAAGAGTTGGGGTAGCTGAAGACGCAAGTCGTGCGGGTTGCTCCTGAGGATCGTCGGGCTCCTGAGGCCCAAGGGCTCTGGAGGCCCTCAGTGGTCACGGGGGTCCGGCTCTCGCTCCGTCTGGACCGCTTGCCACTGAGCCTCCCGAGCCCCCAAAGCCTGCCGCGCGAGGCGCTGGAATGTGGCAACTGCGTTGCGGAAGCCGAAGAGCATGCGGACGTACCTTCCGGGGAGAGCCCTCCTCCGGCCGACCGCCGTCGGCCAGAAGGGCTCCAAAGAAGCGGCTCGGTTGAGACCCACGACGTCGATGCAAACGCGGAAGTGGTCGCTGGGGTTGCGGGTAGGTGAGTGCTACCTCTTGATCTTGTGTTGTATTCCCTCGAAGAGGAAAGGGAGATGAAGCACAGTAGCGTAAGTATTTCCCTCAGTTTTTGAGAACCAAGGTATCAATCCACTAGGAGACCACGCGCCAGTCCCTCGCACCTGCACACACAAATAAGAACTTCGCAGCCAACGCGATAAGAGGTTGTCAATCCCTTTATGGTCACTTACGAGAGTGAGATCTGATAGAGATGATAATTATATTTTTGGTATTTTTGGTTTAATAAAACAGCAAATAAAAGCAAGAAAAGTAAAGTAGATGTAGATTGATATGTTGAGAATAGACCCGGGGGCCATAGTTTTCTCTAGTGGCTTCTCTCATGATAGTGATATTCTATGGCGAGTAAACAAATTACTGTTGAGCAATTGATAAAAAAGCGAATAATTATGAGACTATCTAGGCGTGATCATTGTATATAGGCATCACGTCCGAGACAAGTAGACCGAAACGATTCTGCATCTACTACTATTACTCCACACATCGACCACTATCCAGCATGCATCTAGTGTATTGAGTTCATACGAACAGAGTAATGCCTTAAGCAAGATGACATGATGTAGAGGGATAAACTCTAGCAATATGATGAAAACCCCATATTTTTATCCTCGATGGCAACAATACAATACGTGTCTTGCTGCCCCTACTGTCACTGCGAAAGGACACCGCAAGATTGAACCCAAAGCCAAGCACTTCTCCCGTTGCAAGAACTATAGATCTAGTAGGCCAAACCAAACCAATAATTCGAAGAGACTTGTAAGGATATTATGAGCACACATAAAAAGTTCAGAGAAGAACCAAATATCTTTCATAGATAACCTTGATCATAAACTCGCAATTCATCGGATCTCGACAAACACACCGCAAAAAGAGATTACATTGAATAGATCTCCTCGAAGACCGAGGAGAACTTTGTATTGAGATCCAGAGAGAGAGAGAAGAAGCCATCTAGATACTAGCTATGGACCCGAAGGTCTGTGGTAAACAACTCGCAACTCATGGTGAGGGCGATGATGATGATGATGAAGACCTCCGTGATGGATCCCCCTCCCAGAACAGGCTCCAAGATGGGATCTCCACGGGAACAGAAGCTACGGTGGTGGAATTAGGGTTTTCTCTCTGCGTATGGAATTTTTGGGGTAAGTTGGTATATATATAGGAAGAAGGAGGGCTATGAGGACCACACGAGGGGGCCTCGAGGCTGGGGGGCATGCCCCCCACCCTCGAGGGCAGCCCCTCTGTCCCCTGACTTGGTCCTGACGTTTCCCGTGCGTGATTCTCTCCAAAAATATCTCTCGCGAAGGTTTCATTCCATTTGCACTCCGTTTGATATTCCTTTTCTGCAAAACCCTGAAATAGGAAAAAATAGCAATCTGGATTGGGCCTTTGGGTTAGTAGCTTAGTCCCAAAAATGATATAAAAGTGAATGATAAAGCCCATTAAACATCCAAGACTTCATAAATAATAGCATGGAACAATAAAAATTTATAGATACGTTGGAGACGTATCAAGCATCCCCTAGCTTAATTCCTGCTCGTCCTCGAGTAGGTAAATGATAAAGAAAGAATTTTTGATGTGGAATGCTAAACAATATAGTTTTTCAATGTAATTCTCTTAATTGTGGCATGAATGTTCAGATCTGAAAGATTCAAGACAAAAGTCTATATTGACATAAGAAATAACAATAGTTCAAGCAATACTAACAAAGCAATCATGTCTTCTCAAAATACTATGGCTAAAGAAAGTTATCCCTACAAAATCATATAGTGTTGGCTATGCTCCCTTATTATCACACAAAAATATTCATATCATGCACAACCCCGATTTCAGCCAAGCATTTGTTTTCATACTCTATCTTTTCAAACCTTTCAACTTTCACGCAATACATGAGCGTGAGCCATGGACATAGCACTATGGGTGGAATAGAGGTGGTTGTGGAGAAGACAAAAGAGGGAGATAGTCTCACATCGACTAGGCGTATCAACGGGCTATGGAGATGCCCATCAATGGATATCAATGTTAGTGAGTAGGGATTGCCATGCAACGGATGCACTAGAGCTAAATATGAATGAAAGCTCAACAAAAGAAACTAGTGGGTGTGCATCCAACTTGCTTGCTCACGAAGACCTAGGGCATTTGAGGAAGCCCATCGTTGGAATATACAAGCCAAGTTCTATAATGAAAATTCCCATTAGTATATGAAAGTGACTAAGCATGAGACTCTCTACGATGAAGAACATGGTGCTACTTTGAAGCACAAGTGTGGAAAAAGATAGTAGCAATTGTCCCTTTTTTCTTTTCTTTTTTTCTCTTTTTTTTGGGCCTTTCCCTTTTTTTTCTTTGGCTTTTTTTTATTTTTTCTGTGGAGGGGCTTTATAGATTCAGCCTTTCCTCCCATGGGACAATGCTCTAAAAATGATGATCATCACACTTTCATTACAACACGATATTACAACTCAATACTACAACAACAAAGTATGACTCTATATGAATGCCTTCGACGGTGTACTGGTATGTGCAATGAAACCAGAGTGACATGTATGATATGATTATGCATGGTGGCTTTGCCACAAATACGATGTCAACTACATGATCATGCAATGGCAATATGACAATATGATGCGTGTCATATAAACAGAACGGTGGAAAGTTGCATGGCAATATATCTCGGAATAGCTATGGAAATGCCATGATAGGTAGGTATGGTGGCTGTTTTGAGGAACAATATGGTGGCTGTTTTGAGGAAGGATATATAGTGGGTTTATGGCACCGGCGAATGTTGCGCGGTACAAGAGAGGCTAGCAATGGTGGAAGGGTGAGAGAGCGTATAATCCATGGACTCAACATTAGTCATAAGAACTCATATACTTATTGCAAAAATCTACGAGTCATCAAAAGCAATCAACGCATGCTCCTATGGGGGAGGTTGGTAGGAGTTAACCATCGCGCGGCCCCGACCTCCACACAAAGGTTGACACTCTACAAATACCTCATGCTCTAACTTAGTCACACAACGGTTCATCATACGTGCATGCTACGGGAATCACTAACCTTAACACAAGTATTTCTCAATTTCATAATAACTCCACTAGTATGACTCTAATGTCACTATCCTCATGTCTCAAAACAATTATCAAGCATCCAACATCTCATTCTATTCAATGCACTTGGTGTGAATTTTTTTACTACATTGACATTGGATGTTTATCATGTGAAGACTAGTTTATTTAGCCTAAACACTTTACCATGCTGTTTTGATAGACTCTCAAATAGATATAAGTGAAGCATGAGAGTTCAACAATTTCTACAAAATATTATCACCACCGTGCTCTAAAAGATATAAGTGAAGCACTAGAGCAAAAACTATTCAACTCAAAAGATATAAGTGAAGCACATAGAGTGTTCTAACAACTTATAGGACATATTTAACTCTCTCAAATAGGTGTGTCCAGCAAGGATGATTGTTGCAAACTAACAAGCAAAGACTCAAATTATACAAGACGCTCCAAGCAAAACACATAGCATGTTGCGAATAAAAATATAGCTCCAAGTATAGTTACTGATGGATGAAGACGAAAGAGGGGATGTCTTCCCGGGGCATCTCCAAGATTAGGCTTTTGATTATCTTGAATTTACTTGGGCTGCCATGGGCATCCCCAAGCTTAGGCCTTTGCTACTCCTTGTTCCATAGTCCATCAAAGCAATACTCAAAACTTGAAAACTTCACAACAACCTCGAGGGCAGCCCCTCTGTCCCCTGACTTGGTCCTGACGTTTCCCGTGCGTGATTTTCTCCAAAAATATCTCTCGCGAAGGTTTCATTCCGTTTGGACTCCGTTTGATATTCCTTTTCTGCAAAACCCTAAAATAGGCAAAAAATAGCAATCTGGACTGGGCCTTTGGGTTAGTAGGTTAGTCCCAAAAATGATATAAAAGTGAATGATAAAGCCCACTAAACATCCAAGACTTCATAAATAATAGCATGGAGCAATAAAAAATTATAGATACGTTGGAGATGTATCAGTGAGCTTGGCATCGTGCGGTTACGCCCACCGCGTATGAGCCTTTGATACGTCCAAAACGTATCTATAATTTCTGCTTGCTCCATGCCTCTTTTGGGTGATATTGCTATGATATTTATACACTTCCATACACTTTTGATCATATTTGGACTAACCTATTAACTCAGTGCACCCCAGTGCCAGTTTCTGTTTTTTGCTGTTTTTGTATTTCAGGTTTTCCCGTCACGAAAACTGCCAGAAAAATCCCGGAAAAATTATATAAAAAATCAGCATTCCGGAAGCTTCCACACAGCTGAAGTAGGGCCGGAGGGGGGCCACCAGGGCTCCAGGCGCCCTGGTGGCGCGGCCCCCCTCCTGGCCGCGTCGGGGGGGCGCCTGGGCCCCCCAGGCCTCCGCTGATGCCCCCCTTTGGCATATATTTAACACACGTCCCGAAACCCTCGAGGACGGAACCCTTTTTCGCGATATCATCTCTGTTCCGCCGCCGCCGTGCTTCCAAGATCGGGAGCACCAGGAGAACTCTTCCCGGCACCCTGCCGGAGGGGAGGATCACCACCGGGAGACTCTCCACCACCATGGACGCCTCCCGGATGAGTTGTGAGTAGTCTCCCTTGGACCATGGGTCCATGACCAGTAGCTATGTGATGTTCTCCTCCCCTTCTTGTGCTTCACTAATTAGACCTCGTGAGCTGCCCTACATGATCGAGGCACATATGTAATCCTTATGCTGTTGCTATGATGAGTTTGCTGGGATCCGATGGATTGTGAGATTATGTTCAGATTGTGTTTGAGTAATATATTTGATTTACCTCTTTTATATTTATGTTCTTAAGTAATTCTTGCATGTTCTCCGTTGCTATTTATTGCTTTGGCCAAGTAGTAGGTAGTGACTCCAAGAGGGAACGTTATGCTCGATTGTGGGTTCATGCCCCTCGATGACTAGCTTGAGTGACAGAAACATGAGTCTAGGGGATGTGCTGTTGCCACAAGGGGGAAAATAATGGTGCTTGTACTCGCGGGTGCAAGGATTGTTTACTTTACGCAAAGTTCTTTTAATGCAGTTGTCTGTTGCTTTGAGTTTACACTATGGGTGGGACTCGCAACTTAATACCAGCGAGATGTTCTGGATAGATATCTCAAGGTGGATGATTAGTAGTAGATGCAGATGAATTTCGGTCTACTTGCCTTGGCGTACCGCCCATGCTTTGAACCTCTACCTTTCTTGCAACATAGTTAGCATTGGTTTGCGCACATAATTCTGTCAATTGCCCAGCTGTAATTCGTTTACCTCACATAGCTGTTTTATCGTCTTTTGGGAGAGAGACATCACTAGTGAACATCATGGGACCCCGGTCCATATTACCATCACTGATCACATCCGCTATTTTACTTTCCGCTTTTACTTACTAGTTGCAGCAATACCTATCACTATTATCTCTTGCGTTTGATCCTTTGTAAACGACAAGGCCGGAGGGATTGACAACCTCTCTGTACTCGTTGGGAGCAAAGTTATTTGTATCTGTGTGCAGGTCCAAGTTGATTGCTAAGTATCTGGCGCCGTTAGCAGTTGACACCTTCTTGTTGAACCTTGGAGTCTCAGGGGAAATCGATCCTTGGTATCTTTGCCAAGGGAAAACTTCCGCTACACTGCATCTCAAACCTTCCACTTGGGGTAACCAACGAGGGGCGAGAAGCCATGAAGCAAAGTTTTCTGGCGCCGTTGCCGGGGACTCCACTCTTCAAGATAGGGGAGTTGCACGCTATCTTTTATCTTTGCTTTTTAGTCTTGTTAGTTTACCTTTCAGTTTTCTTTATGTCTTTTCACTAGTTTTGCTTAATGGAAAACAACAAAAATATGAGAGAGCTTTATAAGCTCTACCTTGCTTTGGGACATGATGTGTTTGAAGAGAAAATTAAAAAACCTATGGAACTTTATTATTTGCATAACAATCATGATGGTGGTGATGTTATTAGTATGCTTTCTTTGAATATCAATATTGCTAATGACATGGAAAGCTCTAAGCTTGGGGATGACACGTTTGATGAACATGATATTTTTAGTCCCCCAACTTTTGAAGGGAAAATTTACTTTGATGAAACTTTGCTTCCTATATATGATTACAATGATGAATATGATGTTTTCAGTCCACCTACTATTGAGGATAAAATTTATTATGATTATGATATGCCTCCTAAATACAATGATTACCATGATGGTTATGATTGCTTTACTCTCACTATTCCTAATAAGAAAGATTTTGCTTATATGAAGAGTAATGATACCTTTTTGCATGTGGATCATGGTAACAATGCTTTATGTGATGCTTATATTGTTGAGTTTATTCGTGATCCCACTGAAAATTATTATGAGAAGGGAACATATGCTTATAGATATTTCAATAATATCAAGTTCCCTCTCTTTATGTTGAAGGTTTTGAAGCTGCACTTGTTTTGTCTTCCTATGCTTATTGCTTTGTGCTTCAATGAATTATTCTATTGCAATATTCCTTTGCATAGGAAGCATGTTAGGCTTAAATGTGTTTGGTATTTGCTCCTTGATGCTCTCTTTTGTTCTTCAACTCTTATTCCTACGAGAGCATCATTAAAGTCTTAAGCCTATCTTTATGGCTATAAAGAAAGAGCTCTAGGGAGACAACCCTTGTTATCTTTGCTTTCAGTTTTTTCTTTCAGTTTTAGTGGTCTTGATGGTTGTTACTACTGTAGCAACATCATTGTATCTTTACTTTTCAGCTTTGTGCCAAGTGTAGCCTCTGATTGCAAGAAAGTTCAAAAGTTGTGACGTGCTGTCCAGGAAACAGATTCTGTCCTTGGATAGAAAAATTCGTATAAAATCACCATATCATCTTTTTGGTCTGAATTCTTTCGACAGCGTGCTCTATACAATTGTCTTTCGGGCGTCTGTTTTGAGTTTTTTTGATTTGAGTTGGACAAGTGCCCCGAAAAAATCAATTACTACCTGCTGGTCTGTTTTTCACAGATTCTTTCCTGTTTTGCCTCTCCTTCATTTTGCAAACCTTGAGCTTGCTTTTTCTTTGCAAAAACCTTTTGGCAATCTTGAGAAACAGTAGACCTTCAAGAATATCCTTATTTCCAGCAAGGAACAATTATTTTATTATGGGTACTAACCTCGCTAATCAGATTATGATGAGTTATGTATGAAGGGAGTTTTCAAGTGTGCGAGGGAAGATGATAAAAAGATTCAGGAGTGTCAAACGCTCAAGCTTGGGGATGCCCCCATGCACCCCCAAGAAATATTCAAGAAGACTCAAGCGTCTAAGCTTGGGGATGCCCCCGTGCATCCCCTTCTCCATCAACATTATCAGTTCGTCTTTCGTTCCACTATATTTTTATCACTTCATGTGTTATGTGCTATGCTTGGAGCGTCTTGCTTTTAGTTTCCTTTTTAGTTTTCTTTAGCTTTTCATAACGAGTCGGAACTCAGCTTTCTTTGTGTGGGAGAGAAACACGCTCCACTTCAACCTAGAACACAACATAGAATTTTCATGTTTATCTTTGATGTGTATGTTCTTTGTCTTTCAATAGCTGCTGTCATGCTTAGCTCTTAGTTTTCATGCTTATCTTTTTAAAGAGCTTTTGTTTAGTTGGTCGTTGGAACTCTCTTTATTTATCATGCTTATCTTATTAAGAGAGTTGGCTTCTGTTGCATTGGTCGATATGTCTATGATAAAAATTCTACGTGCATAATGGTGCTTAGTAGTTCATGTTTTCTTATGGTTAGTCTCAAATAGCTGGGGGGTTCCCAATGTGTTATTGGAGTACCAACATGATTTGTTTGCCTATGATGTGGTATGGTTTAGTGATATCTTCCTTCAAGAATTTATTTTGATTGACTTGGCGTATGCTCACGGATATTTAAGACTGTAAAGAAAGTCTGTCAAGCCTTGATGATCTTTTATTTCTGAGTAGCGATATAACTTCCATGCCTGATTCAATGTTGCTTTGTTGCTCTGCATGATTATGACCGTCATTGCTCTTTTAGTTGGTCGCTCCCAGTCTTTTGCTAACCTTCACCTGTACTAAGCAGACTGACTGCTTGTGCATCCAAAATCCTTTAAACCAGTTATGCCATATGAGTCCACCATACCTTCCTATACATGGTATTTACCTGCTATTCCTAACGAAGACTTTCATGTACCATCTCGAAATTATTCAAAAAAGCATTCCTCTTTTGTGCCTCTGTTTTAGGTCATGAGGAAGTAGTAGTTAATTCATGATCTTTTTAAGTTGGACAAGCTTCACCCCGGGATTGCATGTCTAATGTGCAAGCCCATAATACGAGAAGGAACTGGCAAAGAGTGCGCCCGGCTAAAAAATAATATAACAAACAAACCCTCCTTCACGCTTTGTTCATGAGAAATCAGAAAACTTTGGCAGTGATAAACAAAGGAGATTAAGAGGATGTGATCGTCCTCATTCGGGAGCCGTTCCTCGAAACTTGTCCATCTCAAGAAGTGATTGAGTTGTCTGCTAGCATTCGTTGACGAAACATGCATATCCAAAAAAAAATTATTACCTCTGTTTTTAAAACCAAGAGCTCTGGTACATGTTTTGTCTTTGTTTCCGACTACGGGTTTTCAACCTTGCCAACAAAAGCCACGGTTCGAGAGTCTCCACCTTCTTTTAAAGCACCAACTATTAAGAGCATGATTGTCATTCTGAGTGTAATGTGCATTGTCCCAAAGTAGCATTGTCTTTTGCATGATTGTGATATCGTTTATTCTGAAATCATTGTATCTAGTCGTCACTTAAACTTTGGAGGTGCCCCTGCATTTATGTTTTGCTTCACTAAAGGGGGCAAGCGAGATATCACTTTATCATATTTGCACACCATGCTCATTACAAATCTTATTGAGTATTTCAGTATCATATTGTAAAACTTTCAGTTCTTTGTGATTCTCTCATGAGGCAACTTAATTACTACAGATTCATTGTCTCAGTAAGCTTTTGTCATATGACTATGAAAAATCCTTATATGGTTAATAGCATGTCACCACAGAAATTATTCTTGTTATCATTTACCTACTCGAGGACGAGCAGGAATTAAGCTTGGGAATGTTGATACGTCCAAAACGTATCTATAATTTCTGCTTGCTCCATGCCTCTTTTGGGTGATATTGCTATGATATTTATACACTTCCATACACTATTGATCATATTTGGACTAACCTATTAACTCAGTGCACCCCAGTGCCAGTTTCTATTTTCTGTTGTTTTTGTATTTCAGGTTTTCCCGTCACGAAAACTGCCAGAAAAATCCCGGAAAAATTATATAAAAAATCAGCGTTCCGGAAGCTTCCACACGGCCGCAGTAGGGCCGGAGGGGGGCCACCAGGGCTCCAGGCGCCCTGGTGGCGCGGCCCCCCTCCTGGCCGCGCCGGGGGGGGGGCGCCTGGGCCCCCCAGGCCTCCGCTGATGCCCCGCTTTGGCATATATTTAACACGCGTCCCGAAACCCTCGAGGACGGAACCCTTTTTCGCGATCTCATCTCTGTTCTGCCGCCGCCGCGCTTCCAAGATCGGGAGCACCAGGAGAACTCTTCCCGGCACCCTGCCGGAGGGGAGGATCACCACCGGGAGCCTCTCCACCACCATGGACGCCTCCCGGATGAGTTGTGAGTAGTCTCCCTTGGACCTTGGGTCCATGACCAGTAGCTATGTGATGTTCTCCTCCCCTTCTTGTGCTTCACTAATTAGACCTCGTGAGCTGCCCTACATGATCGAGGCACATATGTAATCCTTATGCTGTTGCTATGATGAGTTTGCTGGGATCCGATGGATTGTGAGATTATGTTCAGATTGTGTTTGAGTAATATATTTGATTTACCTCTTTTATATTTATGTTCTTAAGTAATTCTTGCATGTTCTCCGTTGCTATTTATTGCTTTGGCCAAGTAGTAGGTAGTGACTCCAAGAGGGAACATTATGCTCGATTGTGGGTTCATGCCCCTCGATGACTAGCTTGAGTGACAGAAACATGAGTCTAGGGGATGTGTTGTTGCCACAAGGGGGAAAACAATGGTGCTTGTACTCGCGCGTGCAAGGATTGTTTACTTTACGCAAAGTTCTTTTAATGCAGTTGTCTGTTGCTTTGAGTTTACACTATGGGTGGGACTCGCAACTTAATACCAGCGAGATGTTCTGGATAGATATCTCAAGGTGGATGATTAGTAGTAGATGCAGATGGATTTCGGTCTACTTGCCTTGGCGTACCGCCCATGCTTTGAACCTCTACCTTTCTTGCAACATAGTTAGCATTGGTTTGCGCACATAATTCTGTCAATTGCCCAGCTGTAATTCATTTACCTCACATAGTTGTTTTATCGTCTTTTGGGAGAGAGACATCACTAGTGAACATCATGGGACCCCGGTCCATATTACCATCACTGATCACATCCGCTATTTTACTTTCCGCTTTTACTTACTAGTTGCAGCAATACCTATCACTATTTTCTCTTGCGTTTGATCCTTTGTAAATGACAAGGCCGGAGGGATTGACAACCTCTCTGTACTCATTGGGAGCAAAGTTATTTGTATCTGTGTGCAGGTCCAAGTTGATTGCTAAGTATCTGGCGCCGTTAGCAGTTGACACCTTCTTGTTGAGCCTTGGAGTCTCAGGGGAAATTGGTCCTTGGTATCTTTGGCAGGGGAAAACTTCCGCTACACTACATCTCAAACCTTCCACTTGGGGTAACCAACGAGGGGCGAGAAGCCATCAGCCTTGCGTACTGAAGTTCCTCGGTAACCTAGTCGATGAAGTCCTGAGCCCCCAGTGATGTACGGCTCATGCTGGGCTCACAAAAACGCGCGTCGAGACATGCCTGCGGGTGGTGCCCGAAAACCTCCCTCGAGACGCTGGTCAGGCCGGAGACATTCCAGAGGAGAGCCCCTGAGCCCGTCCTGAGAGGGGCATCGGGCGCACCTCCCTATGCGAGGGTGGAGGGCGCCTCGTCGGCAGGCGCGAGTCCTGAGGCGGAACCGTTAGGAGCCCCTGTGTCCTAGGGTCCGTTGGCGGGCAGGTTCTTCTTCTTCTTGGGGGCGGTCTGCAGGGCGAAGACGGCTCTATCCTTGTTGGAGCTCTCGACCGCCGCGGTCTGGTAGGCACGCTCCAGGGAACACACTGCTTCCTTTTTGTTGGAGGCGATCGTGATGACTCCGCCACTCCCAGGCATCTTGTGGGCGTTGTAGCCGTGATGGGTCGCTGCCGCAGGATACCCAAGGAAGGCGTTGTACGGGAGGTGGATGTTGGCAACGTCGAAGTCGATGAGCTCGGTGTGATAATTTTCGTGGTCACCGAAGGTGACTGGGAGGCGCACCTGCCCCATCGGGAGTGTGGAGCCATCCGTGACTCTATAGAATGGCTTGGTCGGGTGGAGCTGGTCGTAGGGGACCTGGAGCGTCTCGAAGGTCTGGACAGAGAGGACATTGAGCCCCGCTCCACCGTCGATGAGGGTCTTGGTCACGAGGACGTTGCTGATGGTCGGGGTGCAGAGCATCGGGAGAGCACCTGGGGCTGCGGTGCACTTGAGCTGGTCCTTGGGGTCAAAGGCGATGACCTGCTTGGTCCACCTGAGGTTGCGCGCGGTGTTAGGCCTGGGAAGTGCCACGTTCACCTCGCGAGCGAACTGCTTGGAGATGCGATGGGAAGCCGGAGCATGGGCTCCTCCCAAGATGCACGCAACCGCACGCGGCTCCTGAAAGCCCCCTTCTCCATCTCCCTGGCGGTCGTCGTCGTTCCTTCTTGGCGGTGGTGGCAGCGGAGGCAGACCTGCATTTCCCTGAGGGCGACCCTTGATGGCTTCTCGCCCCTCGTTGGTTACCCCAAGTGGAAGGTTTGAGATGCAGTGTAGCGGTAGTTTTCCCTTGGCAAAGATACCAAGGATCGAATTCCCCTGAGACTCCAAGATTCAACAAGAAGGTGTCAACTGCTAGCGGCGCAACTAGCGATCGACCGGACCTGCACACAGATACAAATAACTTTGCTCCCAACGAGTACAGAGAGGTTGTCAATCCCTCCGGCCTTGTCGTTTACAAAGGATCAAATGCAAGAGATAATAGTGATAGGTATGATTGCAATTAGTAAGTAAGAACTGGAAGTAAATAGCGGATGTGATCAGTGATGGTAATATGGACCGGGGTCCCATGATGTTCACTAGTGATGTCTCTCTCCCAAAAGACGATAAAACAGCTAAGCGAGGTAAACAAATTACAGCTGGGCAATTGACAGGATTATGTGCGCAAACCAATGCTAACTATGTTGCAAGAAAGGTAGAGGCTCAAAGGCATGGGCAGTACGCCAAGGTAAGTAGACCGAAATCCATCTGCATCTACTACTAATCATCCACCTTGAGATATCTATCCAGAACATCTCGCTGGTATTAAGTTGCGAGTCCCACCCATAGTGTAAACTCAAAGCAACAGACAACTGCATTAAAAGAACTTTGTGTAAAGTAAACAATCCTTGCACCCGCGAGTACAAGCACCGTTGTTTTCCCCCTTGTGGCAACAACACATCCCCTAGACTCATGTTTCTGTCACTCAAGCTAGTCATCGAGGGGCATGAACCCACAATCAAGCATAACGTTCCCTCTTGGTGTTACTACCTACTACTCGGCCAAAGCAATAAACATCAACGGAGAACATGCAAGAATTACTCAAAAACATAAATATAAAAGAGGTGAATCAAATATATTACTCAAACACAATCTGAACATAATCTCATAATCCATCGGATCCCAGCAAACTCATCATAGCAACAGCATAAGGATTACATATGTGCCTCGATCATGTAGGGCAGCTCACGAGGTCTAATCGGTGAAGAACAAAGAGGGGAGGAGAACATCACATAGCTACTGGTCATGGACCCATGGTCCAAGGGAGACTACTCACAACTCATCCGGGAGGCGTCCATGGTGGTGGAGAGGCTCCCGGTGGTGATCCTCCCCTCCGGCAGGGTGCCGGGAAGAGTTCTCCTGGTGCTCCCGATCTTGGAAGCGCGGCGGCGGCGGAACAGAGATGAGATCGCGAAAAAAGGTTCCGTCCTCGAGGGTTTCGGGACGCGGTTTAAATATATGCCAAAGGGGGCATCAGCGGAGGCCTGGGGGGCCCAGGCGCCCCCCCC
>LR738709.1:580660800-580675320 GCA_902687465.1 Secale cereale
CCCGGCACGGCCAGGAGGGGGGCCGCGCCCCCAGGGTGCCTGGAGCCCTGGTGGCCCCCCTCCGGCCCTACTTGGGCCGCATGGAAGCTTCTGGAACGCTGATTTTTTATATATTTTTCCCGGAATTTTTCTGGCAGTTTACGTACTGGGAAAACCTGAAATACAAAAACAGCAGAAAACAGAAACTGGCGCTGGGGTGCACTGAGTTAATAGGTTAGTCCAAATATGATCAAAAGTGTATGGAAGTGCATAAATATCATAGCAATATCACACAAAAGAGGCATGGAGCAAGCAGAAATTATAGATACGTTTTGGACGTATCAACATCCCCAAGCTTAATTCCTGCTCGTCCTCGAGTAGGTAAATGATAACAAGCATAATTTCTGTGGTGACATGCTATTAACCATATAAGCACTTTTCACAGTCACATGACAAGTGCTTACTGAGACAATGAATATGTAGTAATTAAGTTGCCTCATGAGAAAATCACAAAGAACTGAAAGTTTTACAATATGATACTGAAACACTCAATAGATTTGTAATGAGCATGGTGTGCAAATATGACAAAGTGGTACCTCGCTTGCCCCCTTTAGTGAAGCAAAACATAAATGCAGGGGCACCTCCAAGGTTTAAGTGACGACTAGATACAATGATTTCAGAATAAACGATATCATAATCATGCAAAATACAATGGTACTTTGGGACAATGCACATTACACTCAGAATGACAATCATGCTCTCAATAGTTGGTGCTTTAAAGAAGGTGGAGACTCTCGAACCGTGGCTTTTGATGGCAAGGTTGAAAACCCGTGGTTGGAAACAAAAACTAAACATGTACCAGAGCTCTTGGTTTTAAAAAACAGAGGTAATAATTATTTTTTAGAATATGCATGTTTCGTCAACGAATGCTAGCAGATGACTCAATTACTTCTTGAGCTGGACAAGTTTCGAGGAACGGCTCCCGAATGAGGACGATCACATCCTCTTAATCTCCTTTGTTTATCACTGCCAAAGTTTTCTGATTTCTCATGAACAAAGCGTGAAGGAGGGTTTGTTTGTTGTATATTTTTTAATGAGCCGGGCGCACTCTATGCCAGTTCCTTCTCGTATTATGGGTTTGCACATTAGACATGCAATCCCGGGGTGAAGCTTGTCCAACTTAAAAAGATCATGAATTAACTACTACTTCCTCATGAAATAAAACAGAGGCACAAAAGAGAAATGCCTTTTTTTTGAATAATTTCGAGATGGTACATGAAAGTCTTCGTTAGGAATGGCAGGTAAATACCATGTATAGGAAGGTATGGTGGACTCATATGGCATAACTTGTTTAAAGGATTTGGATGCACAAGCAGTCAGTCCGCTTAGTACAGGCGAAGGTTAGCAAAAGACTGGGAGCGACCAACTAAAAGAGCAATGACAGTCATAATCATGCAGAGCGACAAAGCAACATTGAATCGGGCATGGAAGTTATATCGCTACTCAGAAATTAAAGATCATCAAGGCTTGATAGACTTTCTTTACAGTCTTAAATATGCGTGAGCATATGCCAAGTCAATCAAAATAAATTCTTGGGGGAAGATATCACTAAACCATACCACATCATAGGCAAACAAATCATGTTGGTACTCCAATAACACATTGAGAACCCCCCAGCTATTTGAGACTAACCATAAGAAAACATGAACTACTAAGCACCATTATGCACATAGCATTTTCATCATAGACATATCACCCAGTGCAACAGAAGCCAACTCTCTTAACAAGATAAGCATGATAACTAAAGAGAGTTCCAGCAACCAACTAAACAAAAGCTCTTCAAAAAGTAAAGCATGAAAACTAAGAGCTGAACATGATAGTAGCTATTGAAAGACAAAGAACATACACAGCAAAGATAGACATGAAAATTCTATGTTATGTTCTAGGTTGAAGTGGAGTGTGTTTCTCCCACACAAAGAAAGCTGAGTTCCAACTCGTTATGAACAGCGAGCAAAGCTAAAGAAAACAAGGAAAACTAAAAGCAAGACGCCCCAAGCATAGCACATAACACATGAAGTGATAAAAATATAGTGGAACGAAAGACGAACTGATAACGTTGATGGAGAAGGGGATGCACGGGGGCATCCCCAAGCTTAGACGCTTGAGTCTCCTTGAATATTTCTTGGGGGTGCATGGGGACATCCCCAAGCTTGAGCGTTTGACACTCCTGAATCTTTTTATCATCTTCCCTCGCACACTTGAAAACTCCCTTCATACATAACTCATCATAATCTGATTAGCGAGGTTAGTACCCTTAATAAAATAATTTTTCCTTGCTGGAAATAAGGATATTCTTGAAGTTCTACTGTTTCTCAAGATTGCCAAAACGTTTTTGCAAAGAAAAATCAAGCTCAAGGTTTGCAAAATGAAGGAAAGGCAAAACATGACAGAATCTGTGAAAAAACAGACCAGCAGGTAGTAAATTATTTTTTCGGGGCACTTCTGCAACTCAAATCAAAAAACTCAGAACAGACGCCCGAAAGACAATTGTATAGAGCACGCTGTCGAAAAAATTCAGACCAAAAAGATGATCTGGTGATTTTATACGAATTTTTCTGTCCAAGGACAGAATCTGTTTCCTGGACAGCACGTCACAACTTTTGAACTTTCTTGCAATCAGAGGCTAAACTTGGCACAAAGCTGAAAAGTAAAGATTAAATGATGATGCTACTGTAGTAACAAACATCAAGACCACTAAAAACTGAAAGAACAAACTGAAAGCAAAGATAACAAGGGTTGTCTCCCTAGAGCTCTTTCTTTATAGCCATAAAGATAGGCTTAAGACTTTAATGATGCTCTCGTAGGAATAAGAGTTGAAGAACAAAAGAGAGCATCAAGAAGCAAATACCAAACACATTTAAGCCTAACATGCTTCCTATGCATAGGAATATTGCAATACAATAATTCATTGAGGCACAAAGCAATAAGCATAGGAAGACAAAACAAGTGCAGCTTCAAAACCTTCAACATAAAGAGAGGGAACTTGATATTATTGAAATATCTATAAGCATATGTTCCCTTCTCATAATAATTTTCAGTGGGATCATGGATGAACTCAACAATATAACTATCACATAAGGCATTATTTCCATGGTCCAAAAGCATAAAAGTGTCATTACTCTTCATATAAGCAAAATCTTTCTTATTAGGAATAGTGAGGGTAAGACTATCATAACCATCATGGTAATCATCGTATTTAGGAGGCATATCATATATAGGAGGCATAGTATCATCAAAGTAAATTTTCTCCTCAAAAGTTGGGGACTAAAAATATCATGTTCATCAAACGTGTCATCCCCAATCTTAGAGCTTTCCATGTCATTAGCAATATTGATATTCAAAGAAAGCATACTAATAACATCACCACCATCATGATTGTTATGCAAATAATAAAGTTCCATAGGTTTTTTAATTTTCTCTTCAAACACATCATGTCCCAAAGCAAGGTAGATCTTATAAAGCTCTCTCATATTTTTGTTGTTTTCCATTAAGCAAAACTAGTGAAAAGACATAAAGAAAACTGAAAGGTAAACTAACAAGACTAAAAAGCAAAGATAAAAGATAGCGTGCAACTCCCCTATGTTGAAGAGTGGAGTCCCCGGCAACGGCGCCAGAAAACTTTGCTTGATGGCTTCTCGCCCCTCATTGGTTACCCCAAGTGGAAGGTTTGAGATGCAGTGTAGCGGTAGTTTTCCCTTGGCAAAGATACCAAGGATCGAATTCCCCTGAGACTCCAAGGTTCAACAAGAAGGTGTCAATAGCGGCGCAACTAGCAATCGATCGGACCTGCACACAGATACAAATAACTTTGTTCCCAACGAGTACACAGAGGTTGTCAATCCCTCCGGCCTTGTCGTTTACAAAGGATCAAACGCAAGAGATAATAGTGATAGGTATGATTGCAACTAGTAAGTAAGAACTGAAAGTAAATAGCGGATGTGATCAGTGATGGTAATATGTACCGGGGTCCCATGATGTTCACTAGTGATGTCTCTCTCCCAAAAGACGATAAAACAGCTAAGCGAGGTAAACAAATTACAGTTGGGCAATTGACAGGATTATGTGCGCAAACCAATGCTAACTATGCTGCAAGAGAGGTAGAGGCTCAAAAGCATGGGCGGTACGCCAAGGTAAGTAGACCGAAATCCATCTGCATCTACTACTAATCATCCACCTTGAGATATCTATCCAGAACATCTCGCTGGTATTAAGTTGCGAGTCCCACCCATAGTGTAAACTCAAAGCAACAGACAACTGCATTAAAAGAACTTTGCGTAAAGTAAACAATCCTTGCACCCGCGAGTACAAGCACCGTTGTTTTCCCTCTTGTGGCAACAGCACATACCGTAGACTCATGTTTCTGTCACTCAAGCTAGTCATCGAGGGGCATGAACCCACAATCAAGCATAACGTTCCCTCTTGGAGTTACTACCTACTACTCGGCCAAAGCAATAAACAGCAACGGAGAACATGCAAGAATTACTCAAGAACATAAATATAAAAGAGGTGAATCAAATATATTACTCAAACACAATCTGAACATAATCTCATAATCCATCGGATCCCAGCAAACTCATCATAGCAACAGCATAAGGATTACATATGTGCCTCGATCATGTAGGGCAGCTCACGAGGTCTAATCGGTGAAGAACAAAGATGGGAGGAGAACATCACATAGCTACTGGTCATGGACCCATGGTCCAAGGGAGACTACTCACAACTCATCCGGGAGGCGTCCATGGTGGTGGAGAGGCTCCCGGTGGTGATCCTCCCCTCCGGCAGGGTGCCGGGAAGAGTTCTCCTGGTGCTCCCGATCTTGCAAGCGCGGCGGCGGCGGAACAGAGATGAGATCGCGAAAAAGGGTTCCGTCCTCGAGGGTTTCGGGACGCGGTGTAAATATATGCCAAAGGGGGGCATCAGCGGAGGCCTGGGGGGCCCAGGCGCCCCCCCCGGCGCGGCCAGGAGGGGGGCCTCGCCCCCAGGGCGCCTGGAGCCCTGGTGGCCCCCCTCCGGCCCTACTTTGGCCGCATGGAAGCTTCCGGAACGCTGATTTTTTATGTATTTTTCCCGGAATTTTTCTGGCAGTTTACGTAATGGGAAAACCTGAAATACAAAAACAGCAGAAAACAGAAACTGGCACTGGGGTGCACTGAGTTAATAGGTTAGTCCAAATATGATCAAAAGTGTATGGAAGTGCATAAATATCATAGCAATATCACACAAAAGAGGCATGGAGCAAGCAGAAATTATAGATACGTTTTGGACGTATCAACCCTCACGAGGCTGGTCGCGCCAGGGGGCGTCACGAGACTGCTCCTTCCAGTGGTCTTCACGAGGCTGGTCACGCCATCCTTGGCGCGACTTCCTGCCATCCCACGGTCCTCCACCATGGCCTCCTCCGCGGCCATAGCCGCGGTTGTCCCGCTCAGGGCGCTGCCCAACGCGCCCGCCGCGCATCACCCTGAGCTCCTGGCAGTCGTTGGTGTTGTGGTTGTGGACATCGTGGAAGACACAGTAGGGACGGTTGTCTCTGGGGGGGGGGGGTCGTTGTAGCCGCAGCCATGCTTCACTTCTGGCTCTGCAGCCAGCACGGTGGGTCCCTTGCGCTTTGCTTCTTTGGCCTTGGCCTTCTTGTCGTCAGCCTCCACTTCTGGCAGCTCCTGGAGGGAGAGGCGTCCTTCCTCCGCCCTGGAGCACTTTGCCGCGAGCTTGAACATCTCGAGGACTGTGCACAGGTCCTCGTGGATGGAGAGCTCCTCCCTCATCCTGACGTCGCGGACACCGTCGGAGAACGCCGAGATGATGGCCTCGTCCGAGACCCTGGGGATCCGGAGGCGCATGGTGTTGAAATGTTTGATGTACTTTTGCAGGGTCTCCCCCGGCTGCTGCCTTACGCGCCGAAGATCCGCGGTAGCCGGGGCTCGGTCGTGGGTGCCCTGGAAGTTGGCGATGAAACGCTCACGAAGCTCCCCCCAGGAGGAGATGGATCCCACGGGGAGGTTCAGGAGCCAGGAGCATGCGCCATCCTAGAGAGCCATGGGGAACCAGTTCGCCATGACCTGCTCGATGTCGTTGGACGCCTCAATGCTCAGCTCGTAGAGCTGGAGGAACTCTGTGGGGTCGGTGGTGCCATCGTAGCGCGGTGGCAGATCCGGCTTGAATTTGCTGGGCTAGACGAGGCGCCGTAGCTCGGGAGCTAAGGCACGACATCCAGCCACGCTCATGATTGTAGGCGCCCCCTACGCCTGCGGAGCTGGTTCTTGGGGCGCTGGCGCCACAACCTCCTGTGGTGCGCGGTCTTGATGCTGCGGGACAAGGTGCCCGCGGGCTCCTGCCTAGGGATGCGGGATCACCTGGCAGCTCTCCTCGTCGCATGTTGGGGCCCTGCAGGGCGGATCACACCGCGGAGCCTCGTGCCTGACCTCCTGGCCGGCGCCGTAGAGTGGAGGTGGAGCCGAGACACCGTGGCCCTCGTTTCCCGCCATGGGCGACGGAGGACGGGAGGAGTGAGTTGGTGCAGGTACCTCCCCGGCGGCGTTGACGAGCTCGGTGATGCGGTGGAGCCACTCATCGTAGAGGTCGTCCGCCGGGCGGTAACGCAGGAGCTCCCGCGCCATCAATAGCGCAGGCTACTGGTAGACCAGCCCGCGGCGGATCAGCGAGGACGACGCCGCAGCCGGTGAGGGTGATGGTGTCGCCGTGCGGCCATCGTGCCGCACGGAGAGTGGCAGCGATGAGTCCTGCTGCTCGTGGACGGCCGGGTCGGTAGCGGCGTTGGCGACCAATGAGTTGGGGCAGAGCGGCGCACCGTTGCCCGCGGGCACCGTCTGAGTGACGTTCGCGGTCCGGTGGGCGGCGCGTGCTTGGCGTGTGTCCACCATGGCAGTGGAGCGAAGTCGACGACGAGAGCGGGACGAGGTCGTCGGAGAGGCGAGATCTCGACATGCCACCTACCTGGCACGCCAAATGTCGGATTACGGGCTCCGCAAACCCAAGAAGTTCGAACATAGGGGCGTGAACGAAGATCTCTCCCACTCACGTCTACCTAGCGTCTCGCCCTCGTCCAATGAAGAGATTCTAGTGAACAACAAGTAAAGCACACACAAGTTTACCCAGGTTCAGGCCACCTTGCGGTGTAAAAACCCTACTTCCTGCTTTGGTGGATTGGCCTTAGGAGGGCTTGAGTATGAATGAGTACAGTGGTTCTTTAGCTCAGGAGGGTTAGGAGGCAAGGGTTCTTGCACCTTTGTGCGAGGGCCGAGTTTCTGGATCTGGTCCGAATTGAGTTCTCCCATAGTGGGGATCCTAGCTACTTATATAGGCGGCGAGGGTCCTCCTCCCCCGAAAGGCGGGAAGGGATCCCACAACGGCCATTTTGAGTGGGAACACAAGGACGTTCTTGTCCTGACAAAAGCGGTCTTCGCCTGCAAAAGGATTAGGCAGTGACGCGGTGGTGGGCTCGGTGGTGACATCCTCCCTGTCGTCCTTGCGGTCTTCGGTCTTGTTGCACCGAAGGGGAAACCTTTGTCCCGCTCCTCGGGAACCTACGCCTGCGCTGTCTCCTTTGCACCAAAATGGCAACTGCGATGCTGGCACCCGCTGGCGCGGTGCGTCACTGCTTGCGTCACTGCCTCCTCCTGAGGCAGGCTTGGCCTTGGATTCTCCGCCCCTTCGGAGCAACCTAGCTGAGGCTGCTCCTGAGGGGGTCTCGATGTCGTTCTCCTCGCGAGGCCTAACCCCCTCGCGAGGGTCTTGGGCAGCTGGTCCATCAGCTGGGCCGTACCAGGTCGTGGTAGGAGCGCGTCGCGGCCCGTAGACAAGCAAGTCTGGGTACCCTGGTTCCCAGGACGCCGACACCATCTATACTGAGGCTTGGTATCATTATGCCGTTGGATCAATTGTTAGCTTAGTTGCGATTATGATCGCATTTGTTGTTGCATTGAAATGGTTTACATAGTTTCAATGTATGGTTTAATTAGATGATCTAGAGAGCTATATGTTGTTCAATGAGAACTATGTATGAACTTTAGTTGTGATGATGAACTTCTATTATTTTGGTCACTTCTCTATTCATGACCTAGAATATCACTGCAGTTACATTGTGAAGAAATGAAATCCCTTTGTAACAGATGAGTTTTCGTCCGAAACCCTGATACTTCAAAAGAGATTGTCCATTTATCCAGTTTTTGCCATAACCCTCTCAACTTTTTAGCACATGATATGTGGGTGAAATTATGATACCATGCCAACTTTCAACCTTTTAGAGTTCATTTGTAGTGCTTTTCAATTTCAGGGTCATTTAGCTAAAAAAAACAGTAAATGCATGAAAAATACCAAATGAAGTCACAAAGGGTTGAAAATTGATGATGTGGCTTTAAATGGTGCATTTTGAACACACAAATAGTCTGGAGTTCAAATAAGTTCAGAAAAATGAAATCCCTTTGTAACATATGAATTTTTGTTCGAAACCCTAATAATTCGAAAGAGATTGTCCATTTTGTACACGAAGTGCATCCAAATTTTGCCATAACCCTCTCAACTTTTTAGCACATGCTATGTGGGTGAAATTATGATACCATGCCAACTTTCAACCTTTTCAGAGTTCATTTGTAGTGCTTTTCAATTTTAGGGTCATTTAGCTAAAAAAAATCACTAAATGCATGAAAAATACCAAATGAAGTCTGAAAGGGTTGAAAATAGATGATTTGGATTTGAATGGTGCATTTTGAACACACAAAAAGTCTGGAGTTCAAATAAGTTCAAAAAATGAAATCCATTTGTGACAGATGAGTTTTCGTCCGAAACCCTGATACTTCGAAAGAGATTGTCCATTTTGTACAAGAAGTGCATCCAGTTTTTGCCGTACCCTCTCAACTTTTTAGCACATGCTATGTGGGTGAAATGGTGATACCATGCCAACTTTCAACCTTTTCAGAGTTCATTTGTAATGCTTTTCAATTTCAGGGTCACTTAGCTAAAAAATTAGTAATTGCATGAAAAATAGCAAATGAAGTCAGAAAGGGTTGACAATCGATGATGTGTCTTTGAACGGTGCATTTTGAACACATGAAAACTCTGGAGTTCAAATAAGTTCAAAAAAATGAAATCCCTTCGTAACAGATGAGTTCTCATCCGAAACCTTGATACTTCGAAAGAGATTGTCCATTTTGTACACGAAGTGCACCCAGTTTTTGTCGTAACCCTCTCAACTTTTTAGCACATGCTATGTGGGTGAAATGATGATACCAATGCAACTTTCAACCTTTTCAGACTTCATTTGCATTGCTTTTTCAATTTTAGGGTTATTTACCTCAAAAAAATCACTAAATGCAAGAAAAATACCAAATGAAGTTACAAAGGGTTGAAAATTGATGATGTGGCTTTGAATGGTGCATTTTGAACACACAAAAAGTCTAGAGTTCAAATAAGTTCAAAAAATGAAATCCCTTTGTAACAGATGAGTTTTCGTCCGAAACCCTAATACTTCGAAACAGATTGTCCATTTTGTACACGAAATTCATCCAGTTTTTTCGTAACGCTCTCAACTTTTTAGCACATGCTATGTGGGTGAAATGGTGATACCATGCCAACTTTCAACCTTTTCAGACTTCATTTGCAGTGTTTTTCAATTTTACGGTCGTTTAGCTCAAAAAAATCAGTAAATGCATGAAAAAATACCAACTGAAGTTAGAAAGGGCAGAAAATTGATGATGTGGCTTTGAATGGTGCATTTTGAACACACACAAAAGTCTGGAGTTCAAATAAGTTCAAAAAATGAAATCCCTTTGTAACAGATGAGTTTTCGGGTGAAACCCTGATACTTCTGAAGAGATTGTCCCTTTTGCACAGGAAGTGCATCTAGTTTTTGCCGTAACCCTCTCAGCTTTTTAGCACATGCTATGTGGGTGAAATGGTGATACCATGCCAACTTACAACCTTTTCAGACTTCATTTATAGTGCTTTTCAATTTCAGGGTCATTTAGCTCAAAGAATGAACTAATAGCAAAAAGAATGAACTAGAAAACTTTTATAAAACTCTAATAGCAAAAAAGAATGAACTAAAGAGAATCAGCTAAAACAAAACTATAATATTCTTTAATGGCAAAAAGAATCAACTAAAAAGCTTTTATACAACTCTAATAGCAAAAGGAATCAACTAAAAAGATTTTATAAACATCTAGTATTTTTGAAACGAAAATTTTAAAAAATTATGCAACTAAAATTATCAAAGTTATTTTTGTTCAAAACATTAATAGCAAAAATAATTTCCATAGAGAATTTTTTTGTTAGAACCTTTAATAGCCATTTAAAATAATAAAATATGTTTTTGATTAAAATAGACATTTAGAATAACCTAAAAACTACCAAATTGAATATAATGATAAAACACAATAATATTAAATAGCAGGAAAAAGAATCACCCAAAAATATATTTTTATAGTAATATTATTCGCAAACTAGTGATTCACACAAATTTATAAGAATTCAAATTTGAACTACTCCAATTTTAAAACTAATGGCACTAAGTGAAAGTATATAATTTTGTGACCTAAAAGCAAAAAAGAATTAAAAAATATAAAGTAAAAAAACAAAACAAAATAAATAATGCAAAAAACAAATCAAAATAACTGAAAAAATAATAAAACACCACCTACTGGGCCACCACGACCTGAATACGACTAGAAACCCAACCAGCTAGTTGTACCACGATTCAGGCCCGCAGAAGGCCCAATAGGCCCACAGGCAGAGAAGTGTTAGATTAGGCCCGTAAGCCTGCAGCTGAGAGGAGCTCGAAGTGGCCGGCGCAGTGGGCTTATAAACCACTCCGAGCCCCTCTCAGCTAGCGAGGTGGGACTAAACTTTTGGCCCCGGGCAGCACCAACCCCACCTTTTGTCCCGATTGGTGCCACCAACCAGGACCAATACGAACTTTTCGTCCCGGTTGGTGCCACCAACCGGGACGAATGCTCCCATTTGGTCTCGGTTGGTGCCACGAACCGGGACCAATGCCCCCCTTTACTCCCAGTTCGTTCCACCAACCGGGACCAGAGGTCTCTGCTTCCCGCCCTTCGGGCTGACGAAAAGAGACCTTTGGTCCCGGTTGGTGGCACGAACCGGGACCAAAGGGTGGCGTTGGTCCCGGTTGGTGCCACGAACCAGCACCAAAGGTGTGGGTATATAAGCCCACACTTAGCAAATTTCATAGTTTCATCACGGTTGCCCCCGACGACGCCGAGCTCATCGACACCACCAGGCTGCCCCGATGTCGTCTGCCACCCTTGATGTCGCCGTCGTCGTCGCTCGTGCCCCATCTTCGCCATCACCGTTGCCGATGTCGTCCTTGGGCCCACGCCCCTGCTGCCCACCCTTGAGCGCGCCCGGCCGCGACCCTGCCCCGGCCCGCCCGGCCCACCATCACCGTCGCTGTCGTCGTTGTGCCCTCGTCGCCCCCGCCGTCGCCCTCGCCCATGCCTCTTAGTCACCCTTGCCGTACCCGTCGTCGTCCCCAAGCCCGCGCCCCTGCCCCCGCCCCCGAGCACGCCCCTGCCCCGGCGCGCCCCCACCGTTGCCTTCGACGTGCCCTCGTCGGCCCCGCCGTCGCCCTCGCCGGCCGCCCCCGCCCCGGCTCTCTGTGATAGTTTTTTTAATATGTTGATTTTTTTTGTTCATGATGAATTTTTTTGTTCGTATATACTGTATATATGTATGTGGCTATATGTATGTATGGATTGAGTTTTGTTCATATATGTATTTTTTTTGTTCATATATGTATTAATTTTTTTGTTCATAGCATTTTTTGTCATGTGTTTTTTATTTCACAGCATTTTTCCATGTATATATGTATGAGGCTATGTATGTATGGATCGATAGCATTTCTTCCATGTATGTATGTCGTTGTCGATATACCCCGTCCCCGATAACTTCAACATGAGGGGGGTCGATATACCCCCTCCGTGATAACTTCGACATGAGGGGGGGTCGATATACCCCCTCACTGGTAACATTTTTTTCTAAGTTACTAAGTTTTCTCTCGAAACGTTACTAGGTTAAAATGATGTTAATAGAAAGTTTTCTCTCGAAACAGTAATAAGTTACTAATTAAGTTCAAATGTTCATATATTCGAAACATATCAGTGTTATATTTTCTCTCGAAACGTATCCCACTTCAACATGAGGGGGGCGCCGATCAACCCCCTCTCGCCCGACCAACACTCGAGTCCAACCAAACCCTAGAAGAAAGAGCGTTGTCGATATTCTACCCCCTCCCGCCCCTGCCTGATAAACTATCGAGGCCACCCAAACCCCTAGAAGAAAACTCTGGTAACTTCGACATGCGGGGGGACGTCGATCAAGCCCCTCTCGCCCGACCAACTCTCCATTCCACCCAAACCCTGAAAGTATAACCTCGACCCGATAACTTCGACATGAGGGGGGACGTCGAACATGCATGAGAGAGGCGGTCCGCAACTAATCCATTGCTCATATATACATATGATTCCTTGTTGTGATATTAGCTAGGTCTATGTTTTCCAATAATATATCCACCTCTCATGTTTGTATATTGTCATGTTGTAATATTTGCAGAAACTATGGAAAGAGACTTAGAAATGGAACAGTTGCTGGGGGATATAACTCACGCCGGTGGTGATCCCTTGTCGTTTCTCAACGACATCGATGGTCTGGAATTCGAGGATGACGGCTCCGGTGATACAACAATGGAGGAGGAAGGAGTTCATGCCGGCTCCGGTGACCGAACGGCGGAGGAAGGAGATCATGATGACAACTCCGGTGACCGAACGGAGGAGGGAGCTGTTGCAAAGTCCGTTGAGGTATATATATTAATTAAGCATGTGCTGACCTGATGCATTAATTGTTACGGTATATATGTACATATATTAATGCTTCTTTCTTCTTTTATCTATAGCCCTCCGGATCGAGCCAAACTTCCATAAGGAGACGAGGCCCGAAGAAAAGGTTGCGCCAGGATGAAAGGTTCATGATCGAAGAAATTGTGAAAGATGGCCAACCAATTGCTCGCATTCGGACCAAGGACGCTTTTGTAAATCAGTGCGGAGCTATTGTTAGGGACACCGTCCCGATCAGAGTTTTGCAATGGAGTAAGAGTAAGGACCACCCTGAAGTTTCTTATGTCGAGGATACACTGAAAGGTGGTCTTTGGACATCGCTGAAGGCAAATTTCACCCTCCCACAAGAGGAGGATCCTGATAACCCAGTTATAGAGCCAAAGGTCAAGGGGTTTGCTCTGAAGAAGATGGCAAATCTATTCAGGAACTGGAGGAAAGAGTTGAACACAAAGTTTGTCGAGAAAGGGAAGACTCTAGAATTCACTGACCGATATGGGAAGATAAGAGATCACTAGCCCGCATTTGTGGCCTACAAGAAATCAGAGAAGGGTAAGAAAAGGTCAGAGACAAACAAGAAAACTGCTGCAAAGAAGAAGTATCACCATCACATGGGGTCAGGTTGGTACTTCAAAGCCCGGCCGTTGTGGGACAAATCTGAGCAAGACCTGCTTGCTAAAGGGGTCGAACCACCGACATTGAGCTGGCCAGATAGATGTAGGACCTGGTTGTCGGTGTCAAAACCGGTGGATCTCGGGTAGGGGGTCCCGAACTATCTGTCTGAGGATTGATGTTAACAGGAGGCTGGGGACACGATGTTTACCCAGGTTCAGACCCTCTCGATCGAGGTAAAGCCCTACTTCCTGCTATATTAATATGGATGAATATGTGTACAAGAGTTGATCTACCTTGAGATCGTAAAGGGTAAACCCTAAGTTTAGCCTATGAGGATTGTATGATTCTCTAGCCTCTACGGACTAAACCCTCCGGTTTATATACACACCGGAGGGGCCTAGGGTTTGTACATATCATCTTGTAGCGGTAGGAAAATCTACACCCGAGCCTAAACTTGCCATTACAAGAATCCAGGAGTCCTATCCGGTTACGAGAGATGATCTTCTATAACAATCTTCACGGCCCACCAGTCCGGCCCACCAGGAGTTTGTCCGGCCACATGAGGACCCCCCCCCCCCGATCCAGGACTCCCTTAGTAGCCCCTAAACCTGTCTTCGATGACGATGAGTTCGGCTTCCGTATTGTCTTCGCCATTGCAAGGCGGGTTCCTCCTCCCAAATATATCTTCTTCAAATAAATGGATAGTGTTCAGCTCTGCAAGATTAGTACAACCCTTAGCCTCGAAGCCAAGGCTTTTAAATAAAATGAATAATGTGTCTCTACTGACAGCTTTTGGGTGAAGCGTCGCGTCCAACCCACTAACATATCGAACCATTTTATTTGGTCCTAGTTTCGCGTTTCGAGGCATATCCCCATTGACACATCCCGTCAGAATAGAGATCGTGCCCGCTTAATGTGGGATTCTTATCATTGTGACGTGAGCACCCATGTCGCGCATTACAGACGACTGCTTTGGGAACCGGCGAGTTTTATGGCTAAAGCG
>LR738709.1:580675395-580770287 GCA_902687465.1 Secale cereale
GGGGGGGGACGCTCTGCATTCGTAGCGTTATAAAAGGACTCCAATCCCTTTCATCACTCCCACGCCTTCCTCAAGCTCGAGCTCTCCAATATCCCTTGCACATACTCTCATCTCCTGCGCCCACAACTCCTCGTTCCTCAACCACTACTCCCTTCCCAGCAATGGCTGGATCCGGTGCCACAGGCAAGTGGGAGGCTTCCACGGTCACCGAAAAGACCATGGAGGATCTACGGAGCGCGGGGTATCTCGCCGGCGACATCGCACACCGAGCCCCCCAAAGGGCCAGGTGAAAGAACATGCGATGCCCCCATGTTTGGTTTTGGTAATTGATGACAATCTCTATGGACTAATGCTTGCCTTGAGTTATATTTGAAGGGTTTGTCCATAGGCTTTTCTTGGAGTTAATTTGTTGGTTGCAAGGAGAGTTTGTGATGACCAAAGTGCTATTAAGGAATTATCCAAAGATTGGTCTTGTGGGTGTTGAGCTTATTGCAAGCATGTCTTGAAGAAGAAGAGTTTGTGACCATTCATGTTTACCTTCAACACATCATCCAAATGAAGAGAGTTGGAAAGATTCAAGGTTGATCAAAACTAAGTCAAAGAATGAATCAAGTTGATCAACACACAAAGTGTAGAAGATGTATCGAGAGGGATCGAGCAATCCCATGGTATGGTAAGCATTGTCATTCACGCTTTGTGTACTAACCTATGGTCTTCGTGAGACTTCTTTGTGGCGTTAGGTTGCGGTGTGCAAGTTAAAGTGGAGCATCACAAAGAGATCAAGTGCTTGAATATTGCCGTCCATTGTGGTGACAATGGACTTGTGAAGATATGCCGAAGAGTGGCTCACCCATAGTGGAGTATGGGGGAGCAATCTACTAGTCTTCACCGAGACAACGCAATCAAGAAAGGTGGTCCAACTTGAGGAAGTCAAGATCATCTACATCTAGCTCAAGTGGACTTTGTTCAAAGCAAAGGTTTGCCCTTGATAGGTTTTTTATTTTACCGGTCTCGTGGTGGTAGTTGGGAGACCGGGTTATAGGATCATTTGCCGTACTATCAAGGGGGGCTCTCAAGTTGGTAGCTTGATCGTATCATTAGTAGAGAGCTCAAACCATTGCATCCTTGCATCATGTTTCTTAGTTCTTGTTTGGTTCTCTTTGTGAGTCTTAGAGCTTATGGTCATCTTGATGACAAGCTTGAGTTCATCGAAAACGGAGTTCACATGCGTCTTCTATGATGTTTTCGGTGTTGGAGGTTTTACCGGTCTTATCCGAGGAAGGGTTCTCACCTTTTTCTTATGGGCCTTACTAATTTGCTTCTTATTGATATTTCTTTCAAGAATGTGTTAGCCCTTGTCGCTAGCTTTCCAACAAACTTGATTTCGTCGAATTCGGAGTTCGTATGCGAAAGTTGTGGCTATTTTGATCTTACCTGTTTTTCATAGAGAGGTTGTACCGCCCCATAGAGAGGTTGTACCGGTTGACCGGTACAACCGGTGTTTGGAGCGGTAGTATCGGTCCAGAAGTGGTCTGAAGGTTGTACCGGCCATGTACCGCTCTACCACCAGAATAGTTTCTGTTTTGGAGCGGTTCTTGGGTGGTTGTTGACCGGTTGTACCGGTTAGTTTAGTTTAACCGGTACTACCGGTTCCCCGGGCTGTTGTACTGCTTAGTGCTTTTTCCTACAGGTTGGTTTTTCCTCTGCCTTGACCGGTTGTACCGGTTCGTGCACCGGTTGTACCGGTCCTACAGTTTTCTGCACATAACGGGCAGATTCGTGGGGACCTATAAAAGGGGATCTTCTTCCCCATTGGTCCTTATCCTTTGAGCTCGTGTTCTTCCCCCATTGTTGACCTTCTTCGAGCTTGATATCTCTCAATCCCTCCATGGATTCTTGCTAATTTTTGGGGGAAAAGATAGAGGAGATCTAGATCCACGTTTCCACCAATCACTTTCACCTCTATGTGAGGGGAACCCCTTGGATCTAGATCTTGGAGTTCTTGGTGTTCTCCTTCTTGTTCTTCCTCTCTTTTCCCTCCCTATCATTAGTTGCTTTGGTGGGATTTGACAGAGAAGGCCTTGGGCACTCCGTGTGCCCTTGCCATTGCATTTGGTGCATCGGTTTGAGTTCTCCATGGTGATACGTGGAAGTGTAGTTGAGAAGCTTATTACTCTTGGGTGCTTGGTACCCTTGAGCTTGTTCCTCTTGGGTCCTTGGGCGCCCTAGACGGTTGTGGTCACCTCGGAGCCATATTCCATTGTGGTGAAGCTTCGTGGTATCGTTGGGGAGATAGCCCCAATCTTGGTGTTCGGAGCTTAATCATTGTGGTGTAAAGCTCCGGGCAAGCGTCGGGGTCTCCAATTAGGTTGTGGAGATCGCCCTGAGCAATTTGTACGGGTTCGGTAACCGCCCCCAAAGGTTGCCATTTGTACGGGTTTGGTGATCGCCCTCAAGGGTCCCTTAGTGGAATCACATCATCTTGCATAGTACGAGGGCGTGAGGAGATTACAGTGGCCCTAGTGGCTTCTTGGGGAGCATTGTGCCTCCACGCCGCTCCAAACGGAGATTAGCATCTGCAAGGGTGTGAACTTCGGGATACATCGTCGTCTCCGCGTGCCTCGGTTATCTCTTACCCGAGCCCTTTACTTACGCACTATACTTTGTGATAACCATATTGTTTCTTGTCGTATATCTTGCTATCACCTAGTTGTTTATCTTTCTTAGCATAAGTTGTTGGTGCACATAGGTGAGCCTAGTTGTTGTAGGTTTTGTGCTTGACAAATTAACCGCTAGGTTTATTCCGCATTTGTTCAAGCCTAAACCGTAATTATTTTAAAACGCCTATTCACCCCCCCTCTAGGCGACATCCACGATCTTTCAATTGGTATCAGAGCCTCGTCTCTCTTTATAGGGCTTAACCACCTAGAGAGTAAGGATGTCGACTAGGTGTTTAGGTTTCTCTGACACTCTTAGTTTCGATGGCACAAATTTTGATGTTTGGGTAAGTCACATGCTTAATCTCTTTAGGGTCATGGACCCAAATTTAGAGCGAATTGTAGATATGGGTTTTTCTCCTCCAAAGGATCCACAAAGATTATCTTTAGAGGATGAGAAAAACTCTTATCTCAATGCTCAAGCTTCTAATGTGCTTTTTGATGCTTTGAGCAATGTAGTTATATTTCAACTCATGCCGTCCCGGGATGCTCATGAGTTGTGGACAAAGCTTCAAGATAAATATGGTGTGTCCAAGAATTGTGGGAATGATTGTTCTCCCTCCACCTCCGACCGTGTTGTCTTCTGAACTTCTTCTACTTAACCTACATGTGGTTTGCCACAAGGTAATGATATGGTGAGTAGTGTTGGTCTTTGCAATGATGATAGTATGCTTATTGTGGATGATCCTTCATCACTATATTATTGCAATGCATATTCTTTGGACTTTAACACTTCGAGCACCCTACATTTTTCACATGCTTGTGTTGATAGTCCTTGCATATCATGTAGAAATTGCTTGACTAAAACGCATGATGATATGCTTGCTATATCTTGTTGCCATGATAAAACTGCATCTATTTCCTCGAATTGTTATGCTAACAATGTAGAGGAAACACAACACCCCACGAAACAAGATGTAGTCTTGAATGGTGCTTCAAGGGATCCTACATCATCATCTATTGCGTTTTGCCTTATGGCTAAGGCTTCAAAGGTATCTCCCACTTTGAATCCCAATATATCTTGTGATGATAGTGATGATGACAATGATGATGATGTTGATAATGATGAAGAGAATGATAATGTTGCCTCCTTACAAATTAAGGGGGACATGATTTTTAAAGCTCTTCATAAGAATAAAATGGCTCGTTCCAACTTCATGGAAATCATGTCTATTGCCATCGAGGGCAAGAAATATATAGAGGAGTTGGAATCTCATCTAGAGGAGCATGAGGTCACCATTGAGAAAATGGAAAGTCATGAGCGTGATTACGCTAATGAGATCGCCGACCTCTCGCAAGCTCTTGAACTTGAACAAACCACCAAGGAATCTCTTGAGGAGACTTTTGCTCTAGAACTATCTAGAATAAAGGAATCCCGTGATAGAGCTCTCGAGGTGGCTAATGATTTTGAAGCTAAAAATGAGAAGCTTGAAGTTGCACATGCTAAACTCCTTGAGGATTTTGAGCACCTCGAAAATGGCTCAAGGGTCATTAAGAGTGAGCTCATCAAACTCACCGAGTCTCATGCTCATCTTAAAGCTTCATATTCTAAAGAGCTTGCCAAGTTGCCTTCTCCTCTTGCTATTATTGATGATGCTTGTGCTACTAACTCTATTTCTAGTGAAGCATCCATTTTGAAGGAGAATGTTGAGCTAAGGGCTCAACTTGAGTTGCTATCTGGCAATTACGGGAAATAGGAAGAAATTCATGTAAAGCTCACAAGATCTCATGATGATCTTCTAGTATCCCATAATGTGCTAAAGATAGCTCATGAGGCTATGAGTATCAAGGTAACATCTAGTGAGCCTCATGTGGATACTGGCACTACTTCAAGTCAAAATGCTATCTTGCCATGTGCTAGTCCTCGTAATTCATCTACTCACAATGTTAGTACATCTTGTGATGAATTGCTCTCCTTGCCTTGTTGATCTAACAATGAAGCTTATACTTCCTCTAGTACTTTTGTTGATACTAACCATGTAGAGGAAATCAAAGAGCTCAAGGCCCAAGTCACTTCTTTGAAGAAAGACTTGGAAAAATGTCATGAAGGGAAGTCCACACTCAACAATTCTTGAGTGTGCAAAAATCCCCCATTGACAAAGGTGGACTTGGATTCAACTCCAACAAGAAGAAAAGGTCCAAGATCATTAACAAGAATAAGGGCCAAGAACAACTCAAGAATTCGGCCAAGATTATTTGCTTCAAGTGCAAAATTGAAGGGCATCATGTTAGATCTTGCCCATTGAAGAAGAAGGCCATTAGTGACAAGCAACAAGGGAAGAGGCCACAAGTTCAATCTCATGCTCAACCGCAAGTTGGAGAAAGGTTGCTTCCCAAGAAGACTCATGGTAACGCTTCTCATTTTGAGGAATCAAATGAGAAGAAAGTGAAGAGTAGATGTTGCTACTTATGCCGTGAGAAGGGTCACCTTGCTTCTTCATGCACTAGTGGTAAATTATCCAACCCAATTATTATTGATGATGTCTATTCTCTTGGGAAGGATAAGGTTGGCAATGTGTTTGCCAAGTTTCTTGGGACTCAAAGTGGTGTCAAGAAAAGAACCATTTGGGTAGCCAAGCCTATTGTGACTAACCTCTTAGGACCCAACTTGGTTGGGGACCAACTAGCTCAAACTTGATCAATAGGTGTTTTGGAGGGCGTTGGAGACTTGGCTACATTATGAAGAATTAAGGGGTCTTCATCATTCATATTGTCTCAAGCCAAGTCATTCGGATTATCAAGTTTCTAACTTATATCCAATGTTCCTCCTTGCGGTAACTCGTGCTTAAATTGCTTACATTGAAAGTTACTTGCCCCTTTGCATGTTTTGGTTTTGTTCCTTGCATGTGTTTGTATATGCTGTGCGTCCAATTTGTGTATCTTGAGAAATCAAGTATGTGTATATTGGTTTGCACATCATGTATGTGTGTGTGGTGCGTTCAGCCTTTGTGCTTCTTGCTTTTATCTTAGTTGGCTCTTGTGAGAGATTAATGGAACAGCCCATTTTGGGGGAGTGATGTGCTTTATGCACCTCACAATCCTATAAATGTGTGTACATGAGGAATACCATCTAGTATTGATATTACAAGATTATCTAGTCTCTATGTGGTATGTCTTCTCATGAGAAAGTCAAATTCTAAATGTTCCATTAATTATCTCTTGTTGGTTCTCTTTTGCATCTTGGTAAGTTTTTCACTGGTATCACATTATGGGGGAGTAATATTCTATGTGCATATTACAAGCCTAGAAAATGTGTAAATTTGAGATATTGTCACCTAGAGTTGATAGTATAAATTATGTTATTCCTAGGTGGCATGTTAGCTCTACAAGTTGCATTTTGCTTGTGTTTGGTGTGAAGATGATGTTGAATATCATTGCTATCTATCACCAGGAATTATTTCCAAATACCACTTGACTTTGACAATCGGTAATCATATATGTGGTGGAAATTATTGATCATCTTTACATTGTCTTTTGGTTTTATTTGTCTTATCTCTTGCCAAGTTTGTGTCAACTCCCATTTCCTTCCATGCCACGTGTGGATCTCGTGTTTTATTGTTTTTGTCGAGTGTTTTCCAGATATAGTGAAAGTGGTGATCCCACCTTGTGCATTTCGTACTCGAATGCAAATTCTCTTTAAATGCACAATTCGTTGGGGAGCTATCCTATTTTCAATAGAACAATAATCTTGTGATCCATATCAAGTGTGTGTTTATGGAAGGCAAGCCGTTTCTTTTTGGTACTTGTGCCATCATGAAACTTTGTAGATGGGTTGGTTTGTTTGGAACCATCCTCTCTTTTGGGAGTCCGATATCTTTCCTTTTGCGTGTATCAATGGATATTTCATTCCTTGATGTATCTTCTAATAGATATCTTCCAAGTGATGATTTCTCCATTTGGTATCCTATTTTCACTTGGTATTTCTTTTTCATTTTGTTTCGTTTCTTGAAAGTCTTGAGCATGCATATTTACTTCATGTATTTTCTTTGGCATGCTTTCTTTCTTTAACCCAATATATAAGGGAAACTCCACCTACTCTCAATTTGGATGAGATGTGCATGAAATTCATTTTTCATATATAAATGCACATATGTTTGTGGAGTTTTTCCTACGTATTAGTGTTTCTAACTCTTTGGTCCCAATGAGTTTGGGTACCATTTTGTTTGTGTTGATGTTCTAGGAACAATTGAGATGCATTGGATGCTCGGCTCATTCAAAAGGAAGGTGGTGTCACCATGTGCTTATTGGAGTCAAGCTAGGATGATCAATGAACTACTATCTACCTTCAATTGGTATCTACTACATCCTTCCAATGGTATCTCGGTAATAAGTATCACCATCTACTTCATGCACACATTTCTTGCTCCAACCTTGTGTAGGTTGTATCATGGCATGTTAGTCATTCCTTCTTATGATACTTGTTTCCTTTCTCAAAGCATCCCAACAATGATCTCTTGTTGCTGGTTGTGATGTATTTGATGCTCGTGTGGTTGGAACTCATTTATATACAATAAGAACATATCTAGCCATGCGCTATGCCTTCAATCAAATATCTTATTGGTATATTTATGACTTCCTTGGGGATATCTTATTCATTCCTTTTTGCAATAATTTCGTGTGTACATCCTTCTTTGTGGATTGATATCATCATGATCTTCATCTACCTAGAATATTATACACTTGAGAGAAGTTGCATATCTATTTGATATCCCCTTCTTTCACGTCCACATTTTCGTTCCTGTTTTATTTCTTTGGTGGCTCCGTGAAGGTGTGTGTCTCGAGTGCGAATCTTATATCGTTGCATCTTGATGCACTCTTGTGTGGTGAAGATCATTTTTTTCTCTTGCTTGTCTTGACGAGGCTTTTGCCATTTCTATTGGTATCCCTCCTCATGACAAAGCTATCCTTTTTATATCTTCACCATAGGTTGTCACAAGCATAGGTTATTTATATGATTAGTAGTGAGCTTGTGAACCCATTTGCTGTTGTGTGTGGGAATGATAGGCCTTGCACTGTGTATCTCATTCATTCAAGAGTATATTGATGCTTAATGTTCATCCATACATTAATCTTCTCAAGTGCTTTGCCATGACTCACACACATCATTTTGGTTGAGCCTACTCTTTAGTTGACTCTTTTATATATTGCTCAACCAGTTGTTTGTTGCAAGTGCTAGGCTTTGTTTCCTTCTTGCTCACTTGCACTTGGTGTGAGTGTCTATTGATCTTGGGGGAGTGATGATCCTATTTTGTGCACTTGGTATCCTAATGAAAATATTCTAAGGAGTGCATAAATTATGGGGAGCTTCACTAGTGTATTTATAACACTCCGTTGATATGTCGTGAGGTTCTATTGATCTTGGGGGAGCGACGATCCTATTTTGTGCTCGTTGTATCCAAATACAAAACTAAATTGTGCACAAATCATGGGGAGCTTCTCTAGTTTCTCTAGAACACCTGTGCTCTTATCATAATATTTTTTATTCATTTGGCATGTAGGATCATTGGTCTAGTTGGGTCTATTGGTATCTTTTGATAGCTTGATTCAATTGGTATCCTTTGATTGCTTGATTGTGTGTTTTTCTCCCTTTGTTATGCCTTTGTGGCATATCATTCTTTTGCAATCTTTGGGCCTCAATATAGTTTGTCTTCCTCCAAGTGTTTACAGTTGGATGTATGTATTGCATTCCACTCTCTATTTTGAGGAATACACAATTTATGGAGGAACACAATTTATATTGGCCTTCTAAGCTATTCGCCCATTTTGTCAATCGATGCCAATGGGGGATAAGTTTCAGAGAGTTTAGTTTTGTGAGGAAGTTTAGAGAGTTGTCTCTTCTCTCTTCTTGCTTTGGTTTTGTTCCTAAGCTTTTGCATCTCATGCGCATACAATATTATTGCATGGTATGCTGATGCATAATTCCTTATATAAACTCTCTTGAAAGTGATTGTCATCAATTACCAAAATGGGGGAGATTGAAAGAACATGTGGTGCCCCCATGTTTGGTTTTGGTAATTGATGACAATCTCTATGGACTAATGGTTGCCTTGAGTTATATTTGAAGGGTTTGTCCATAGGCTTTTCTTGGAGTTAATTTGTTGGTTTCAAGGAGAGTTTGTGATGACCAAGGTGCTATTAAGGAATTATCCAAAGATTGGTCTTGTGGGTGTTGAGATTATTGCAAGCATGTCTTGAAGAAGAAGAGTTTGTGATCATTCATGTTTACCTTCAACACATCATCCAAATGAAGAGAGTTGGAAAGATTCAACGTTGATCAAAACTAAGTCAAAGAATGAATCAAGTTGATCAACACACAAAGTGTAGAAGATGTATCGAGAGGGGTCAAGCAATCACAGGGTATGGTAAGCATTGTCAAACAGGCTTTGTGTACTAACCCATGGTCTTCATGAGAGTTCTTTGTGGGGTTAGGTTGCAGTGTGCAAGTTCAAGTGGAGCATCACGAAGAGATCAATTGCTTGAAGCTTGTCATACATTGTGGTGACAATGGACTTGTGAACATATGCCGAAGAGTGGCTCACCCATAGTGGAGTATGGGGGAGCAATCTACTAGTCTTCACCGAGACAACGCAATCAAAAAAGGTGGTCCAACTTCAGGAAGTCAAGATCATCTACATCTAGCTCAAGTGGACTTTGTGCAAAGAAAAGGTTTGCCCTTGATAGGTTTCTTATTGTACCGGTCTCGTGGTGGTAGTTGGGAGACCGGGTTATAGGATCGTTTGCCGTACTATCAAGGGGGGCTCTCAAGTTGGTAGCTTGATCGTATCATTAGTAGAGAGCTCAAACCATTGCATCCTTGCATCATGTTTCTTAGTTCTTGTTTGGTTCTCTTTGTGAGTCTTAGAGCTTATGTTCATCTTGATGACAAGCTTGAGTTCATCAAAAACGGAGTTCACATGCGTCTTCTATGATGTTTTCGGTGTTGGAGGTTTTACCGGTCTTATTCGAGGAAGGGTTCTCTCCTTTTTCTAATGGGCCTTTTTAATTTGCTTCTTATTGATATTTCTTTCAAGATTGTGTTAGCCCTTGTCTCTAGCTTTCCAACAAACTTGATTTCGTCGAATTCGGAGTTCGTATGCGAAAGTTGTGGCTGTTTTGATCTTACCTGTTTTTCATAGAGAGGTTGTACCGCCCCATAGAGAGGTTGTACTGGTTGACCGGTACAACTGGTGTTTGGAGCGGTAGTACCGGTCCAGAATTGGTCTGAAGGTTGTACCGGCCATGTACCGCTCTACCACCGGAATAGTTTCTGTTTTGGAGCGGTTCTTGGGCGGTTGTTGACCGATTGTACCGGTTAGTTTAGTTTAACCGGTACTACCGGTTCCCTGGGCTGTTGTACCGCTTAGTGCTTTTTCCTACAGGTTGGTTTTTCCTGTGCCTTGACCGGTTGTACCGGTTCGTGCACCGGGTGTACCGGTCCTACAGTTTTCTGCACATAACAGGCAGATTCGTGGGGACCTATAAACGGGGATCTTCTTCCCCATTGGTCCTTATCCTTTGAGCTCGTGTTCTTCCCCCATTGTTGACCTTCTTCGAGCTTGCTATCTCTCAATCCCTCCATGGATTCTTACTAGTTTTTGGGGTAAAAGAGAGAGGAGATCTAGATCCACGTTTCTACCAATCACTTTCTCCTCTATGTGAGGGGAACCCCTTGGATCTAGATCTTGGAGTTCTTGGTGTTCT
The DNA here is from genome assembly GCA_902687465.1 of Secale cereale. Lineage (NCBI taxonomy): Eukaryota > Viridiplantae > Streptophyta > Magnoliopsida > Poales > Poaceae > Secale > Secale cereale. The sequence goes on from LR738709.1 coordinate 580,685,814, forward strand.
CCTTCTTGTTCTTCCTCTCTTTTCCCTCCCTATCATTAGTTGCTTTGGTGAGATTTGAGAGAGAAGGACTTGGGCACTCCGTGTGCCCTTGCCATTGCATTTGGTGCATCGGTTTGAGTTCTCCACGGTGATACGTGGAAGTGAAGTTGAGAAGCTTATTACTCTTGGGTGCTTGGTACCCTTGAGCTTGTTCCTCTTGGGTGCTTGGGCGCCCTAGACGGTTGTGGTCACCTCGGAGCCATATTCCATTGTGGTGAAGCTTCGTGGTGTCGTTGGGGAGATAGCCCCAACCTTGGTGTTCGGAGCTTAATCATTGTGGTGTAAAGCTCCGGGCAAGCGTCGGGGTCTCCAATTAGGTTGTGGAGATCACCCCAAGCAATTTGTACAGGTTCGGTAACCGCCCCCAAGGGTTGCCATCTGTATGGGTTCGGTGATCTCCCTCAAGGGTCCCTTAGTGGAATGACGTCATCTTGCATTGTGCGAGGGCGTGAGGAGATTACGGTGGCCCTAGTGGCTTCTTGGGGAGCATTGTGCCTCCACACCACTCCAAACGGAGATTAGCATCCGCAAGGGTGTGAATTTCGGGATACATCATCGTCTCCGTGTGCCTCGGTTATCTCTTACCCGAGCCCTTTACTTATGCACTATACTTTGTGATAGCCATATTGTTTCTTGTCATATATCTTGCTATCACCTAGTTGTTTATCTTTCTTAGCATAAGTTGTTGGTGCACATAGGTGAGCCTAGTTGTTGTAGGTTTTGTGCTTGACAAATTAACCGCTAGGATTATTCCGCATTTGTTCAAGCCTAAACCGTAATTATTTTAAAACGCCTATTCACCCCCCCCCCCTCTAGGCGACATCCACGATCTTTCACCAGGTGACTCCTGTCCCTAAGGCGGGCGAGAGGGTAGTTTTCACCTCTCATTTTATTAGGGGGCTAGGATTTCCACTCAACCCGTTTGTTCGGGGTCTTTTGTTCTTCTACGGGCTAGATTTTCACAATCTAGCCCCGAACTCAATTCTTCACATATCCTCTTTCATAGTGATGTGTGAAGCCTTTCTCCGCATCCCCCCAGACTTCGTCCTGTGGCTTAAGACCTTCAACGTGAAGCTGAAGGTGGTGGACGGGGAACACGCAGAGTGCGGGGGCGCTATGATCGGTAAGCTCCCGAACACAACTTGGCCCAAGGGCTCGTTCGTGGAGACAAACAAGGTCTGGCAGCAGGAGTGGTTCTACATCACCAAATTCCGCGACACCAACTAGGCGGCGGAGCCTCCTTTCAGATCCAGACCCCCAGAGAGGCTAACCTCCTGGACCAAAAAGGGTCTGGACTAGGGGTCGCACACTGAGGTGACGACTCTTGTGAGCTGCGTGTCCGGCGTGATCTCTAAGGGGCACCAGATCTTCTCCGTGGTCTAGGTGATGCTGAATCGGCTTGTTCTCCCTTGCCAAAGCCGGGATTCCTCCCGATGGGAGTTCGATCCGGCAGGAGACAAGTCGCTGAAGCATCTCTTCGGCTCTACACACAAAGAGGTCTGGAAGCACCTCTTCAAGAGCCAAAAGGAATGGCCCAAAGAAGATGAGGATGCGGGCTTCAGCACTGAAGTTTCCGCCACAGAGGTAATAATGATCCTTGCTGAACACACACCCTTTCCCTTTATTTAATGATAAGAGGAATTGGAATTTTTATGTGAAATACAGGGCTGGACGAAGAAGGCGTCTCGGATTAAGTGTCCGGCGCCTTTGCCCGAAGAGGCAGCATTGCCTCTACTGACGGCGATGCTGGTTCTGGCGCCGTACAAGGAACCGACCAAGAAGCCCAAGAAGACGAAGGGCAAGGGGGGCGGAGACAGCCCCTGTCCTACGGGCAAGCAGCCCGAGGACCTCCACATTCTCTCCTCCGACGAGGTGGAGGAATATGATGAGGAGGAAGAGGAGAAAGAAGAAATGCCTCCTGCGAAAGGCAGGGGGAGGAAGAGGGGGGGTACGGCCATGCCACGAAGGAAGAGGAAGCTGAATCTCGGAGATAGTTTGGATTCGTCCGAACATAGCTTCGTGGTGAAGCCCAGGGAGAAACCCCTTCCCGAATCGTAAGTTTATCCGGATTGGCTATTTCACCTTTGTGTATTCAGTATTTATGATACCTACTTAACATTATTCTCCTGCTGACCTACAGCCCTCCCAGTGTAAACCCCGATGTTACATCATAGGAGGGGAACTCTCTGGCGCCTGGGGAGACGGAGAGTGACCCGTCAGTCTGGGCTCCATCGCCCGTAATCGGCGGGGACACCGAAGTGTCGTCCCAGCGGGTTCTCTCCGCCCAAGGAGATGAGGGCGGGCAGGAGACAGGGCGGCCGAGGGTAATACCTTGGTGGCCGCTAACCATGGGGAAATGGGCCCCATGGAGACCGAAGATGTGGGGCCCGAACAGTCTGGGGTCCCACCGAATATCGTTCCGGAGCCTAGCGTGGCTCCAAGGTTTGAAGATCCAGCTCCTCAAGCGGAGGAGGATACGGCGGCGCCCAGAGTCAATCCGCAGGCGCCTGATTCTATGGAGGGAGCACTGCAAAGTGCTCTCATCATTGAAGAACACCGCATCGTGATGGGTTCGGTGATGAAGAAGATTCAGTCCGTCAAGGGCGGACTGAATGAAGCCTTCAACAGCCTTCTAACAGGCTTTGAGGTAAGCCATGTAATGCTTTTAAGAACTTTTATTTGTTTTAAAGGCACATATATATAACCAGTAGCCCCTGATGCTTTGTGTGATTCTGAAAGGAATCGGACGAAGTATCCATAGAGTAGCATATTTACAGAGCTGAACTGTTGTGCAGGCTTCTTTAGTTACAGCGATTGCGCGAGACGCAGAGGTCGCTGAACTAAATCGAAAGCTCGAGGTGGCCAATGCGGACCTCGACCGCATCAACCTGCGTTTTGATGAGACGCAAGGTATGCGGATTTTTTGTTGAAATGTCAATAAGACTTAATTGGTTGAGTATGAGTACAAACTCTTAACATTGTATTATGTATTACACAGTTGGCGCCGCTGAGCTCGAGGCCCTCAAGGGAAAGGTTGCCAAGGCCAAGGAGGAGGCCAAGGAAAACAAGGCGGATGGTGATAAAGCGGCTGCTGATTTGGAGGCCGAAAAGGCGGAGTGCAAGAAGCACAAATCTTGGGTGTCCGAAGTCGAGGTCGAGCTTCAAGCTGCCATCCGTAAGTGTGAGGCATCGGAGAAGAAGGCTTTGGAACAGGCGACTGAGCTGTCTGCGGCAGTAAAGTCTTTCCAGGACGCGCGAGGCGAGGCGCGCAGCGCCTGTGAGGAAATCGAACAAGCGCGACAGATAGCATCTGGTAAGATATTTCTCTTACAGAGCATCTTCGGCGGACAGAAGTATATTGGGCTGACATGATTGTGGAGTTCTCCAAGCGTGTTTGCTGATCTTCCAAGGAGCAGCGCAGATGCCGCCCAGTATATCCGTGCCCTGGAGGGGAACAACACGGAGAAGTTGTTTTGGTCGCAATTCGAGGCGCCGAAACATGCGATGCCCCTCAACGACCAGATGAAGCAGATGGTCGAGCTGCACAACATGGCGGGTTCAGCCATGCAAGACTTAATAGTCCGGCTATGGCCCACTGAGCCAATCCCAAGTAGTTACTTTGGATTGGTGAAGCGGCTCGTCGAGGCGAGTCCGCGAGTCGACGCATTAACACGGTCGGCTTGCATAGAAGGTGCTCGCATGGCCTTCGCTCGCGTCAAAGTGCACTGGGCGAAGATGAACGCAGTGAATATAGCCACTGCTATCCCGCCCGCATGCAAGGAGCACCGCAAGCCGAAGAAGTACTTCGAGGACGTCATCGAGGGCACCCGCTTTGTAGAAGGCCAGTGTTCGAAGGATGTTGCCTTTGAATGATTGTATCCGGGTGTAAAGACTATGCTTATGAATCCAGTATATATAACTTTTGCGCTATTTATAATATCAACATCTTTTGTCCTCCTATGTGACTGTTTATATTAAATCTGAAAGTTTCCAGTCGTCGGCTTCAGCCCCCAGGTACATAGTACTGGGTGTTCAGTCATATGCAAATACACTCTTTATCCAACGTCTTGGTCCGTATAGGAGGTGTATGCGGAGCGAACCAGGTAATGAGACTATGCGGCGTTATTCCTTTCACATAGTCGTAGGAGTTTGACGAGTGGGGCTAGGTACTAGCCCCTGGTGCGGATGAAGTATCCAATTGCACTTGGCTGGGCGAAAAAACCAACCCTTCATATAACACAGGGTAGATCTCTATCGATCGTAGTATAAAACTAAGTCACTGGATTGCAGACCAAGTTCTCGCTGATCATGACAGTCAGTTTTCGGCTTTCTCTACTGAGGTACTTGACCGGACTAGCCATAAGTACTATCGCAGCAGTTCTCCCTTTACACCCTAGCCGAACAATCGGGAACGTAGGGGTACGCACAGGAGCCGGGCAACCCAACTATTGACCGAAGACATGATTCAGAACTGATGCATATAATGCAAACATCCAGGACGCCAAACACTCCATATAGGTGTTCGGTGTTTTCAACATATACCAGGGCTGAATACAGCCCCTGGTAATAAACCTTTATTGACAAGGCACATATGGCAAACTGATGCGAGAAGAGAACATTCCATGGTGAGTGAATAAAACTCTGGATATGATATGAATAAAATTGTTCTACTAATATCCCTCTATAGTACGGCGAGCCGCAAACTTTACATCTAATGTCGATGTCCTTTTTTGGACATTTTACATGCCAAAAAGGTATACAACAAGAAATAGAAAAAAGGTTTACACATGGTCTTAATCTAAAAAAAGAAACCTTCGTGCGGGTCCCTGTTGCACGTCTGCTCCTTTTTCTCCTCTGTAATGTGTCCTTGAAGGTACGAGTATGATGGCCATCTGTAGGAAAAAAAAAAGAAAAAAAAAACTGGAAACGAGGAAGTCAATCCAGTATGGCTGAAGTAAGTTGGGTTCATTCTAATGAACCGAAAGAAGTTAAATTTAAAGTCCGAATAGGGTCTAGCCGAACTACGGACTGTGTGCAGGTGCCCCCGGTCGCCGCCCAAGGAATTTTTAGGGCATAATTATGTACTCGAGGCACATATGCTATTACCTTATGGGGCGGTCGACGGGGGCATAGATATCAATATTGCTCAGGTTCATCTGAGATGCCGCTCTAAGGCGTGTGCCGTACACGTTTAGCTGTGTCCGCTATTGATACATTATCTCGCTTCAATAGGCCGCATTGTACTTCAGTTGCTAGGGCTGCAGTATCTTCCTTCGTACGGAGAGAGCGCTCCATATTTCCATTGACCGTGATAACGCCACGTGGTCCAGGCATCTTGAGCTTTAAGTAGGCATAATGCGGGACTGCATTAAAGCGGGCGAAGGCCGTTCTTCCTAGTAGGGCGTGATAGCCACTTTGGAATGGAGCTATGTTGAATAGTAGTTCTTCACTTCGAAAGTTGTCGGGAGAACCGAATACAACTTCCAATGTTAAAGAGCCTGTGCAGCGAGCTTCAACGCCCGGTATCACTCCTTTAAAGGTCTTGCTGCTTGGCTTGATTCTTGATGGGTTGATCCCCATCTTGCGGACAGTGTCCTGATATATCAGATTGAGACTACTGCCGCCGTCCATAAGGACTCGGGTTAGATGGTATCCATCTATTATTGGGTCGAGCCCTAAAGCAGCTGAACCTCCATGTCGAATACTAGTCGGATGGTCCCTGTGATCGAAAGTGATCGGACAGGCTGACCATGGGTTGAATTTTGGGGCGACGGACTCAACGACATAGACGTCTCGGAGTGCGCGCTTGTGCTCCCTCTTTGGGATATGAGTGGCATATATCATGTTCACTAGTTTGAACTCCGGAGGAAATTTCTTCTATCCCCCTATATTCGACTAGCGAGGTTCATCCTCGTCTTCGCTCTGAGGCTCCTTCCCCTTGTGTTCGGCGTTTAGCTTGTCGGCCTGCTTGAAAACCCAACAGTTACGGTTGGTGTGATTGGCAGGTTTTTCTGGGGTGCCATGGATTTGGCAGGGCATGTCTAATATCATGTACAAACTTGATGGACCGTCTTTGTTGCCTTTAAATGGCTTCTTCCGTTGACCGGGTCTGGAGCCGCTGAATCCGGCGTTTACCGTTGTATCATCTGGGCTTCCAGTATTGTTCCGACGCTTATTTTTATTGCGTCGTGGCTTTCCATTGCCGTCCCTGACTTCAGATGTTCCAGGGTCGCTGGTGCTGCTACGAGCTAACCAGCTATCCTCACCCGCGCAAAAGCGAATCATGAGTGTAGTTAGGGCTGCCATTGTCCTCGGCATTTCCTGTCCAAGGTGTCTGGCTAGCCATTCGCCCCGGATACTATGCTTGAACGCCGCTAAGGCTTCGGCGTCCGGACAGTCGACGATCTGGTTCTTCTTAGTGAGAAACCGGTTCCAAAGCTTGCGGGCTGACTCCCCGAGTTGTTGTATGATGTGACTCAAATCGCCAGCGTCCGGGGGCCGGACATAAGTCCCTTGAAAATTGGCCCAAAAAGCGTCATCAAGTTCTTCCCAACTCCCAATGGAGTTTTCTGGGAGACTGTTTAGCCAATGCCTAGCTGGTCCTTTCAGCTTGAGGGTAAATATTTGATGGCGTGGAGATCATCTCCTCGAGCCATGTGGATGTGAAGAAAAAAATCTTCTTTCCAGACGGCAGGATCCGTCGTTCCATCGTACGCTTCGATGTTCACGGGTTTAAACCCTTCTGGGAAACCATGACCCAGTACCTCATCGGTAAAGCATAGAGGGGGTGAAGCTCCTCTGTATCTTGCTATATCATGGCGTATGTCCGACGGTTGTGGTGTTCGGTATTGACCCCGAACTGGTATGTCACCAGCGCGATTGGCTTGATAGCCACCGTCCGTGCGGGAGCTCGATCTCTGGGTCCGAATATAGACCTGGTCTTGCTAGCTTTTTTTGTTTAGGTCCTCGCGCAGATCATGCTTTCGAACTTGGGCTGCACCCTCCTTTCCTTTATGGATGGGGGCTTGTTTATGCCATTACTAGCGACTCTATCCCGTCCGCGAGGTGGTCGGTCCGGCTTGTTGGCGGTGTTATTATTCGGTGGGACGGGCGCGACGGCCTCGTCATCGAATTCGGGCAGCAGCTTGCGCTTGGGATAGCCTTTAATCTGGCCGTTAAGGCCATGTTTCTGTTCGGCGTCTAGAACCTCATTCCATCTATCATTAAGCGTGTCATGTGCAGCTCGAAGCTGTCTCTACTACTTTTTAAGCTCCGTGCGGTGGCTATAAGCCGTCGATGGAAGCGTTTTTGTTCGGAGGGTTCTTCCGGGACGGTGTATTCATCATCATCTAGGCTAGCCTCTTCTTCGGAGATCGGTTCATGGTCACCGTCTTCGGCATCGTTGTCATTGGACTGCGGCTTCGGACTCTGTTCGTCTTCTTCTCACTCCTCCTGCTCTAACGCTGGGTCTGCGGGGTCTTCGGCTTGTTCTGTAATATCACCATCATTAGTCACGGTGTTGCTGTCCTTTCCTTTACGGGATTTTGTTTGGCGTTTCAGACGCCGGCGCTTGGGAGGTTCTTCGGTGGGTTTATCCTCTACGGGATTGTGTTCACCTTTGCCTTCAGCCTCTTTCGGTGTATCCACCATATACACGTCATATGAACATGTAGCTTTCCACCGCCCTGTTATGAGCCTGCTTTGATTAGTGTCTGCTTCTGCTTCGAGGTCCATCCCGTCGAAGTCTTCTGAAGCTTAGTCAAGTAGATCGGTTAGATCTTCAACCGTGGCTACCAAGTGGGTGGTGGGTGGGGAACGAAATTCTTCATCTCCCTGGGTATAGCGCTGCTATTCATCAGCCTCCAGTTCAAACCAGATATAGTGCGGCTGTGTGTTCTTGTCCAAGGAGAGAGCTCTCAATGACCTTAACATGTCGCCAAGTGGTGAGTGCTGGAAAATATCTGCAGCACAGAATTCGACGACAGGCGCCTGATTGGATTTGAGGGGCGCCGTCACGCGCAATTCGGAATCAGAGGCCGGAGCTAAGTCCGGGGTTCCGGTAACACAGACCCCATCAGTTGGGTCCGTATGTGACTCCATCGCCGTAGAGCCTGCGGTTCCCATGGTGGGGTTGAGCTTCCCATCTTCGGGTGGCGCAATAAGCTCTGGATCTAGGGCCCGAACTATTGCAGGTGCTATTTCCTAGTCCGATGACAGAGTTAAGTCATGATCATCGTGGTGGCAGAGAGGCATCGCCGCTGGCTCGAATCTGGCATAGATCAAGTCTCCACGGGCATCAGCAACGTAGTTCAGGCTACCGAATCTGACATGGTGGCCGAGGGCGTAGCTCTCGATCTGCTCAAGGTGGCCTTCAGTGTTGGCCCGAAGCATGAAGCCGACGAACACGAAGAGCTGGCCGGTATGGAAAATCCCCTCGGTGTCGCTGTTGCAGTTGACGACGTGGTCCATCAATCCTTCCGTCGATGACATAGTGTAACTCTCAATGAAAGCACCAATGTCGGTGTCAAAACCGACGGATCTCGGGTAGGAGGTCCTGAACTATGCGTCTGAGGATTGATGTTAACAGGAGGTAGGGGACACGATGTTTACCAGGTTCAGGCCCTCTCGATCGAGGTATAACCCTACTGCCTGCTATATTAATATGGATGAATATGTGTACAAGAGTTGATCTACCTCGAGACCGTAAAGGCTAAACCCTAAGTTCAGCCTATGAGGATTGTATGATTCTCTAGCCTCTACGGACTAAACCCTCCGTTTTATATACACACCGGAGGGGCCTAGGGTTTGTACATATCATCTTGCAGAGGAAGGAAAATCTACACCCGAGCCTAAACTTGCCATTACAAGAATCCAGGAGTCCTATCCGGATACGAGAGACGATCTTCTATAACAAACTTCACGGCCCACCAGTCTGGCCCACCAGGAGTTTGTCCGGCCACATGAGGACCCCCCGATCCAGGACTCCCTCACTGGTTCTTCGGGGTTGGGGGAACTTTGGACCCAGAAACAGGGGAGTGTCGTTGGACGGACGAGCAACTTGCAATACCCAACATGAAGCTTTAGCACTATATCAGCGCAGCGCAGGAAGGGGTGTTCATTCCCGACAGAGAGAAGGATGAGCTGACTGAGGCCCTTGAGAATCCTGAGCACCCTGGACAAACATGAGGCACACAAGGCTCCGCTCCATGGGTGGTTGGGTTTGCTGACAGCGGTGGTTACAGAAGCCGGGGGAGAAAGAAGAAAGAGGAAGTGAGCAAAATGCAGAGCTCAATGCAAGAATAGCAAAGCTAGCGGAACTTGTAGCTATTGGCCAACCATATCAGTGGCACGATGATGCTGCCCTAGATGTGGCCCCACCATCTCAGCGGAGAAGCAGCATGGCTTCCATGGAGCTCGTTCAGCCTAATTTCACGGCTCCTCGCTACCCCATGGATACTATCGTGGAGACTCAACATTGCGAGCTCATGGCGAATTGGCGGAACCTAACTTTGAAAGCGGACGTTGGCTCTGCTACACCTCCTCTAGCTAACGGAACTTTTCATTGCCGTCCGATTCCACTTGGCTATGATGTTGTGATGGTGGATGAAATAACAGAGGGATTCGAGGAGCTGGTGCTTGACCACCCGATAGGTGAAGGGGAAAATCATCTGGTTAATGCTTTGAGGAGTACATGTCTATGGAGGAAGGAGCACATCAAGCTACCAAACTGGACACCTCCTCCTCCTCCTCCGGCGAGTCAGGGTACTCCGTCTCCTCCTCCGGCGAGTGATCAGGACAATCCGCCTCCTGAAGGAAATATGCCCTAGAGGTAATAATAAAATTATTATTTATTTCCTTATATCATGATAAATGTTTATTATTCATGCTAGAATTGTACTAACTGGAAACTTAATACATGTGTGAATAAATAGACAAAACAGAGTGTCCCTACTATGCCTCTACTAGACTGGCTCATTGATCAAAGATGGCTATGTTCCCTAGCCATAGACATGAGTTGTCATTTGATCAATGGGATCACATCATTATCAGAATGATGTGATGGACAAGACCCATCCGTTAGCTTAGCAACTTGATCGTTTAGTTTTACTGCTATTGCTTTCTTCATGACTTATATATGTTCCTATGACTATGGGATTATGCAACTCCTGAACACCGGAGGAACACCTTGTGAGCTATCAAACGTCACAACGTAACTGGGTGATTATAAAGATGCTCTACAGGTGTCTCCGATGGTGTTTGTTGAGTTGGCATAGATCGAGATTAGGATTTGTCACTCCGATTGTCGGAGAGGTATCTCTGGGCCCTCTCGGTAATGCACATCATTATAAGCCTTGCAAGCAATGTGACTAATGAGTTAGTTGCGGGATGATGCATTACGGAACGAGTAAAGAGACTTTCCGATAATGAGATTGAACTAGGTATTGAGATACCGACGATCGAATCTCGGGCAAGTAACATATCGATGACAAAGGGAACAACGTATGTTGTTATGCGGTTTGACCGATAAAGATCTTCGTAGAATATGTAGGAGCCAATATGAGCATCCAGGTTCTGCTATTGTTTATTGACCGTAGATGTGTCTCGGTCATGTCTACATAGTTCTCAAACCCGTAGGGTCCGCACACTTAACGTTCGATGATGATTTGTATTGTGAGTTATGTGATTTGATGACCGAAGTTTGTTCGGAGTCCCGGATGGGATCGGGGACATGACGAGGAGTCTCGAAATGGTCGAGAGGTAAAGATCGATATATTGGAAGGCTATATTCGGACATCGAAAATGTTCCGAGTGATTCGGGTTTTTTGGGAGTACCGGAGAGTTATGGGAATTCGCCGGGAGAAGTATTTGGGCCTTATTGGGCCATACGGGAATAGAGGAGGCAGGCCAAAGGGAAGGAGCCCCCCCCCCATGGGTCCGAATTGGACTAGGGGAAAGGGGGCGGCGCCCCCCTTGCCCTTTCCTACTCCCTCTCTCTTTCCCTCTTTCTACTCTCCTACTCCAGAAAAAAAAGGGAATACTACTACGACTTGGGAGTCCTACCACACTTGGCGCGCCCCCTCTAGGGCCGGCCTCCTCCTCCTCCCTCCTTTATATACGTGGGCAAGGGGAACCCCAAAGGGACTCCAAGATTTGTCTTAGCCGTGTGCGGTGCCCCCCTCCACAGTTACACACCTCGGTCATATCGTTGTCGTGCTTAGGCCAAGCCCTGCGTCGGTAGCTTCATCATCACCGTCACGACGCTGTCATGCTGACGAAATTCTCTCGTGACGCTCAACTGGATCAAGAACTCGTGGGATGTCATCGATCTGAACGTGTGCTAAACGCGGAGGTGTCGTACGTTTGGTGCTTGGATCGGTTGGATCGTGAAGACGTTCGACTACATCAACCGCGTCACTAGACGCTTTCGCTTTCGGTCTACGAGGGTACGTAGACACACTCTCCCCGCTCATTGCTATGCTTCTCCTAGATAGATCTTGCATGATCGTAGGAATTTTTTTGAAATAATACGTTCCCCAACAGTGGCATCATGAGCCAGGTCTATGCGTAGATGATATGCACGAGTAGAACACAATGAGTTGTGGGTGATAATGGTCATATTGCTTACCAGCATGTCATACTTCATTCGGCGGTATTGTGAGATGAAGCGGTCCGGACCGACACTACGCGTATGCTTACGTGAGACTGGTTTCACCATTACGAGCACTCGTTGCTTAAAGGTGACAGGAGGGTGTCTGTCTCTCTCACTTTAGTTGAATCGAGTGTGGCTACGCCCGGTCCTTGTGAAGGTTAAAACAGCACATACTTGACAAAAAATCGTTGTGCTTTTTGTATGCGTAGGTAAGAATGGTTCTTGCTAAGCCCGTAGCAGCCACGTAAAACTTGCAACAACAAAGTAGAGGACGTCTAACTTGTTTTTATAGGGCATGTTGTGATATGTTATGGTCAAGACGTGATGAGTTATACGTTATTGTATGAGATGATCATGTTTTGTAAAGTTATCGGCAACCGGCAGGAGCCTTATGGTTGTCTCTTTATTGTATAAATTGTGAAGGCCATGTAATTGCTTTACTTTATCACTATGAGTTAGCGATAGTAGTACTAGCAATAGTTGGCGAGACGACCACGACGCTACGATGAAGATCATGGTGTCTAGCATGTGACGATGGAGATCATGACGATGCTTTGGAGATGGAGATCAAAAGCACAAGATGATGATGACCATATCATGTCACATATTTTGATTGCATGTGATGTTTATCTTATTATGCTTCTTATTTTGCTTAGAAGGACGGTAGCATTATAAGATGATCCCTTATAAAATTTCAAGGTACAAGTGTTCTCCCTGAGTATGCACCGTTGCTAAAGTTCGTCGTGCCGAGACACCACGTGATGATCGGGTGTGATAAGCTCTACGTTCAAATACAATGGGTGTAAGACAATTTTGCACATGCAGAATACTCGGGTTAAACTTGACGAGCCTAGCATGTACATACATGGCCTCGGAACACTGGAGATCGAAAGGTCGAGCGTGAATCATATAGTAGATATGATCAACATAAGATGTTCACCATTCAAAACTACTCCATCTCACGTGATGATCGGACATGGTTTAGTTGATTTGGATCACGTGATCATTTAGATGACTAGAGGGATGTCTATCTAAGTGGGAGTTCTTTAGTAATATGATTAATTGAACTTTAATTTATCATGAACTTAGTACTGGTAGTATTAGCATATCTATGTTGTAGATCAATAGCTCGCGATGTAGCTCCTCGTTTATTTTTATATGTTCCTAGAGAAATATAAGTTGAAAGATGATAGTAGCAATGATGCGGACTTTTTCCGTGATTTAAGGATTTTCCTCATTGCTACACAGAAGTATTATGTCCTTGATGCACCGCTAGGTGACAGATCTATTGCAGGAGCAGATGCAAACGTTATGAACGTTTGGCAAAGCTCAGTATGATGTCTACTTAATAGTTTAGTGCACCATGTTTTACGGCTTAGAACCGGGACTTCAAAAACGTTTTGAACACCACGGAGCATATAAGATGTTCCAAGAGTTGAAATTAGTATTTCATACTCATGCCCGTGTCGAGAGGTATGAGACCTCTGACAGTACTTTGCCTACAAGATGGAGGAGAATAGCTCAACCAGTGAGCATATGCTCAGATTGTTTGGGTACTACAATTGCTTGAATCAAGTGGGAGTTAATCTTCCAGATAAGATAGTAATTGACAAAGTTCTCTAGTCACTATCACCAAGTTAGTAGAACTTCGTGATGAACTATAATATGCAAGGGATGACGAAAGTAATTCCCGAGCTCTTCGCGATGCTGAAATAGGCGAAGGTAGAAATCAAGAAAGAGCATCAAGTGTTGATGATTAACAAGACCACTTGTTTAAAGTAAAGGGCAAAGGGATAGAAGGGGAACTTCAAGAAGAAAGACAAGCAAGTTGTCACTCCCATGAAGAAACCCAAAGCTAAACTCAAGCCTGAAACTAAGTGCTTCTACTGCAAAGGAAATGGTCACTGGAAGTGGAACTGCCCTAGATACTTGGCGGATAAGAAGGATGGCAAAGTGAACAAAGGTATATTTGATATACAGATTATTGATGTGTACTTTACTAGTGTTCATAACAACCCCTGGGTATTTGATACCGGTTCAGTTGCTAAAATTATTAACTCGAAACGAGAGTTGCAAAAATGAATAGAGACTAGTTAAAAGTGAAGTGACGATGTGTGTTGGAAGTGGTTCCAAGATTGATATGATCATCATCGTACACTCCCTATACTTTCGGGATTAGTGTAGAACCTAAATAAATGTTATTAGGCATTTGCATTGAGCATGAATATGATTTGATCATGTTTGTTGCAGTACGGTTATTCATTTAAAGTCATAGAATAATTGTTATTCTGTTTACATGAATAAGACCTTCGATGGTCATACACCCAATAAAAATAGTTTGTTGGATCTCGATCGTAGTAATACGCATATTCATAATATTGAAGCCAAAAGATGCAAAATTGATAATGATAGTGAAACTTATTTGTGGCACTGCCGTTTAGGTCATATTGGTGTAAAGCGCATGAAGAACTCCATGCCGGTGGGCTTTTGGAATCACTTGATTATGAATCACTTGGTGCTTGCGAACCATGCTTCATGGGCCAGCTGACTGAAACTCCATTCTCCGGAACAATGGAGCGAGCAAACTGACTTGTTGGAAATCATACATACTGATGTATGCGAACCAATGAGTGCTGAGGCTCGCGGCGGGTATCATTATTTTCTGACCTTCATAGATGATTTGAGCAGATATGGGTATATCTACTAGATGAAACACAAGTCTGAAACATTTGAAAAGTTCAAAGAAATTTCAGAGTGAAGTAGAGAATCATCGTAACAAGAAAATAAAAGTTTCCACGATCTAATCGTGGAGGCGAATATTTGAAGTTACGATTTTGGCCTTCATTTAAAATAATGTGAAATAGTTTCACAACTCACGCCACCTAGAACACCACAGCGTAATGGTGTGTCCGAACGTCGTAACCGCACTTTATTAGATATGGTGCGATCTATCATGTATCTTATCGATTTACCACTATCGTTTTGGGGTTATGCATTAGAGACAGCTGCATTCACATTAAATAGGGCACCATCTAAAATCCGTTGAGACGACACCGTATGAACCGTGGTTTAGCAAGAAACCTAAGCTGTCGTTTGTTAAAGTTTGGAGCAGCGATGCTTATGTGAAAAAGTTTCAACCTGATAAGCTCAAACCCAAATTGGAGAAATGTGTCTTCATAGGATACCCAAAGGAAACTGTTGGGTACACCTTCTATCACAGATCCGAAGGCAAGATATTCGTTGCTAAGAATGGATCCTTTCTAGAGAAAGAGTTTCTCTCGAAAAAAGTGAGTGGAGGAAAGTAGAACTTGATGAGGTAATTGTACCTTCTCTCAAATTGGAAAGTAGCACATCACAGAAACTAGTTCTAGTGATTCCTACACCAGTTAGCGAGGAAGCTAATGATGATGATCATGAAACTTTGGATCTAGTTACTACTGAACCTCATAGGTCAACCAGAGTATGTTCCGCACCAGAGTGGTACGACAACCCAGTTCTGGAAGTCATGTTACTAGACCATGATGAACCTATGAACTATGAGGAAGCGATGATGAGCCCAGATTCTGCAAAATGGCTTGAGGCCATGACATCTGAGATGGGATCCATGTATGAGAACGAAGTGTGGACTTTGGTTGACTTGTTCGATGATCGGCAAGCCATTGAAAATAAATGGATCTTTAAGAGGAAGACTGACGCCGATGGTAATGTTACTATCTACAAAGCTCGAATTGTTGCGAAAGGTTTTCGACAAGTTCAAGGTGTTGACTACGATGAGATTTTCTCACTCGTAGCGATGCTTAAGTCTGTCCGAATCATGTTAGCAATTGCCGCATTTTATGAAATCTGGCAAATGGATAACAAAAATGTGTTAAAGAAGAGTTGTATATGATGCAACCAGAAGGTTTTGTCAATCCTAAAGGTGCTGACAAAATGTGCAAGCTCCAGCGATCCATCTATGGACTGGTGCAAGCATCTCGGAATTGGAATATATGCTTTGATAAGTTGATAAAAGCATAGAGTTTTATACAGACTTGCGGTGAAGTCTGTATTTACAAGAAAGTGGGTGGGAGCACTACGACCTTTCTGATAAGTATATGTGAATGACATATTGTCTATCGAAAATGATGTATAATTTTCTGGAAAGCATAAAGGAGTGTTTGAAAGGAGTTTTTTCAAAGAAAGATGTCGGTGAAGCTGCTTACATATTGAGCATCAAGATCTATAGAGATAGATCAAGACGCTTGATAAGTTTTTTCAATGAGTACATACCTTGACAAGTTTTTGAACTAGTTCAAAATGGAACTGTCAAAGAAAGAGTTCTTGCCTGTGTTGCAAGGTGTGAAGTTGAGTAAGACTCAAAGCCCGACCACAGCAAAAGATAGAGAGAGAATGAAAGTCATTCCCTGTGCATCAGCCATAGGTTCCATAAAGTATGCCATGCTGTATACCAGACCTATTGTATGCCATGCCCTGAGTTGGAAAGGGATTACAAATTTGATCTAGGAGTAGATCACTAGACAGCAGTCAAAATTATCCTTAGAGGACTAAGGAAATATTTCTCGGTTATGGAGGTGATAAAGAGTTCATCGTAAAGAGTTACGTCGATGCAAGCTTTAACACCGATCTGGATGACTCTAAGTATCCATCTGGATGTGTATTGAAAGTGGGAGCAATTAGCTAGAGTAGCTCTATGCAGAGCATTGTAGACATAAATATTTGCAAAATACATACGGATCTGAATGTGGCAGGCCCACTGACTAAAACTCTCTCACAAGTAAAACATGTTCACACCTTAGTACTCTTTGGGTGTTAATCACATGGCGATATGAACTAGATTATTGACTCGAGTAAACCTTTTGGGTATTGGTCACATGGCGATGTGAACTATAAAGTGTTAAATCACATGAGGATGTGAACTATTGGTGTTAAATCACATGGTGATGTGAATTGGATTATTGACTCTAGTGCAAGTGGGAGACTGAAGGAAATATGCCCTAGATGCAATAATAAAGTTATTATTTATTTCCTTATATCATGATAAATGTTTATTATTCATGCTAGAATTGTATTAACCGAAAACTTAATACATGTGTGAATACATAGACAAAATAGAGTGTCCCTAGTATGCCTCTACTAGACTAGCTCATTGATCAAAGATGGTTATGTTTCCTAGCCATAGACATGAGTTGTCATTTGATCAAAGGGATCACATCATTAGCAGAATGATGTGATGGACAAGACCCATCCGATAGCTTAGCAACTTGATCGTTTAGTTTTACTGCTATTGCTTTCTTCATGACTTATACATGTTCCTATGACTATGAGATTATGCAACTCCCGAACACCGAAGCAACACCTTGTGTGCTATCAAACGTCACAACGTAACTGGGTGATTATAAAGATGCTCTACAGGTGTCTCCGATGGTGTTTGTTGAGTTGGCATAGATCGAGATTAGGATTTGTCACTCCGATTGTCGGAGAGGTATCTCTGGGCCCTCTCGGTAATGCACATCATTATAATCCTTGCAAGCAATGTGACTACTGAGTTAGTTGCGGGATATGCATTACGGAACGAGTAAAGAGACTTTTCGGTAACGATATTGAGCTAGATATTGAGATACCGATGATCGAATCTCGGGCAAGTAACATATCGATGACAAAGGGAACAACGTATGTTGTTATGCGGTTTGACCGATAAAGATCTTCGTAGAATATGTAGGAGCCAATTTGAGCATCCAGGTTCTGCTATTGGTTATTGACGGGAGATGTGTCTCGGTCATGATTACATAGTTCTCGAACCCGTAGGGTCCGCACACTTAACGTTCAATGACGATTTGTATTATGAGTTATGTGATTTGATGACCGAAGTTTGTTTGGAGTCCCGGATGAGATCGGGGACATGACGAGGAGTCTCGAAATGGTCGAGAGGTAAAGATCGATATATTGGAAAGCTGTATTCCAACATCGGAAAGGTTCCGAGTGATTCGGGTATTTTTTGGAGTACCGAAGAGTTACGGGAATTCGCCGGGAGAAGTATTTGGGCCTTATTGGGCCATACGGGAATAGAGGAGACACGCCAAAGGGAAGGAGATTCCCCCATCCCCATGGGTCCGAATTGGACTAGGGGAAAGGGGACGGCGCCCCCCCCCCTTGCCCTTTCCTACTCCCTCTCTCTTTCCCTCTTTCTTCTCTCCTACTCCGGAAAGAAAAAAAGGGGAATCCTACTAGGACTTGGGAGTCCTAGTAGGACTCTCCACACTTGGCGCGCCCCCTCTAGGGCCGGCCTTCTCCTCCTCCCTCCTTTATATACGTGGGCAAGGGGCACCCCAAAGGGACTCCAAGATTTGTCTTAGTCGTGTGCGGTGCCCCCTCCATAGTTACACACCTCGGTCATATCGTTGTAGTGCTTAGGCGAAGCCCTGCGTCGGTAGCTTCATCATCACCGTCACGATGCCGTCGTGCTGACGAAACTATTCCATGAAGCTCAACTGGATCAGTAGCTCGTGGGACGTCATCGAGCTGAACATGTGCTAAATGCGGAGGTGTCGTACATTCGGTGCTTGGATCGGTTGGATCGCGAAGACGTTCGACTACATCAACCGCGTCACTAGACGCTTTCGCTTTCGGTCTACGAGGGTACGTAGACACACTCTCCCTGCTTGTTGCTATGCTTCTCCTAGATAGATCTTGCGTGATCGTAGGAATTTTTTTCAAATACTACGTTCCCCAACACCTCCTTCTCCGCTTGCTCCAGCGTGTGAGGGCACTCCGACTCCTCCTTCACCTCCTTTGGCGCGTCGGAGCACTCCGCCTCATCAGCAATGGCGGAAGACAGACACCACCATTCCGGCTCCTCCGGCATGTCGGAGCACTCCGCCTCCTTCTCCGCCCCGTAAGCAACGACAGACGAAGAGAGACACCGTCGCTCCGGCGGCTAGCAGTACAAGCAAAGGCGGGAGGCAATTCAGATATGGTCCATCTCTCAAGCCTCTGGAAAAGTTACCATATGAGAGGACCGAGAAGGAAATCGAGGAAATTTGTGTTGTCGAAGTGAGGGACTTTTTTGCAAAGAAACCTCCACCTCTGAAGGAGAAGATAGATCCTGCGAAAGTGAAATGCATTATCGATGCCCTGAAGCGACCACCACCGCCTCCGCCGGATTCCAACTATGTCCACTGTCTTAAAAAGACATATAAAGATGTGCGGCAGTCGGGAAGTACTTCCAGTGATGCAAGGTTAGCAGAAAGAAGAAGTGGGAACAAATTCCCCAACTCGGCAAACAGGCGAACCAATCGTGCCTCCCGCTCAAGGTGTCTAGCGATATCGTCGCTAATCATCCGGGGATGGTGCCCGGTACCAATCCTGCTGATTACCTGAGCGATGGTGTAGAGTTTGAAACAATGGAGGTGGACGAATTCAGATACAAGTACGGGCGTCCTCTCGTCGGACCTAATCATCCTCCTCTAACAATGATGATGCGAAAATTGCATGAATGGTACATGAAAACCTGCATCGAGTCTGGGAAGGATACTTTGGTGCTGAGAATTAAAGAGGAGCACAAGCTCGTTGGAACTGAGCTGATGCATGTTGAATTTGTGGATTTATTCCAGTTATACAATCAATTGGCCCTCGACAAACAACTCGTGACTTGCTACTGTCTGTAAGTACTACTTTTGTAATTAAGTCTCTATATATAGCTCAGCTCTTTCACTGCATGTATATATAATTATCCTCACTACAATATGCAGATTAAAGATCATTGAATGCACAAAAGCATAAATCTATGACATTGGGTTCATTAACCCAAATATCATACATGAATGGATGATACATAAAAATGTCAAAGAAACCGAGGCCAACTTGCTACAATCATTGCTTAAAAATCAAAATGAAGATAAAATACTCTTTCCTTACAACTTCAAGTGAGTGTTACTGTCTTGTGCATATTCGGTTTCCGTTACTCGAGGTTATATATAGTATTATAATTGATGAGTTATGCATGTGTGCGCAGCTTCCACTTTATTCTGCTAGAGATTAACCTTGACCGAGGAGTAGTAATCGTCTTAGACTCGAGACGAAAAGATCCCCAGGACTATGCAGACATGACTAAAATGCTCTAGAAGTAAATTCAATCAATCATTATCGCACCATATCGGCAACTTTTTTCATTTCCTGATATCAAGTAATTATTTTCTTTGCCTGGAAGGGTGTAATGCCCAGGATGGGACTATATCTCCTACGTGTCGAGGCACGACTTAAAGATATAAGCCCATTCTGGAAGGATCGCAAGTTTGGTATCTTTGCACAACTCATGTAAAAGAGGGATTAAATTGCAAAAGGAGATAGTTGGCTTATACTCACCACTTCACACAATACATTACATAAGCAAAACATCATTCAAAACATCACAACCCGACTACGGGTGAAGATCCAAAAGAAAGATACCAAAACAACATAAAGCCACAGGTCAGGATCGAATCCTAGTAGAAGCCACTACTGATCGTCGAAACGTCACAGGCAAACGGCCACTCTCTACATCGAGCTCCCAGTGAAGAACTTGAACCAGCTCCTGCATCAAACTCGGCTGAACCTGCATCTGGTGTTGTAGTATCTGTGAGCCACGAGGACTCAGCAATCCCATAACCATGGGTATCAAGACTAGCAAAGCTTTAAGGGTAGAAAGAGGTAAAGTGGTGAGGTTGCAGCAGCGGCTAAGCATAATATGGTGGCTAACTTACGAGTACAAGAATAAGATGAGCTTCTACGCAAACGGTCGCAACTAGTAGTGATCGCTAAAGATCCTGAACTACATACGAGTCAAACATAACCCCACCGTGTTCTCTTCTCAAAGTGAAAAGAGACAGTCACGGTTACTCACGCGGTTGTGTGTTTTACTTCGGATCCTCTGTCAAGTTTTCTACAACCGGACATTAACAAATTCCAATCTGCCACATAACCGCGGGCACGGCTTTCGAAAGATCATAACCCTTCAGGGGTGTCCCAACTTAGCCCATCACAAGCTCTCACGATTAGCTGAAGTGATAAATATAATATCATCACCCCTTATCTTAGGGAAAATCCGATCAGGCTCGGCATCCCGGTAGCACAAGACATTTCGACAATGGTAAAACAAGTCCAGCAAGACCTCCCGGTGTGTCGACACCCTGATAGTAGCCGCGCGTATCTCGTCTCAGGACACGACCGGATGGGCGATTCTACAGGTTATACCAGATACCTCAGGTTTCCCCAAGGCGGCCCCGCAGACTCCCCGTTTGGGACCAACACCATCAGCACTGGCCCCCCCTGCTATGTAGAAAGAATCCTCGGGTAGTGCTAACTCCCTATGCAATTTAATTAATTAATTAAGTTGTTATTATGAGCAAATTAAAACCAATATTGGGCCTTGTTGGAGGAGTTTTATTCAAAGTCGAACTGTCAAGGGGTCCCCATCCACCCATCGTGTAAGGAACGCAAAATCAAGGAACATAATGCCGGTTTATCGGCGCCTAAGGTGGCATGAGTGGAACAAAACACCGAGCAAAAGGCCAAGCCTTCCACCCATGCCCAGTATATAGGTGTGTTAATAATAATTATAGATATTGTGATATAACAACAACAAGTTCCCTCCTGGAACGAACTTCATCTTCACCTGCAACTAACAACGCTATAAGAGGGGCTGAGCAAGCGGGTAACATAGCCAAACAGTGGTTTTGCTAGGAAGGTGTCAAGGTTAGAGGTTTCATGGAAACAAGGAGAGGCTGACATAAAAGATGGGTAGCGCGACATGTAACGATAGCATCGAGACAACTAAGCATGGCAATGGTAGTAAAGGTATCCAAGGGTATGATCATCTTGCCTGGGATCCACAAGGGAGAAGAACGGATCCATGAAGTAGACGGAGCAACAAGTCGAGCGAATCCTCACAACTCCGGAACGAAACCGAAGCTAACAAGAGAAGCAACCGGAAAGAAGAAAACAACACGGTAAACACACAAGCATAAACATGGCATACGATGCACATCCAAGTATGATGCATGTCCGGTTTAAATATGCATGGCATGGTAAGGTGCACAAACAACACTACAAGTTAAGTGGAGCTCAATATGCAACGAGTTGCATATTGACGAAACACCACGTTTTTAATTATTTAATTGACTCTCGTTTATTTACAAGACAAGATTAAATGTTTGTTAACATGGCAAGAGGTGAAGCAAAATAAAACTACACTATTTAGACATTTTAAATGAGGCCGGAAATAACAACAACAATTCCGGAAAAATCCCCATGAGCATGTTTAGTAATTTTAAGAAAACAACAATTCACACATATTACTGTTGTTAACATGATGCGGATGACATGAACAAGTTTATGCAAGTTTCTATTAAAAGTTGACATGAAGATATATGAAGCATTGTCACCGTGGTGGAAGAAAAGGGTGCCACGGCAACGATCCAAAAATGATGCCACGCAACATATCGGTTCCGGTAACCCGTTGAGAGACCGGTGCAAAAGATAGATGGCGTGGATGAGTCGAACAAGATGAAAGGTGGGCGATCCCGTCACCGGGTTCCCACGAGTCGGCGACGAGGCAACCGAGGAACACGACAAAAGACGAAACGGCCACGGAGCACACAAGGGCAACATTTCATACAACACATGCATCTCACGGGTCATCGTCTCGGGGTTATACCTTCGGGACAATCGTTCTCGGAGCGGCTCGAGATCGTAGAGGGACGTAGTGGTACATGGGTCGTAGAGGAAGAAGTCGTTCTCGCGAGTCGTGGTACACGTGTCGTAGAGGGAAGTAGACGTTCTCGTTTCCGAAGAGGTACTCGTTGCGGCATCGGACGTCCTCGGGGCGACGGTAGTGGTACACGGGATCTCCATGTGTAGTCGAACTTGACGCATCCGAAGGGGTACTTGCCGATCTTGCCGGTCTCGGTCTCGCGTAGTCGTACACGTTCGTTCCGTAGAGGTACTTGGCGCATCGGTAGGGTACTCGGTCCTTGGGACACCGGAGAGGAACATTGAAGCATCGTGTAGTCGTTCTCGTAGCGGTCTTGCCGGACTCGGTTCTTGCGACGTAGAGGTACTTGAGGTCTCGTAGTGGTACTTGCCGAAGGGGAACTTGGCGGTCTCGGGGTCCCTCGTACATAAGAACTCGGCAAAAAAAAATGGCAGCAAGGACTTGGCGCTGAAGGGGCCATGGCAGCGGCAACTCTGGCCGGACAGAGCCGCGGCAGCTTGGCGACGGGAAAAAGAGGTGGAGGCGCTGGCGGGTCAGCTGCCCCTGGCGCGCGGGATGGAGGCAGCAGGGCCTGCGCTGCCTTGGGGATGGAGGAAGCGGTCGCGGGCCGGAGGGCGCGCGAGGAGGCGCTCGAGAGGAGGCAGGGCGCTGCGGTGACGAGGGAAGGGAGCGGGCGCTAGCGTGGTGGAGCCCTGGAGACGGAGGGATGCGCGCCGCTCGGCCTGCGGGCGACCTGGCGACGAGGCCATGGCGAGCGGACGGCGCTGCACGGAGGGAGGTCTCCTGGCCGGCGGCGCGCAGAAGAGGCGAGGGAGGCGCGCGGCAACCGAGCCTCGCCGGAGCGGCGGCGCAGGGCGCTGGACGGCACTCGCGAGGGGGGCTCGGGCTCCACCTGGAGAGGGGGGCACGTCGGGCCTTGGAGCTTGGCGAGGCAGACCAGAGCGAGGCGGGGCTGCGCTCGGGCCTGCGAGGCTGAGGACGGGCGCGGCGGTCTGGAGAAGAGGCGGGGAGATGGGGGCGCCACGCTGGTCGAGGGGAGGACGACCGGGGCGGCGACGCGGCCTTGGTGCTGGCGAGGAGGAGAGGACGGGAGGAGGGAGCGATGGGATCGGGCTGTGAGCGAGGGGCTCGGGCGAGCGATGCGCGAGCGAAGGATGGCGGCGGCGGCTTGCGGGAGAGGGAGTGAGCGAGAGGAGCGCCAGGGAGTTAGGGTTAGGTGCGAGGCTGGGCCTCGGGCTGGAGTGGGCCAGTGGGATGGCCTTGGGCCAGGAGGTGGAGGCGCTAGAGGCCGGCCTGGCAGATGGGCTGCGGCTGCTCTGCTTTAAAATCTAAAAGATAAAACAGAAAAAAGAAAGGGAAAGAATAAAAAAAGGAGGAGTTAGGAATAGGCTTAGGGCAAGGGTAAAAATCCCTGGACTCACAAAAATGTCAGGAATTAATTAACATTGTTGGAGGGTCTTGTGGAGGAACCTCGATAAACGAGAAAAGAAATATTGACAAGGTTTGAGGCAAGGAATGCGAAAGAAAAGGCATGGGGAAATTATGCAAGTGTGTTGCGGTTAGTTCCAACGAATGGAATATTTATATAGCTCCCTAAATATTGAGAGGCTTTTATATGTTTTAAAGAGAAGACATTCTTCCCTCGATTTAAATGGACCGAAGGTCCACACGATTTATTTAGGTTGAGATGCAAAATAAAAAATGACATGATGGCATGATGACATGATGCAATGCAAAATAAATAACACAAGCACAAAGAACACACAAGGGAGAACCTGAAACATCTGGAATCTTCTGGAATCTTCTGGGACGTCGGTCTTCGGGCGTCACAACTCTCCCACACTAACAGAGGATCTCGACCCGAGATCCTAGAGATAGCACCGGGTAAAAACGGAAGAGGAAGAGGTAAAACAAAGTTGCTTCTTTGACAGACGAGTGAAACCAAAGAACCTTGATAGGTTGACCAAACTGAAAGAAGAATACAACGGAGATGAACGAAGTTAAAAGCACTCCGGTAAAAGGATGAACAAGGAACATTACGAGAACCTTGCAGGTTGAAAGACATGAAACAAGAGCTCACGAACCAAAAGAATATGAAACTGCAACGGTATAGCCAAGGAAAAGAATGACATAATTTGGACAGTACTTTGTCTGAAAATGGAAGGAATTAACAAGAACTAGCCAAGTTGGAATGATACTTGAAGAAATGAACAACATATTGCCTCCGAAACAATTGACAGAATGGCACAAGGGTAAGAAAGATTCAGACAGCACTCCGGTTGAAAAGAGAGGCAAAACTAGATAAGATGATGGAACTTGAATGAAGAATACAACACTCCGGTTAAATGATAAGCAAGGGAAAAAACATGATCTCGATATGACAAGATGATGGTTCGAAAGAGCAATATCACAAAGCCTCCGGAATGAAAGAATAGCATATAAATCAATGAAAGACTTGAACGGAGAAGAAAATGACAACTTCTCTCAAAATGAATTTGAAAGAGCATCCTTACGAAGAAGGGTTGAACGGAGTTATTGAAAATAATCAACAACAAAAGAATAAGCTTGATGTGGGCTTATGGAAAAACATCTCAAAATTATGAGGTGACAACCAGCCACTAACGGAAATAATTGATTTGATTGAGATCAACAAGGAGATGAAAAAACTTATCTCATCGGAATGATAAATGAAGAACTTGGTTCATTTATAAGCACCATAATAGCAACAATTCTCAAGGAAAGCTTTTAGGTGAAATACAACCCAAGATTACTCCAACAAATAAATTGAATGGTTGGAAAGATCTCCTGAACAAAGAAAATGATGGTTTTAATATCTCATTCTTGATACTCGTGATTCATGAAACGTGAAGGAATTGTCAAGAATGACATAACACCATCTGAAAAGATAAGGTAGAAAGGATTGCAATTGGAAAGCATGATGAAGAATGCTTGAGCTCCAACAAGAATCTTGATGAAGACTTCGAGGATGAATTAAATGATGAAGAACCACCATGAAAACTCCGGCAATGAAAGCATGAGAAGTGAAAGATGAAAAGAGTAAGATTCAAGGCCTGCGATGAATTAGATGGAGCTTTGAAATGATAATTGAAATAACTTGGAGCTCCGGAAAAACAAGATGAAGAAATTTAGAACCAAGGATATGATATGATGAACAAGCTCCAGACAAAAGAATTAAATCACCTTGAAGGAATAAGAATAAGGATTATGTAATGCATCTCCTTCACCAATTTAAATTGATGACAACCAAAGGATTTGGCATACTACTTATTCTCGTTGGAAAGAATTAAGAGAGATCTCGCACAAGCTCGGATAATTATTCAACAAAGCACCGGTAGGATTATGAAAAGAACAAATGAATTAATACGAAAACAAGGAAGAGTAAACTTGAACGAACCACCGTAAGAATAGGGAGACGAATGAAGAGGCATCAATTAAGAATAGTTGGCGGACGAAGTTGAAAACTGAGAACGAAGAAATATTCTGAATTGATGGCCTTCGGAGGATCACAAAGAAAAGAATTCATGAAATGCTCTGAAGGGGCATGAAAAACAATTCCCACAATCGAAACAATTATGAGGATGGCATGAAGCTAGAACCACGAATCTTCAAGAGAACGGACCAAGATTTAAGAGAAACTCTTCTTCGGTCTTCAAAATCTGAGAAGACGATGAGGTACACCACCATGAATTGTATAGGCACTCCGTAATGAAGAATTAAAAGGTTGAACCAATGATGAACAAGAATTTGAAAACGATCTTGGAGAAGGCATGTGACTGATGGGGATCATTCTTACGTCACACTTGAAAGGAATTTCAAAATAACTCCGGAAAATAATTAGAAGAGTCAGGTAAGATCCTGGGAAAAGACCTGTGGGTTAGGGCCCACTCAAAAGAAATCACCGTTGAAAAGATTGCTTGAGATATTGCACCGGTTGAATTAAATGGCTTGAATAAGATAACAATCCTCAAAAATAATTTGAACGGATTAAGAATGGAATTATGAATCTTCCGCACTCCGGATATGAATAGCAAGAGGAAAATGAATAATTGGTGCACCGGAATAAGAAAGCATTGTGAAATGAGGAAAAAGGATAAGATCAACACCGAAATCTTGAATTACATCCACCGGCAGAATTGAGAACAAAAGAATGATGAACTTGAAGCTCTTGAGCATCTTCACGATAATCACCGGATAAGAACATTGAAGGAAAAGAATGAAGAAACATCACATGAATAAAATGGATATTTCATCTGAGAATTTCTGGCTCCAAGAAAAAGAAGGGTGGGAGGGCGGGTAAAACAAGACAACTTGGGATGAATGGAACAGACAATCGTCGGATTTCTCAACGGCGTCCGTATGGAATAACTTGAAGAGAAGGCACACCGGTTGAAAAGGATTAACATGAAAATCTTGATGGTCGAGAAGAATTAACACTCCCATAGAAATATGAGAACACCGATTAAGAAAGGTATGGAATCAACATTTGACATCGAAGCAACTCGAATACCAGAATCAAATCAAAACAAAGGATAGATATGCAACATGATCTTCACAATATCATCCGAACAGAGAATTGAACGAATGAATTCCGCAGGTACATCAACTTGTCGAGAAGCCACTTGGAGAACAAAAATTAAATAAAAAAAGGAACAAGGAACAGATAGAACAAATACAAGATAGAAGTTCCGTTCGACATCTTCATGCTGAAACTCATGGAACGTGTTACAAAAGGGTTTTGCAATCCCCGGATCAGCATAGCCAAGGACCCTTTAAGATGCAACTCCCGATCGGAACAAGTCCATAAAACCACTTCACTCAATGTAGAACCCCGAACTTCATATCATGCATTCATTGGAAGAATGCCTAGAACTACTGGATGAACCCACCTATTAATTTCCGAAAGTTTCCAGTTATGCAATCAGGTGTTGGGGATACAGGGGAAGCACCGCGCACTCAACTCTAATCCTACATCCAGCTGTATCCATCCTTCAACACATAACCAGTCTTTTCCGAAAACCGTTTACCTCGGACCTTCGAAACGCATCCACTATACAAGCTATGGCAATACTCCCGAACTACCTCCCCAGTACTGGGTGATGTCGGGGTTATCTTGCCACTAACCGCATAGGAGAGTTTTCGATGTCGGCCGTCTTATGTATTCTAGTACTGCCGCGATGGATTTGTGACGACAACACCTCGGAGCTCAACTCCCCGGGACACTGCCACAACCCCTAATGACAGGAGGCATCGAGAACAATGTTCTCATCACAAAGACATCGAAACAATCCAAACAATACTCGCGAGATCCTAAAAAAAAATTGGTACATTTTTGAAAGTAGAAGAGGCAAGAGTAATCGTCAGGAGTCCTCACCAGAGTGAAAGGAGAAGAGGGGCAAAAGAAATCCTACTCTCCGATATATATAGGACTCAAAACATTTTCAAGTGTGTGCCTAGACTCAACCGTCAACGATTCGATCAATCAGTGGGGGCTTCTAGGTCGGAGAAGGCTCTGAATACCAACTTGTAATGCCCAGGATGGGACTATATCTCCTACGTGTCAAGGCACGACTTAAAGATATAAGCCCATTCTGGAATGATCGCAAGTTTGGTATCTTTGCACAACTCATGTAAAAGAGGGATTAAATTGCAAAAGGAGATAGTTGGCTTACACTCGCCACTTCACACAATACATTACATAAGCAAAACATCATTCAAAACATCACAACCCGACTACGGGTGAAGATCCAAAAGAAAGATACCAAAACAACATAAAGCCACAGGTCAGGATCGAATCCTAGTAGAAACCACTACTGATCGTCGAAACGTCACAAGCAAACGGCCACTCTCTACATCGAGCTCCCAGTGAAGAACTTGAACCAACTCCTTCATCAAACTCGGCTGAACCTGCATCTGGTGTTGTAGTATCTGTGAGCCACGAGGACTCAGCAATCCCATAACCATGGGTATCAAGACTAGCAAAGTTTTAAGGGTAGAAAGTGGTGAGGTTGCAGCAGCGGCTAAGCATAATATGGTGGCTAACTTACGAGTACAAGAATAAGATGAGCTTCTATGCAAACGGTCGCAACTAGTTGTGATCGCTAAAGATCCTGAACTACATACGAGTCAAACATAACCCCACCGTGTTCTCTTCTCAAAGTGAAAAGAGACAGTCACGGTTACTCACGCGATTGTGTGTTTTACTTCGGATCCTCTGTCAAGTTTTCTACAACCGGACATTAACAAATTCCAATCTGCCACATAACCGCGGGCACGACTTTCGAAAGATCATAACCCTGCAGGGGTGTCCCAACTTAGCCCATCACAAGCTCTCACGATTAGCTGAAGTGATAAATATAATATCATCACCCCTTATCTTAGGGAAAATCCGATCAGGCTCGGCATCCCGGTAGCACAAGACATTTCGACAATGGTAAAACAAGTCCAGCAAGACCTCCCGGTGTGTCGACACCCTGATAGTAGCCGCGCGTATCTTGTCTCAGGACACGACCGGATGGGCGATTCTACAGGTTATACCAGATACCTCGGGTTTCCCCAAGGCGGCCCCGCAGACTCCCCGTTTGGGACCAACACCATCAGCACTGGCCCCCCCTGCTATGTAGACCTCAGATAGCGCTAACTCCCTATGCAATTTAATTAATTAATTAAGTTGTTATTATGAGCAAATTAAAACCAATGTTGGGCCTTGCTGGAGGAGTTTTATTCAAAGTCGAACTGTCAAGGGGTCCCCATCCACCCATCGTGTAAGGAACGCAAAATCAAGGAACATAATGCCGGTTTATCGGCGCCTAAGGTGGCATGAGTGGAACAAAACACCGAGCAAAAGGCCAAGCTTGGGCAACGTGTTCATTATCCAATTGTTTAAAATTCATTATGCTACTCCTTAATTGGATAATTTTAGCAGGGGGGTAGTACTTCCCAATAAAGGCATCCTTGCACTTGTCCCAAGAATCTATACTATTCCTAGGCAAGGATTGAACCAGATTAAGTGCAAAGCAGCATCATCTCCAGCACCGGAGAATTGATCTTTCATAACTAGGTTCAGTAAAGCAGGTTTAATCTCATAAGAAGGTGCTGAAGTGGCAGGTGTACCAATAGGCGTGCAGATAAAGTCATTGTTGTTATGACTAGTGAAGTCACACAACTTGGTGTTCTCGGTGGAACCCATAGCAGCAGCAAGCAAGATAACTATTTTTGTGATTTTTGGTAAAGGACACTAAAGCAAAAACTGCAAGGTAAACTAACAAGACTAAAAAGCAAAGATAAAAGATAGCGTGCAACTCCCCTATCTTGAAGAGTGGAGTCCCCGGCAACGGCGCCAGAAACTTGCTTGATGCCTTCTCGCCCCTCGTTGGTTACCCCAAGTGGAAGGTTGAGATGTAGCGTAGCGGCAAATTTCCCTTGGCAAAGATACCAAGGATCGAATCCCATGAGACTCCGAGGGTCGACAAGTAGGTGTCAACGGCGCCAGAAACTTAGCGGTTGACGGGACCTGCACACAGATACAGATAACTTTGCTCCCAACGAGTATAGAGAGGTTGTCAATCCCTCCGGCCTTGTTGTTTACAAAGGATCAAACACAAGAGATAATAATGATAGCTATGACTGCAACTAGGAAATAAAAACAGGAAGTAAATAGAAGGTGTGATCAGCGGTGGTAATATGGACCGGGGTCCCATGATGTTCACTAGTGATGTCTCTCTCCCAAAAGACGATAAAACAGCAAAGCGAGGTAAACAAATTACAGCTGGGCAATTGACAGGATTATGTGCGCAAACCAATGCTAACTATGCTGCAAAGAAAGGTAGAGGCTCAAAAGCATGGGCGGTACGCCAAGGTAAGTAGACCGAAATCCATCTGCATCTACTACTAATCATCCACCTTGAGATATATATCCAGAACATCTCGCTGGTATTAAGTTGCGAATCCCACCCAAAGTGTAAACTCAAAGCAACAGACAACTGCATTAAAAGAACTTTGCGTAAAGTAAACAATCCTTGCACCCGCAAGTACAAGCACCGTTGTTTTCTCCCTTGTGGCAACAGCACATCCCCTAGACTCATGTTTCTGTCACTCAAGCTAGTCATCAGGGGGCATGAACCCACAATCAAGCATAACGCTCCCTCTTGGAGTTACTACCTACTACTTGGCCAAAGCAATAAACAGCAACGGAGAACATGCAAGAATTACTCAAGAACAAAGATATAAAAGAGGTAAATCAAATATATTACTCAAACACAATCTGAACATAGTCTCATAATCCATCAGATCCCAGCAAACTCAGCAAAGCAACAGCAGAAAGATTACATATGTGCCTCGATCATGTAGGGCAGCTCACGAGGTCTAAACCATGAAGAGCAAAGAGGGGAGGAGAACATCACATAGCTACTGATCATGGACCCATGGTCCAAGGTGGACTACTCACGACTCATCCGGGAAGCGTCCATGGTGGTGGAGAAGCTCCCGGTGGTGGTTCTCCCCTCCGGCAGGGTGCCGGGAAGAGTTCTCCTGATGCTCCTGATCTTGGAAGCGCTGCGGCGGCGGAACAGAGGCGAGATCGCAAAAAAGGGTTTTGTCCTCGAGGGTTTCGGGACGAGAGGGATATATATGCGAAGGGGGGCAGCCAGAGGCGGAGCAGGGGCCCCAGGCGCCCCCCTGGCGCGGCCAGGGGTGGGGCCGCGCCAGGTGGCCGCCTGGGCCTCCCCTGGCTCCCCTCTGGCCCATCTTTGGTTCTTCGCGAAGCTTCCTGTACGCTGATTTTTCCTGTATTTTTCCTGGAATTTTTGGAGCACTTTTAATATGGGGGAAACCTGAAATAGAAAAACAGCAGAAAACAGGAACTGGCACTGTGGTGCACTGAGTTAATAGGTTAGTCCAAATATGATCAAAAGTGTATGGAAGTGCATCAATATCATAGCAGTATCACACAAAAGAAGCATGGAGCAAGCAGAAATTATAGATACGTTTTGGACGTATCAGCACCTCGCCCAATGATACATCATTCCTTTGAACACCGCATAACTTACACTCCAACTACACATCATGATGAATCGAAGACAGTTGAGTGGCTTGGTCAATGGTTGTTGGCACATGCGACTCCACGGGAGCACGAATCTCTCGCTTGACGCCATAGAGGAAATGCAATAACAAGAAGTGGTCATCATAGCCACCTCGAACAATAATTCCTGAAATTACTTGCAATATTCATCCATAGTCACGTTGTTTGAAATGAAACATCACATTCGTTTTACTTGTGAGTAGTGTTGGAACCATACTTGTGCTCCACGTCATTCCTGAACACATGCAACTCCAAGGTCTCGTGTGTGGCTTTGTACGTTTGGACCGAGAGAACAACCTTCCCATCCAGAAACAAGCCAGGGAGATGGGTGTATGATGAAGACACGAAAATAATCAAAACATGTGTCCCTCCACACACGGGGTTGCTTATCATCCAAGTAAGGGAAGTATAATACACCGCCATTCGAGTTGTGTCATTCTGCTCCGGTTTACCTCTACCACACGATGCACCCCACCTCCATCACATAGAGACAGTACATCACTGCCAAAACCCTCATCCACACCCTACATGGTTGGTTAGGCCCATGGTATGTTGCGATGCTAGTTGGGTACCTCATGCAAATCCTGCAATCCCTTCCCCATCATAGGGCGAATGTTAGGAACGAGATAACTAATCCTTCATGTTGGATCATGAAGGAAATATGCCCTAGAGGCAATAATAAAGTTGTTAATATTTCCTTATATATCATGATAAATGTCTTTTATTCTTGCTAGAATTGTATTAACCGGAAACTTGATACATGTATGAATACATAGATGAAACAGAGTGTCCCTAGTATGCCTCTACTAAACTAGCTTATTAATCAAAGACGGTTGAGTTTCCCAACCATAGACATGTATTGTATATTGATGAACGGGGTCACATCATTAGGAGAATGATGTGATGGACAAGACCCATCCGTTAGCTTAGCATTATGATTATTTATATTGCTATTGTTTTCTTCATGACATATACATGTTCCTCTGACTATGAGATTATGCAACTCCCGAATACCGGAGGAACACCTTGTGTGCTATCAAACATCACAAGTAACTGGGTGATTATAAAGATGCTCTACATGTGTCTCCGAAGGTGTTTGTGGTGTTGGCATAGATCAAGATTAGGATTTGTCACTCCGAGTGACGGAGAGGTATCTATGGGCCCTCTCGGTAATACACATCACTATAAGCCATGCAAGCAATGTGACTAATGAGTTAGTTGCGGGATGTTGCATTACAGAACGAGTAAAGAGACTTGCCGGTAATAAGATTGAACTAGGTATGATGATACCGACGATCAAATCTCAGGCAAGTAACATACCGATGACAAAGGGAACAACGTATGTTGTTATGCGGTTTGACCGATAAAGATCTTCGTAGAATATGTAGGAGCCAATATGAGCATCCAGGTTCAGCTATTGGTTATTGACCGGAGATGTCTCTCGGTCATGTCTACATAGTTCTCGAACCTGTAGGGTCCGCACGCTTAACGTTCGATGACAATTTGTATTATGAGTTATGTGATTTGATGTACCGAAGATTGTTCGGAGTCCTGGATGAGATCACGGACATGACGAGGAGTCTCGAAATGCCCGAGACATAAAGAATGATATATTGGACGATGTTATTCGGACACCGGATGAGTTCCGGGGGTCAGCGGATAAATATCGGAGTGTTGGGGGGTTATCGGAACCCCCGGGGGAAGTAATGGGCCTTAGTGGGCTTTAGGGGAGAGGGAGGAGAGGCCACAAGGGCTAGCCACGCGCCCCCCATGGGCCTAGTCCGAATTGGACTAGGGGGAGGGGCGGAGCCCCCTCTTTCCCTCTCCCTCTCCCTCTCCTTACTTCTTCTCCTAGTTGGACTAGGAAAGGGGGGGTCCAACTCCTACTTGGGGTAGGATTTCCCCCCTTGGGCACGCCCTATGAGGCCGGCCGGCCTCCCCATTGCTCCTTTATATATGGGGGTAGGGGCACCTTAGGACACACAAGTTGACAATTGTTTTAGCCGTGTGTTGTCCCCCCTCCACAGAAACACACCTCGGTCATATTGTTGCAGTGCTTAGGTGATGCCCTGCGCCGGTAACTTCATCATCACCGTCACCACACCATCGTGCTGACATAACTCTCCCTCGGCCTCAACTGGATCAAGAGTATGAGGGATGTCATTGAGCTGAATGTGTGCTGAACACGGAGTACGTTCGGTGCTGAGACCGGTCGGATCATGAAGACGTACGACTACATCAACCGTGTTGATATAACGCTTTCACTTTCGGTCTACAAGGGTATGTGGACACACTCTTCCCGCTGGGTATGTGGACACACTCTTCCCGCTCATTGCTATGCAACCATGCCTCATGGGCAAGATGACTAAAACTTCATTCTCCGGAACTATGGAGCGAGCAACTGACTTATTGGAAATAATACATAGTGATGTATGCGGTCCGATAAATGTTGAAGCTCGCGGTGGGTATCGTTATTTTTTGACCTTCACAGATGATTTGAGCAGATATGGGTATATCTACTTAATGAAACATAAGTCTGAAACATTTGAAAAGTTCAAAGAATTTCATAGTGAAGTTGAAAATCATCATAACAAGAAAATAAAGTTTCTACGATTTGATCGTGGAGGCGAATATTTGAGTTACGAGTTTGGTCTTCATTTGAAACAATGTGGAATAGTTACACAACTCACAACACCTGGAACTGTTGGGGAACGTAGCATAATTCAATTAAATTTTCTGCGCTTTCACCAAGATCCAACTATGGAGACATCTAGCAACGAGCAAGTAAGAGTGCATCTACATACCGTTATGTAGATCGCGTGCGGAAGCTTTCGAAGAAGCGTGGATGAAGTAGTCGTACTCTTCGCGTTCTTCGTCACCGATGATCTAGCGCCGAACGGACGGCACCTCCGCGTTCAACACACGTACAGTGCAGCAACGTCACCTCCTTCTTGATCCAGCAAAGGGGGAGGAGAAGTCGTTAGAGATCCGGCAGCACGACGGCGTGATGACGGATGCAGTGGAGATCGCAGCAGGGCTTCGCCGGGCGCCCTGCGTGGGAGTATGGAGGTGTGACGGGAGGGGGAGAGGCGCCAGGGCAAGGGTGCGGCAGCCCTCTCCCCTCCCACATATATATAGGGGCCAGGGGGGTGCGCCAGGGCCCCTGCAGATCCAATCTGCAGGGGGGGCGGCCAGGGGGGAGTCCTTGCCCCCCAAGGCAAGTGGTGGCCCCCCCTTCCCTTAGGGTTTTAACCCTAGGCGCATGGGGAGGTGGGCCACTAGTGGTGCGCCAGCCCAGAGGGGCTGGACACTTCCCCTTGCGGCCTAGGGGACCCACCGGGATGGGTGGCCCCACCCGGTGGACCCCCGGGGCCCCTCCGGTGGTCCCGGGACGCTCCCGGTGACCCCCGGAGATCACCCGATGGCCGAAACCTGACTTCCTATATATCAATCTTTACCTCCGGACCATTCCGGAACTCCTCGTGACGTCCGGGATCTCATCCGGGACTCCGAACAACTTTCGGGTTTCCACATGCATTTATCTCTACGACCCTAGCGTTACCGAACCTTAAGTGTGTAGACCCTACGGGTTCGGGAGACACGTAGACATGACCGAGACGACTCTCCGGTCAATAACCAACAGCGGGATCTGGATACCCATGTTGGTTCCCACGTGTTCCTCGATGATCTTCATCGGATGAACCACCGTGTCAAGGATTCACTCAATCCCGTATGTTATTCCCTTTGTCCATCGGTACGGTACTTGCCCGAGATTCGATCGTCGGTATTCCCGATACCTTGTTCAATCTCGTCATGGCAAGTCTCTTTACTCGATCCGTAATCCATCATCCCGTGACTAACTACTTAGTCACATTGAGCTCATTATGATGATGTCTTACCGAGTGGGCCCAGAGGTACCTCTCCGTCATACGGAGTGACAACATCCCAGTCTCGGTTCGTACCAACTCAACAGACACTTTCGGAGATACCCGATGCGTACCTTTATAGCCACCCATTTACGTTGTGACGTTTAGCACACCCAAAGTACTCCTACGGTATCCGGGAGTTGTACAACCTCATGGTCTAAGGAATAAATATTTGACACCGAAAAGCTTATGCATTACGAACTATACGATCTCGTGTTATGCTCAAGTTTGGGTCTTGTCCATCACATCATTCTCCTAATGATGTGATCTCGTTATCACCGACATCCCATGTCCATGGTCAGGAAACCGTGACCATCTGTTGATCAACGAGCTGGTAACTAGAGGCCTACCAGGGACTCATTGTGGTCTGTGTATTCACACATGTATCGCTGTTTCCGTACAATACAATTCAAGCATGAATAACAGACAATTATCATGAACAAGGAGATATAATAATAATGCTTTTATTATTGCCTCTAGGGCATATCTCCAACAGTCTCCCACTTGCACTAGAGTCAATAATCTAGTTACATTGTGATGAATCGAACACCCATAGAGTTCTGGTGTTGATC
The DNA here is from genome assembly GCA_902687465.1 of Secale cereale. Classification (NCBI taxonomy): domain Eukaryota; kingdom Viridiplantae; phylum Streptophyta; class Magnoliopsida; order Poales; family Poaceae; genus Secale; species Secale cereale. Next base: position 580,721,845 of record LR738709.1, read on the forward strand.
ATGTTTCGCTCGTGAAAGAGGTTTAGTCAACGGGTCTGCGACATTCAGATCCGTATGCACTTTACAAATATCTATGTCTCCATCCTGAACATAATTCCGGATGGAGTTGAAACGGCGCTTGATGTGCTTGGTCTTCTTGTGAAACCTGGGCTCCTTGGTAATAGCAATAGCACCAGTGTTGTCACAGAAGAGTCATCGGGCTTGACGCGCTTGGAATGACTCCTAGGTCGGTGATGAACTCCTTCATCCAGACTCCTTCCTGCGCTGCTTCAGAAGCAGCTATGTACTCCGCTTCACATGTAGACGCTGCCACCACGCTCTGTTTGCAACTGCACCAGCTGACTGCCCCTCCGTTCAAAATATACACGTATCCGGTTTGAGACTTAGAGTCATCCAGATCTGTGTCGAAGCTAGCATCGACGTAACCCTTTACGACGAGCTCTTCGTCACCTCCATAAACGAGAAACATATCCTTAGTCCTTTTCAGGTACTTCTGGATGTTCTTGACCGCTGTCCAGTGTTCCGTATCGGGATCACTTTGGTACCTCCCTACCAAACTTATGGCAAGGTTCACATCAGGTCTGGTACACAGCATGGCATACATGATAGAACCTATGGCCGAGGCATAGGGAATGACACTCATCTTTTCTCTATCTTCTGCCGTGGTCGGCGACTGAGCCTTGCTCAATCTCATACCTTGCAAAACAGGCAAGAATCCTTTCTTTGACTGATCCATATTGAACTTCTTCAATATTTTGTCAAGGTATGTACTTTGTGAAAGACCGATGAGGCGTCTCGATCTATCTCTATAGATTTTGATGCCTAATATGTAAGCAGCTTCTCCAAGGTCCTTCATTGAAAAACTTTTATTCAAGTAGGCCTTTACATTTTCCAAGAATTCTATATCATTTCCCATCAGCAATATGTCATCCACATATAATATGAGAAATGCCACAGAGCTCCCACTCACTTTCTTGTAAATACAGGCTTCTCCATAAGTCTGTATAAAGCCAAACGCTTTGATCACCTCATCAAAGCGAATATTCCAACTCCGAGATGCTTGCACCAGCCCGTAAATCGAGCGCTGGAGCTTGCATACCTTGTTAGCATTCTCTGGATCGACAAAACCTTCCGGTTGCATCATATACAACTCTTCCTTGAGGAAGCCGTTAAGGAATGTTGTTTTGACGTCCATTTGCCATATCTCATAATCATAGAATGCGGCAATAGCTAACATGATTCTGACTGACTTCAGCATCGCTACGGGAGAGAAAGTCTCGTCGTAGTCAATCCCTTGAACTTGTCGATAACCCTTAGCGACAAGCCGAGCCTTATAGATGGTCACATTACCATCCGCGTCTGTCTTCTTCTTAAATATCCATTTGTTTTCTATGGCGTGCCTATCATCAGGCAAGTCCACCAAAGTCCATACTTTGTTTTCATACATGGATTCTATCTCGGATTTCATGGCTTCAAGCCATTTATTGGAATCTGGGCCCGCCATTGCTTCTTCATAGTTCGAAGGTTCACCGTTGTCTAACAACATGATTTCCAGGACAGGATTGCCGTACCACTCTGGTGCGGAACGTGCCCTTGTGGACCTTCGAAGTTCAGTAGTAACTTGATCTGTTTCTTCATGATCATCATCATCAACTTCCTCCCTTGTCGGTGCAGGCACCTCAGGAACAGTTTACTGCGCTGCGCTACTTTCCGGTCCAGGAGGGGTGACTGTCACCTCATCAAGTTCTACTTTCCTCCCACTCACTTCTTTCGAGAGAAACTCTTTCTCCAGAAAGCATCCATTCTTGGCAACAAAGACTTTGCCTTCGGATCTGTGGTAGAAGGTGTACCCAATTGTTTCCTTTGGGTATCCTATGAAGACGCATTTTTTTGATTTGGGTTCGAGCTTTTCAGGTTGAAGTTTCTTGACATAAGCATCGCAACCCCAAACTTTCAGAAACGACAACTTCGGTTTCTTGCCAAACCAAAGTTCATACGGAGTCGTCTCAACGGATTTCGACGGAGCCCTATTTAAAGTGAATGCGGCAGTCTCTAAAGCATAACCCCAAAAAGATAGCGGTAAATCGGTGAGGGACATCATAGATCGCACCATGTCCAACAGAGTACGATTTTGACGTTCCGACACACCGTTACGTTCAGGTGTTCCGGGCGGTGTCAATTGTGAAACAATTCCACAGCTCCTAAGGTGTGTGCCAAATTCATGACTTAAATATTCACCCCCACGATCCGATCGCAAGAACTTTATTTTTCTGTCACGTTGATTCTCAACCTCATTCTGAAATTCCTTGAACTTTTCAAAGGTCTCAGACTTGTGTTTCATCAAATAGATATACCCATATCTACTCAAGTCATCCGTGAGGGTGCGAACATAACGGTAGCCTCCGCGAGCCTCAACACTCATTGGACCGCACACATCGGTATGTATGATTTCCAACAAGTTGGTTGCTCGCTCCATTGTTCCGGAGAACGGAGTCTTGGTCATCTTGCCCAAGAGGCATGGTTCGCACGTGTCAAATGATTCATAATCAAGAGACTCTAGAAGTCCATCTGAATGGAGCTTCTTCATACGTTTGACACCAATATGACCAAGGCGGCAATGCCACAAGTATGTGGGACTATCATTATCAACTTTACATCTTTTGGCATCTACACTATGAATATGTGTATCACTACGTTCGAGATTCATCAAAAATAAACCATTGACCAGTGGGGCATGACCATAAAACATATCTCTCAAATAAATAGAACAACCATTATTCTCCGATTTGAAAGAGTAGCCATCTCGCATAAGACGAGATCCAGAAACAATGTTCATGCTCAAAGCTGGTACTAAATAACAATTATTGAGGTTTAAAACTAATCCCGAGGGTAGATGTAGAGGCAGCGTGCCGACGGCGATCACATCGACCTTGGAACCATTCCCGACGCGCATCGTCACCTCATCCTTCGCCAGTCTCCGTTTATTCCGCAGCTCCTGTTTTGAGTTACAAATGTGAGCAACTGCACCGGTATCGAATACCCAGGAGCTACTACGAGTGCTGGTAAGGTACACATCAATAACATGTATATCATATATACCTTTGACGTTGCCGGCCTTCTTGTCTGCTAAATATTTGGGGCAGTTCCGCTTCCAGTGACCCGTTCCCTTGCAATAAAAGCACTCTGTCTCAGGCTTGGGTCCATACTTTGGCTTCTTCCCGGCAACAGGCTTGCCAAGCGCGGCAACTCCCTTGCCGTCCTTCTTGAAGTTCTTCTTACCCTTGCCTTTCTTGAACTTAGTGGTTTTATTGACCATCAACACTTGATGTTCTTTCTTGATGTCCACCTCCGCTGATTTCAGCATCGAATACACCTCGGGAATGGACTTCTCCATCCCCTGCATATTGAAGTTCAACACGAAGCTCTTGAAGCTTGGTGGGAGCGACTGGAGGATTCTGTCAACGACCGCTTCATCTGGGAGATTCATTCCCAGCTGAGACAAGCGGTTGTGCAATCCTGAAATCTTGAGGATGTGCTCACTGACAGAACTGTTCTCCTCCATCTTACAGCTGTAGAATGCGTCGGAGACATCATATCTCTCGACTCGGGCATGAGCTTGGAAAACCATTTTCAGCTCTTCGAACATCTCATATGCTCCGTGGTGCTCAAAACGTTTTTGGAGCCCCGATTCTAAACTGTAAAGCATGCTGCACTGAACCAGGGAGTAATCATCACTACGTGACTGCCAGACGTTCAAAACGTCTTGGGCCGCATCGGGAGCAGGTGCATCACCTAGCGGTGCTTCTAGGACATATGATCTCTTGGCAGCTATGAGGATAATCCTCAGGTTACGGACCCAATCCGTATAGTTGCTACCATCGTCTTTTAGCTTGGTTTTCTCTAGGAACGCGTTGAAGTTGAGGGAAACCTGAGCGTGGGTCATTTGATCTACAAGAGATATTGTAAAGAATTTAGACTAAGTTCATGATAATTAAGTTCATCTTAATCAAATTTTAATGAACTCCCACTCAGAATGACATCTCTCTAGTCATCTAAGTGATACACGATCCGAATCGAGTAGTCCGTGTCCGATCATCACGTGAGACGGACTAGTCATCAACGGTGAACATCTTCATGTTGGTCGTATCTTCTATACGACTCGTGTTCGACCTTTCGGTCTTCCGTGTTCCGAGGCCATGTCTGTACATGCTAGGCTCGTCAAGTGAACCCTAAGTGTATCGCGTGTGTAAATCTGTCTTACACCCGTTGTATGCGAACGTTAGAACCTATCACACCCGATCATCACGTGGTGCTTCGGAGCAACGAACTTTAGCAACGGTGCACAGTTAGGGGAAACACAATACTTTAAATTTTAGTGAGAGATCATCTTATTTACTACCGTCGTTCTAAGTAAACAAGATGCATAAACATGATAAACATCACATGCAATCAATTAAAGTGACATGATATGGCCAATATCATCTTGCTCCTTGGATCTCCATCTTCGGGGCACCATGATCATCTTGTCACCGGCTCGACACCATGATCTTCATCATCATGATCTTCATCGTCGTGTCTTGAAGAAGTCGTCACGCCAACTATTACTTCTACTACTATAGCTAACGTTTAGCAATGAAGTAAAGTAATTACATGGCGTTATTCAGTGACACGCAGGTCATACAATAATTAAGACAACTCCTATGGCTCCTGCCGGTTGTCAAGTTCATCGACATGCAAGTCGTGATTCCCTATTACAAAAACATGATCAATCTCATACATCACATATATCATTCATCACATCTTCGTTCTTGGCCATACCACGTCACAAAACACATGCTGCAAAAACAAGTTAGACGTCCTCTAATTGTTGTTGCAAGTTTTACGTGGCTTCTATAGGATTTCTAGCAAGAACGTTTCTTACCTACGCCAAAACCACAACGTGATTTGTCAACTTCTATTTACCCTTCATAAGGACCCTTTTCATCGAATCCGATCCGACTAAAGTAGGAGAGACAGACACCCGCCAGCCACCTTATGCATCTAGTGCATGTCTGTCGGTGGAACCAGTCTCACGTAAGCGTACGTGTAAAGTCGATCCGGGCCGCTTCATCCCACAATACCGCCGAATCAAGATTGACTAGTAATGGTAAGAAAGTTGAACAAAACCAAACGCCCACAACTGTTTGTGTTCTACTCGTGCAAGATGCTACGCATAAAACCTAGATCAGATGCCACTGTTGGGGAACGTAGCATAATTCAATTGAATTTTCTGCGCTTTCACCAAGATCCAACTATGGAGACATCTAGCAACGACCAAGTAAGAGTGCATCTACATACCGTTATGTAGATCGCGTACGGAAGCTTTCGAAGAAGCGTGGATGAAGTAGTCGTACTCTTCGCGTTCTTCGTCACCGATGATCTAGCGCCGAACGGACGGCACCTCCGCGTTCAACACACGTACGGTGCAGCAACGTCACCTCCTTCTTGATCCAGCAAAGGGGGAGGAGAAGTCGTCAGAGATCTGGCAGCACGACGGCGTGATGACGGATGCAGTGGAGATCGCAGCAGGGCTTCGCCGGGCGCCCTGCGTGGGAGTATGGAGGTGTGACGGGAGGGGGAGAGGCGCCAGGGCAAGGGTGCGGCAGCCCTCTCCCCTCCCACATATATATAGGGGCCAGGGGGGTGCGCCAGGGCCCCTGCAGATCCAATCTGCAGGGGGGCGGCGGCCAGGGGGGAGTCCTTGCCCCCCCAAGGCAAGTGGTGGCCCCCCCTCCCCTTAGGGTTTTAACCCTAGGCGCATGGAGAGGTGGGCCACTAGTGGTGCGCCAGCCCAGAGGGGCTGGACACTTCCCCTTGCGGCCTAGGGGCCCCACCGGGATGGGTGGCCCCACCCGGTGGACCCCCGGGGCCCATCCGGTGGTCCCGGGACGCTCCCGGTGACCCCCGGAGATCACCCGATGGCCGAAACCTGACTTCCTATATATCAATCTTTACCTCCGGACCATTCCGGAACTCCTCGTGACGTCCGGGATCTCATCCGGGACTCCGAACAACTTTCGGGTTTCCACATGCATTTATCTCTACGACCCTAGCGTTACCGAACCTTAAGTGTGTAGACCCTACGGGTTCGGGAGACACGTAGACATGACCGAGACGACTCTCTGGTCAATAACCAACAGCGGGATCTGGATACCCATGTTGGTTCCCACGTGTTCCTCGATGATCTTCATCGAATGAACCACCGTGTCAAGGATTCACTCAATCCCGTATGTTATTCCCTTTGTCCATCGGTACGGTACTTGCCCGAGATTCGATCGTCGGTATTCCCGATACCTTGTTCAATCTCATCATGGCAAGTCTCTTTACTCGATCCGTAATCCATCATCCCGTGACTAACTACTTAGTCACATTGAGCTCATTATGATGATGTCTTACCGAGTGGGCCCAGAGGTACCTCTCCGTCATACGGAGTGACAACATCCCAGTCTCGGTTCGTACCAACTCAACAGACACTTTCGGAGATACCCGATGCGTACCTTTATAGCCACCCATTTACGTTGTGACATTTAGCACACCCAAAGTACTCATACGGTATCCGGGAGTTGTACAACCTCATGGTCTAAGGAATAAATATTTGACACCGAAAAGCTTATGCATTACGAACTATACGATCTCGTCTTATGCTCAAGTTTGGGTCTTGTCCATCACATCATTCTCCTAATGATGTGATCCCGTTATCACCGACATCCCATGTCCATGGTCAGGAAACCGTGACCATCTGTTGATCAACGAGCTGGTAACTAGAGGCCTACCAGGGACTCATTGTGGTCTCTGTATTCACACATGTATCGCTGTTTCCGTACAATACAATTCAAGCATGAATAACAGACAATTATCATGAACAAGGAGATATAATAATAATGCTTTTATTATTGCCTCTAGGGCATATCTCCAACAGGAACACCACAGCGTAATGGTGTGTCCGAACGTTGTAACCGTACTTTATTAGATATGGTGCAATCTATGTCTCTTACTGATTTACCACTATCGTTTTGGGGTTACGCTTTAGAGATAGCTGCATTCACATTAAATAGGGAACCATCTAAATCTGTTGAGACGACACCTTATGAACTGTGGTTTGGCAAGAAACCCAAGTTGTCGTTTCTTAAAGTTTGGGGCTGCGATGCTTATGTGAAAAAGCTTCAACCTGATAAGCTCGAACCCAAATCAGAGAAATGTGTCTTCATAGGATATCCAAAGGAAACTATTGGTTACACCTTCTATCCCAGATCTGAAGGCAAGATATTCGTTGCTAACAATCCATCCTTTCTAGAGAAGGAGTTTCTCTCGAAAGAAGTGAGTGGGAGGAAAGTAGAACTTGATGAGGTAATTGTACCTTCTCCCGCATTGGAAAGTAGTTTATCACTGAAATTAGTTCTTGTGATTCCTACACCAATCAATGAGGAAGCTAATGATGACGATCATGAAACTTCAGATCAAGTTACTACTGAACCTCGTAGGTCAACCAGAGTACGTTCCGCACCAGAGTGGTACGGAAATCCTGTTTTGGAAGTCATGTTACTAGACCATGACGAACCTACGAACTATGAGGAAGCGATGATGAGCCCAGATTCCGCAAAATGGCTGGAGGCCATGAAATCTGAGATGGGATCCATGTATGAGAACAAAGTATGGACTTTGGTTGACTTGCCCGATGATCGGCAAGCAATTGAAAATAAATGGATCTTTAAGAAGAAGACTGACGCCGATGGTAATGTTACTGTCTACAAAGCTCGACTTGTTGCGAAAGGTTTTCGAGAAGTTCAAGGAGTTAACTACGATGAGACTTTCTCACCCGTAGCGATGCTTATGTCTACCCGAATCATGTTAGCAATTGACGCGTTTTATGATTATGAAATCTGGCATATGGATGTCAAAAGTGCATTCCCTAATGGATATCTTAAGGAAGAGTTGTATATGATGCAACCAGAAGGTTTTGTCGATCCTAAAGGTGCTGACAAAGTGTGCAAGATCCAGCGATCCATCTATGGACTGGTGCAAGCATCTCGGAGTTGGAATATACGCTTTGATGAGGTGATCAATGCATATGGATTTGTACAGACGTTTGGAGAAGCCTGTATTTACAAGAAAGTGAGTGGGAGCTCTGTAGAATTTCTAATATTATATGTGGATGACATATTGTTGATTGAAAATGATATAGAATTTCTGGATAGCATAAAAGGATACTTGAATAAGAATTTTTTTCAATGAAAGACATCTGTGAAGCTGCTTATATATTGGGCATCAAGATCTATAGAGATAGATCAAGACGCTTAATTGGACTTTCACAAAGCACATACCTTGATAAAGTTTTGAAGAAGTTCAAAATGGATCAGTCAAAGAAAGGGTTCTTTCATGTGTTACAAGGTGTGAAGTTGAGTCAGACTCAATGCCCGACCACTGCAGAAGATAGAGTGAAAATGAAAGGCATTCCCTATGCTTCAGTCATAGGTTCTATTATGTATGCAATGCTATGTACCAGACCTGATGTGTGCCTTGCTATATGTCTAGTAGGGAGGTACCAAAGTAATCCAGGAGTGGATCACTGGACAGCTGTCAAGAACATCCTGAAGTATCTGAAAAGGATGAAGGATATGTTTCTCGTTTATGGAGGTGACAAAGAGCTCGTCGTAAACGGTTACGTTGATGCAAGCTTTGACACTGATCCGGATGACTCTAAGTCACAGACCGGATACATATTTTTGTTGAACGTTGGAGCTGTCACTTGGTGCAGTTCCAAGCAGAGCGTCGTGGCGAGATCTACGTGTGAAGCAGAGTACATTGCTGCTTCGGAAGTAGCAAATGAAGGAGTCTCAATGAAGGAGTTCATATCCGATCTAGGTGTAATACCTAGTGCATCGGGTCCAATGAAAATCTTTTGTGACAACACTGGAGTAATAGCCTTGGCAAAGGAATCCAGGTTTCACAAGAGAACCAAGCACATCAAGAGATGCTTCAACTCTATCCGCGATCAAGTCAAGGAGGGAGACATAGAGATTTGCAAAATACATACGGATCTGAATGTAGCAGACCCGTTAACTAAGCCTCTTCCACGAGCAAAACATGATCAGCACCAAGACTCCATGGGTGTTAAAATTATTACTATGTAGTCTAGATTATTGACTCTAGTGCAAGTGGGAGACTATAGGAAATATGCCCTGGAGGCAATAATAAAGTTGTTATTTATATTTCCTTATATATCATGATAAATGTATTTTATTCATGCTAGAATTTTATTAACCGGAAACTTGATACATGTGTGAATACATAGACGAAACAGAGTGTCCCTAGTATGCCTCTACTAGACTAGCTCGTTAATCAAAGATGGTTGAGTTTCCGAACCATAGAAATGTATTGTCATTTGATGAACAGGATCACATCATTAGGAGAATGATGTGATGGACAAGACCCATCCGTTAGCTTAGCATTACGATCGTTTAGTTTTGTTGCTATTGCTTTCTTCATGACTTATACATGTTCCTCTGACTATGAGATTATGCAACTCCCGAATACCGAAGGAACACCTTGTGTGCTCTTAAATGTCAAAACGTAACTGGTTGATTATAAAGATGCTCTACAGGTGTCTCCGAAGGTGTTTGTGGTGTTGGCATAGATCAAGATTAGGATTTGTCACTCCGAGTGTCGGAGATGTATCTCTAGGCCCTCTCGGTAATACACATCACTATAAGCCTTGCAAGCAATGTGACTAATGAGTTAGTTGCGGGATGTTGCATTACGGGACGAGTAAAGAGACTTGCTAGTAATGAGATTGAACTAGGTATGATGATACCGACAATCGAATCACAGGCAAGTAACATACCGATAAAAAAGGGAACAACGCATGTTGTTATGCGGTTTGACCGATAAAGATCTTCATAGAATATGTAGGAGCCAATATGAGCATCCAGGTTCCGCTATTGGTTATTGACCGTAGATCTGTCTCGGTCATGTCTACATAGTTCTCGAACCCGTAGGGTCCGCACGCTTAACGTTCGATGACGATTTGTATTATGAGTTATGTGATTTGATGTACCGAAGGTTGTTCGGAGTCCCGGATGAGATCTCGCACGAGACGAGGATTCTCGAAATGGTCGAGACATAAAGAATTATATATTGGACGATGCTATTCGAACAATGGATGAGTTCCGAGGGTCATCGGATAAATATCGGAGTGTCGGGGGGTTATCGCAACCCCCGGGAGAAGTAATGGGCCTTAGTGGTCTTTAGGGAAGAGAGAGGAGAGGCCACAAGGGCAGGACGCACGCGCCCCATGGGCCTAGTCTGAATTCGACTAGGGGGAGGGGCGGCGCCCCCTCTTTCCCTCTCCCAATCCCTCTCCTCCCTTCTTCTCCTAGTTGGACTAGGAAAGGGGGGGTCCAACTCCTACTTGGAGTAGGATTGTCCCCCTTGGGCGCGCCCTATGAGGCCGGTCGGCCTGCCCCTTGCTCCTTTATATACGGGGGCAGGGGGCACCTTAGGACACACAAGTTGAAAATTATTTTAGCCATGTGCGGTGTCCCCCTCCACAGAAACACACCTCGCTCATTGATACGTCTCCGTCATATCTATAATTTTTGATTGTTCCATGCCAATATTCTACAACTTTCATATACGTCTGGCAACTTTTTATACTATTTTTTGGGACTAACATATTGATCCAGTGCCAGTGTCAGTTCCTATTTGTTGCATGTTTTTTGTTTCGCAGAATATGCATATTAAACGGAGTCCAAATGGGATAAAAACGGACGAAGATTTTTTTGGAATATATGTGAATTTTGGGAAGCGGAACCAACGTGAGATGAGGCCCAAGTGGACCACGAGGCTGAGGGGTGCCCCTGGGCCCTCGCGGCCACTCCATAAGGCGGTTGATGCCCTTCTTTCGCCGCAAGAAAGCTAATTTATGGATAAAAATCGTGTCCAAAAATCAGCCCAATCGGAGTTACGGATCTCCGGGAATTTAAGAAATGGTGGAAGGCCACAATTTGAGAACGCAGAAACAGAGAGAGACAGAGAGACAGATCCAATCTCGGAGGGGCTCTCGCCCCTCCCATGCCATGGAGACCATGGACCAGAGGGGAAACCCTTCTCCCATCTAGGGAGAAGGTCAAGGAAGGATAAGAAGGAGGGGGGGCTCTCTCCCCCTCGCTTCCGGTGGCACCAGAGAGCCGCCGGGGCCATCATCGTCACCGTAATCTACACCAACAACTTCACCGCCGTCATCACCAACTCTTCCCTCCTCTATGCAGCGGTGTAACCCCTCTTCTACCCACTATAATCTCTTTTTTAAACATGGTGTTCAACGCTATATATTATTTCCCAATGATGTATGGCTATCCTATGATGTTTGAGTAGATCCGTTTTGTCCTATGGGTTAATTGATGATCGTGATTGGTTTGAGTTGCATGTTTTATTATTGGTGTTGTCCTATGGTGCTCACCATATCACGCAAGCATGAGGGATCCCCGCTGTAGGGTTTTCAATATGTTCATGATTTGCTTATGGTGGGTGGCGTGAGTGACAGAAGCACATACCCGAGTAAGTAGGTTGTTTGCGTATGGGAATAAAGAGGACTTGATACTTTAATGCTATGGTTGGGTTTTACCTTAATGATCTTTAGTAGTTGCGGATGCTTGCTAGAGTTCCAATCATAAGTGCATATGATCCAAGAAGAGAAAGTATGTTAGCTTATGCCTCTCCCTCAAATAAGATTGCAATAGTGATCACCGGTCTAGTTATCCATTGCCTAGGGACAAATAACTTTCCCGTGACAAAAGCTCTCTACTAAAACTAATTTAGGTGTGTCTTTAGCTTAACAGCCCCTAGGTTTTATTTACGCGCTCTTTATTATCTTGCAAACCTATCCCACAGAAACTACAAACTACTTCTAGTTTCATACTTGTTCTAGGTAAAGTAAATGTCAAGCGTGCGTAGAGTTGTATCGGTGGTCGATAGAACTTGAGGGAATATTTGTTCTGCCTTTAGCTCCTCGTTGGGTTCGACGCTCTTACTTATCGAAAGAGGCTACAATTGATCCCCTACACTTTGTGGGTTATCAAGACCTTTTTCTGGCGCCGTTGCCGGGGAGCAATAGCGTGGGGTGAATATTCTCGTGTGTGCTTGTTTGCTTTATCACTAAGTAGTATTTTTTGTGTGCTCTTGTTTTGTATCTTTAGTTATGTGTACGAAATGCAAAACACCAAAAAAATAGTGGTACCTACTGAACCAATGGTTGAAGTACCACTCAAAATCTATCACACTACTGAAGCTTATTACTTGGATCATCTTCGATCCCTATGTGCTCGGGCTGAAACCCCAACTAGCTTAGTTGAGGGGAAATCTTTAGATGAACATGCTTGTTATGTGCGACACCGCATATTTGAAAAGGGGGAACTTTTACTCGATCAAATTCATCGTTTGCAATGTTATGCTTGGAATTTATGTGAAATATATGATTTTACTTGTTGTTCTCAAGACCCTACGAAACACCTTCCTTACCAATGTGAGTTTAGTGATAATGGAATCGTATCTTCGTATGCTAGGGGTGTTTATAATTACTATGATGTTCAAAAAATTGAAGAATTTGTTGCTTTTAAGGGTGCTTATGAAATTGCTTATTTTATTGAAAAGTATGATGCTACTCTTTACAAATCTGAAGAAAAAATATCATATTTAAATATTGTTATGATAATTATGATTCTAATGCCTATGTTAAACCATATATTGAGGACTCCTCCGCTGTCCAAGAAGAGACTAATATTTTGCAGGAGTCTATGGAAGAAGAAATTAATGACATTGTGAGCTCATTGGATGAAAAGGTGAGGAGGAGAGCGAAGAACAAAAGGAGGAAGAGTGGATTAGCTACACGTGCCCACCTTGTAATGAGAGTACCTCTTCAACTCATACATTGTTTAATTTCCCTTCGTGCTTACCGAAGGATGAATGCTATGATGATTGTTATCATCCCGTTGATTCTTTTGAAATATCCCTTTTTGATGATGCTTGCTATGCTTGTGGCCAAGATGCCAATATGAATTATGCTTATGGAGATGAACTTGCTATAGTTCCTTATGTTAAACATGAGATAGTTGCTATTGCACCCACACATGATAGTCCTATTAGCTTTTTGAATTCTCCAAACTACACTATATTGGAGAAGTTTGCATTTATTAAGGATTATATTGATGGGTTGACTTTTTCCGTTGCACATGATGTTTTTGATGAATATAATATGCATGTGCTTGCTGCTCCTACTTGCATTTATTATGATAGAGGAACTACATCTCCGCCTCTCTATGTTTCCAACACGATAAAATTGCAAGAAACTGCTTATACTATGCATTGGCCTTTACTTGATGTGCATGAATTATTCTCGTATGACATGCCTATGCATAGGAAGAGAGTTAGACTTCTTTTTTGCATGACACATATCACTTTGTGCTCACTACTAAATGCCAAATCATTGCTAATTAAAATTGGCTATCATATACCTTGGGATCCGGGTGGATCCATTACTTGAGCACTATATGCCTAGCTTAATGGCTTTAAAGAAAGCGCTGCCAGGAAGACAACCCGGAAGTTTTAGAGAGTCATTTATTTCTATTTTGTGCTTTTATAAAGTTTAAAAACAAAAAAAATAAATAGGGGAACCTAAACTTTTTCAAAAAGAAAAGTGAAAGTAAGAAGGACGAGCACCGTTGAAATGGGGGAGCTCCTTGAACTTTGTTCATGGCCATGGAAACTTTGCAAATCTTGAATTACAGAAACTTTTCAACAAAAATAATTATCCCCTTGTAAAATTACATTGTATTATAAAAATAATGTGCCAAGAGTTTCCTTTAGGATGATTAAACTGCTTGTTGGTTTGTGCGGTGCAAAAACAGAAACTTTGGCTGTAGTGCGCGATTTTACATTTTTTTTCACTGGAACGTCGAAAGGATCTGAAACTATTTGCAAAGTCTTGCTATACAAATTGTTGTTTTTCCTAATTTTTAGGGTTACAGAAGTATGGTTAATGTTCATATTACTACAGACTGACCTGTTTTCACAGATTGCTGTTATAGCTTCATTATTTGCATATGTTTGAATTCTTATTGATGCTTCCTTGACTTGGGGCCATAGAATTGTGATAGCATACAGTAGGTAATGTTTGTTTATAATTATACAATAATGTTAGAGCAGTACATGATGGGATTTTATTGATCATATGCACTAACCCCGCCACTAAAAGTCCGGTTAAGTTTTGTGTGGATGAAGTGTTCAGAGATCGAGGAGGTCTCGATGTGAGAAGAAGGAGGAGAGGCAAGAGCTCAATCTTGGGGATGCCCAAGGCACCCCAAGTAAATATTCAAGGAGACTCAAGCGTCTAAGCTTGGGGATGCCCCGGAAGGCATCCCACCTTTCTTCAACAAGTATCGGTATGTTTTCGGATTCGTTTCATTCACATGATATGCGTAAACTCTTGGAGCGTTGTGTGCTTTTTATTTTTCCTTTTAATAAATGCACCATGCTGGTATGAGATAGTCCTTGGTTGATTTATAGAATGCTCTTTGCACTTCACTTATATCCTTTGAGTATGGCTTTATAGAATGCTTCTTGTGCTTCACTTATATCATTTGAAGTTTGGATTGCTTGTTTCTCCTCACATAGAAAACCGCCACTCGTAGAATGCTCTTTTGCTTCACTTATATTTGTTAGAGCGTGGGCATATCTTTTGTAGAAAGAATTAAACTCTCTTGCTTCACTTATATCTATTTAGAGAGTTGATGGGAATTGGTCATTCACATGGTTAGTCATAAAATCCTAGATAAACTTGTAGATCGCTGAATATGATATTTTTGATTCCTTGCAATAGTTTTGCGATATAAAGATGGTGATATTAGAGTCATGCTAGTGGGTAGTTGTGGATTGTAGAAATACTTGTGTTCAGGTTTGTGATTCCCGAAGCATGCACGTAAGGTGAACCATTATGTGATGAAGTCGGAGATGATTTATTTTTTGATTGTCATCCTTTGTGTGGAGGTCGGGATCGCGCGATGGTTAACTCCTACGAACCCTTCCCCTAGGAGCATGCGTGTAGTACTTTGTTTCGATGGCTAATAAATTTTTGCAATAAGTATGTGAGTTCTTTATGACTAATGTTGAGTCCATGGATTATACGCACTCTCACCCTTCCACCTTGCTAGCCACTCTAGTACCGTGCAATTTTCGCCAGTGCATCAAACCACCTTATACCCTTCCTCAAAACAGCCACCATACCAACCTATTATGGCATTTACATAGCCATTCCGAGATATATTTCCATGTAACTCCACCGTTCCGTTTATTATGACACGCACCATCATTGTCATATTGCCTTGCATGATCGTAAGATAGCTAGCATGATGTTTCCATGGCTTGTCCATTTTTTGATGTCATTGCTATGCTAGATCATTGCACATCCTGGTACACCGCCGGAGGCATTCACATAGAGCCATATTTTGTTCTAACTTCGAGTTGTAATCTTTGAGTTGTAAGTAAATAAAAGTGTGATGATCTTCATTATTAGAGCATTGTCCCGTGTGAGAAAAAAAAAGAGAAAGGCCAAATAAAAAAAGAGATGGCCCAAAAAAAGAGGGGGGCTAAAAAAAGAAAAGCCCCTCCAAAAAAAAGAGAGAAGGGACAATGTTACTATCCTTTTACCACAGTTGTGCTTCATCATAGCACCATGTTCTTCATGATAGAGAGTCTCCTATGTTGACACTTTCATATACTAGTGGGAATTTTCATTATACAACTTGGCTTGTATATTCCAACGACGGGCTTCCTCAAATGCCCTAGGTTTTCATGAGCAAGCAAGTTGATGCACACCCACTAGTTTTCTTTTTGAGCTTTCATACACTTATAGCTCTAGTGCATCCGTTACATGGCAATCCCTACTCACTCAAATTGATATCGATTAATGAACATCTCCATAGACCATTGATTTGCGTAGTTGATGTGAGACTTTCTCCCTCCTTTTGTCTATCACCACCTTCTATTCCACCCAAAGTGCTATGTCCATGGCTCACGCTCATGTATTGCGTGAAAGTTGAAAAGGTTTGAGAATACTAAAGTATGAAACAATTGCTTGGCTAAAACCGGGGTTGTGCATGATTCAAATACTTTGTGTGGTGAAGATGGAGCATAACCAGACCATATGATTTTGTAGGGATAACTTTATTTGGCCATGTTATTTTCAAAAGACATGATTGCGTTATTAGTATGCTTGAAGTATTATTGTCTTAATGTCAAATGATAGACTATTGCTTTGAATCACTCGTGTCTTAATATTCATGCCATGATTAGATTACATGATCAAGATTATGCTAGGTAGCATTCCACATCAAAAATTATCTTTTTTATCATTTACCTACTCGAGGACGAGTAGAAATTAAGCTTGCGGATGCTGATACGTCTCCGTCATATATATAATTTTTTATTGTTCCATGCCAATGTTCTACAACTTTCATATACTTTTGGCAACTTTTTATACTATTTTTTGGGACTAACATATTGATCCAGTGCCCAGTGCCAGTTCCTGTTTGTTCCATGTTTTTCGTTTCACAGAATATCCGTATCAAACGGAGTCCAAACGGGATAAAAACAGACGGAGATTTTTTTTTGGAATATATGTGAATTTTGGGAAGCGGAACCAACGTGAGACGATGCCCAAGTGGCCCACGAGGGTGAGGGGCGCGCCCTGGGCCCTTGTGGCCACTCCGTAAGGCGGTTGATGCCCTTCTTTCGCAGCAAGAAAGCTAATATCCGTATAAAAATCGTGTCCAAAAATCATCCCAATCGGAGTTACGGATCTCCGGAAATTTAAGAAACGGAGGAAGGCCAGAATCTGGGAACGCATAAACAGAGAGACAGATCCAATCTCGGAGGGACTCTCGCCCCTCCCACGCCATGGACCAAAGGGGAAACCCTTCTCCCATCTAGGGACAAGGTCAAGGAAGGAGAAGAATGAGGGGGGGCTCTCCCCCCTCGCTTCCGGTGGCACCGGAGTGCCGCCGGGGCCATCATCGTCACCCCAATCTACACCAACAACTTCACCGCCGTCATCACCAACTCTTCCCCCCTCTATGCAGCGGTGTAACCCCTCTTCTACCCGTTGTAATCACTACTTAAACATGGTGCGCAATGCTATATGTTATTTCCCAATGATGTATGGCTATCCTATGATGTTTGAGTAGATCCGTTTTGTCCTATGGGTTAATTGATGATCGTGATTGGTTTGAGTTACATGTTTTATTATTGGTGTTGTCCTATGGTGCTCTCCGTGTCGCGCAAGCATGAGGGATCCCCGCTATAGGGTTTGCAATATGTTCATGATTTGCTTATGGTGGGGGGAGTGACAGAAGCACAGACCCGAGTAAGTAGGTTGTTTGCATATGGAAATAAAGAGGACTTGATACTTTAATGCTATGGTTGGGTTTTACCTTAATGATCTTTAATAGTTGCGGATGCTTGCTAGAGTTCCAATCATAAGTGCATATGATCCAAGAAGAGAAAGTATGTTAACTTATGCCTCTCCCTCAAATAAGATTGCAATAGTGATTACCGGTCTAGTTATCGATTGCCTATGGACAAATAACTTTCTCGTGGCAAAAAACTCTCTACTAAAACTAATTTAGTTGTGTCTTTATCTTAACAGCCCCTAGGTTTTATTTACGCGCTCTTTATTATCTTGCAAACCTATCCCACAAAAACTACAAACTACTTCTAGTTTCATACTTGTTCTAGGTAAAGTAAACGTCAAGCGTGCGTAGAGTTGTATCGGTGGTCGATAGAACTTGAGGGAATATGTGTTCTGCCTTTAGCTCCTCGTTGGGTTCGACACTCTTACTTATCGAAAGAGGCTACAACTGATCCCCTACACTTGTGGGTTATCAGTCATACCATTGCAGAGCTTAGGTGAAGCCCTGCGCCAGTAACTTCATCATCACCGTCACCACACCGTCGTGTTGACAGAACTCTCCATCGGCCTCAACTGGATCAAGAGTGCGATGGACATCATCGAGCTGAACGTGTGCTGAAGACGGAGGTGCCATACGTTCGGTGCTGAGATCGGTCGGATCGTGAAGACGTACGACTACATCAACCGCGTTGATATAACGCTTCCGCTTTCGGTGCGGACTCGGGGTCGAGGTGGGTTCAGCCTGCGGGCGTGCTCACATCATCTACCGTGGTGCTAGGGCGCGGCCGCGGCCGCGGTGGATCTTCGCATGGATGTCCCGGGCTGACGTGTGCATGGCCGGGCGTTGGCCACGTAACGATGTGGATTCTTCCGCGGTCGACGGTTCATCCCGGTGGTACGGCGACGTTTCCATGGGGTGTGGCAGAAGACAATGGAGATGGATTAGGTGGTCCAGCCGATGTTGGATGCGAGTATGCCAGCGAAAGCTTTGTTTCGGCCTTCGCCGAAACCCTCGACGGCGGCGCCCATGGCGTCGTTACCTCGCTGGAGGCGTTGTGGGGCGATTCTCAGTCTTGTGTGCTCCGGGGGAAACCTTTGATCTGGGATTTGCAGATCGGATGATGGCGATGTTCCTGCTTCATCACCCCCATGGGGGCATCATCTTTCGAGCCTTACATTGGCTGGAGGGACAAGTGTTTGGTTTCGGTGTCTGGACGCAGGTCTCCACATGTTTCTCATGCGGTGACGAAGGCGGAGCGGCGTGGCATCTACGACATTGACGACGACGAGTCTGGGCAGCATGGTGCAGCGCGGTCTTGTCGCTAAACACCGTTTCATGGGCGCGCGCAGGAGGGTGACGTTGTCTGGCGCCGTGGTGGTGTCGACGGCAGAAGGGTCTGGCAAAATCAATGCATGGATCACGCCAGGAGATTGGACAGCGGAAGATGGCGGCGACGGATTCTAGAGCGTGCGCATGCGGTACCCGCTGAGGGTCTGCTTCACCGGTTGGTGCTCCCGGCTAGTCGGCGGGCGGTCTGGCGAGGCCATCGGTTCTCATGGTGTGTGTTGGCAAGAGGTCAGAACACATCATCAACTTTGTAGGTAGAGCGACAGTGGTTGCTAGAAAGGTGGCTTTGGATCGATTAATGTATTTATTTTGTAAGACCTTGTTGAATAATATAATAAAGATGGATGTGTGCATCGCTCGATGCAGAGGCCGGGAGTTATCTTCCTTTTCGAAGAAAAAAAATCGCATCATGGAATGGCTTCTCTGGATGACATGTGTGATGAGAGCTAAGTTTTCTGTGCGGTGTTGGTGTTGTCCACCTATGACTACAAATGCTCGAAGCCATCTAAGAATCACAACATTTCCTCTTTGGTAAGTGTTGTTGCCTCACTCACCTTTATCATGAATTGGGTCTATAGTGATGGTGCAAACAAACGGACAAGAGGTGACGATACTGGATCTGAGCTTTTCAGGTATGATTGTATGGTCCGCATGCTTGAAATGCATGAAAGGTTATATCCAAATATTGTAACATATCACATAGCATCATCATTTGGGTCCATAATCTCTACTACTTAGTACAAAATAAGTAGTGTTTCTTTTCGTGCCAGGCAGAATTCATTCACAATTGGTTCTCCCCCTCGCACCACGTCCCTCCATCGATTTTTTTAGTCAGTCAATTTTTTCCACCACACCAGTTTTTTCGGATAAACTTCCGATATATTCATCTTTAATCATGATAGTACAACGAACACTAGAAATAATAAAAATTACATTTAGATCCGTAGACCACATAGCGACAACTACAAGCACCGAAGCGAGCCGAAGGCGCGCCGCTGTCATCGTCCCTTCCTCGCCGGAGCCAGGCAAACATTGTTGTAGTAGACAGTCGAGAAGTCGTCGTGCTAAGGCCTCATAGAACAACGCACCAGAAGAGCAACCGCCGTCAATGAAGGTTGTAGATAAGAAGGATCCAATCTAAAGACACACGAACAAAGACGAACGACGAACCGATCCGAGCAAATCCACCAAAGATGGATCCATCGAAGACACACCTTCACACGCCCATAGATGATGCTAGACGCATCACCGGAACGGGGACCAGGCGGGGAGACTTTTATTCCATCACTCCATATTTGACCGAACCTTTCTAGTACGCCGCTCAATCACATTAACTAGTGGCTGGGGCGCGCCCTAGGCGCGCCTCCTGAGACGTAATTTTGTGCACTTATGTTGTTGTTACAATTCTTAACGTGTTTGTACAGTCCTGATGGCTACAAAATACACTGAAAGAAGTAGCAATGCTAAGATTACATTGGATGCTTCTACTGATTTCATTGCATTGTTCAAAGTTACATCCTTTATGAGGAAGTTTAACAAAAAGCATAGAGCCAAGAGCAAAAAACATGTGGTCATGACAAAATCTTTTAGAGTAGGTATAAAATCCAGTGACCAAAAATCAGTCTGCTCATGTATTCAACAACTGGACATGAAAGAAGCAATATAAAAATTGAAAGAAAAATGTGACTACATTGAATCACTGAATACAGGAATATGGTTGCACCCACATTCATCAAAAGTGTGAAACCATTCCTCAAATTCTTTGGGACAGGTAAGAATAACAAGTGCTTGATCACCCTCATTAGCTTTGTAAAAGTGGAAGGATTTACCAAGA
The DNA here is from genome assembly GCA_902687465.1 of Secale cereale. Lineage (NCBI taxonomy): Eukaryota > Viridiplantae > Streptophyta > Magnoliopsida > Poales > Poaceae > Secale > Secale cereale. Next base: position 580,742,524 of record LR738709.1, read on the forward strand.
ATAAGCGACTACCAACAAAACATTGGCCCTTCCATGTCTGATCATAAAAAATGTGCACTGTTAGAACTATTTAGTATCAGTTAGTGAATGTAACTACATGATTTATAATTTGCAGAAGCATATAAATATATACTGATTACAAAAACATACCTACACCACATGCTTCTTCAAACTTACCAATATATTCGGATTCAGGAGGGACAATGCAACATCTAGCTGTGCAGGGTTCTTAGTCTGAAGTGACATAGCACGAAATACTTCAGATTCACAGCATAAGGAAACAGAACTAATCCATTGCTTCAACTCCCATAAAAAAAGATAATGCAAACTGTCTACTGAAAATGAATTGGAAAATGAACAAGCGGCAGATATACTTTTATTGAAACGACTACCTAATAAGAGCAAGACGATCGAAAAGTGCATTGTTGGGCATTTCCTGGCAACCTATATTCGCCACTCGCGCATGCCACGTCACATAGAAAAAGTAATGAAACATAGTGATTAGTGGGGCTTACTGGACAGAAAGAGAATAGTATGATTCCCAGTTTGATCAAAAAAGAAGTACAAGAGCAATATGCTAGTTGAGGTACAGTACGAGACACACCACAGTGAGCTCCAGCGTCTCGCCGGAGCTGCAGCAGGTGTACTATCGCGGGCGAGCATGCCAATGAGACGACAAAGTCCGCTGCAGCAGGTGTACCCTCTACCTCAAATTAACAGAATCTAAAGGGCTTTTGAAATGAGTTGATTCTACATAATCAACTTCCATGGATTGAAGGCAGATAGTACAGTTTAATTTGACTCGCGAAACCTTTTGAACTACCAACTCGTAAGTTGCATCCAAGCACAAAATATAATTTCAGGTAGAAGCTCACCTCGACAGTAAATTGGAACTTCCTTGACAGCTTCGATTCCATGTAGTTGGGCCAAACTTCAATCAAAAGTTTGTTCAACCAGTCCCGAAGGCTCTATTGGAGTGGTAGGCTACAACAGGGATAAAATGAGCATGACTATCTCCATAAACAAACAATAACGTAAATAGAGCAAGGGCACATACTGTTGTTTTCAGTATAAGGTGCTTCCATCTTTTGTTCAAATCTTCTACATCCATCTTCCGTTTAAACCTCTCATATTGCATCAGGGATACATAAGTGTTGAAAACTCAGAAGACAAACAAAACCATTAGGGACCAACATAAAATGTTGTTTGCTGCTAATCTCACATTCAAAATCATTATTAGCACTTAACAAATACAAAACAGATCAGAATTTTCTAACAAATAAAAAGCTATAGTTCACACTCTGTTTCTCTTTCAGAAATTACAAAGTATCATGTGAACGCCCAAGATGAGACATTATACATGCTATACTAAAAGTAAGATGGCATCAAACGAGCTATGAATCCATTCATGATCTAACCAACACAGGGGAAAGAAACAACAACTACCTGAATGGTGGCCCAGACGGCAGCCGCGACAGGCACCCGGTTGGAGAATGGCACGACCCAGCGCTCCACGAACGGCGCAAAGAGGCCGAGGGGGATTAATTTTCTTGGAAGATACTGACTTGTCAAAAGTCAGATGCCATGAACAAATCTTGCCATCTTCAGATACCGATGCTAGATATTTCATGGTCCCTTGATACATGTTCTGGTTCGACTCTGTATCAAAGATGATAGACTATGAAGATTACATATGTACCAAATTGTGAGAACATGGAAAAGATAAAGAACAGAAAAATTTGCCTACCCTCTACAAGATCAGGTCGATGCAGGCACGTCCCGCAGCGCCCGGAGCAGATTCCGTCGTCCCACTCACGTAGCACATCACCGACGACCTCGTGGGACATGATCTACGTGGCATCTGCACGACGGTGCGACTGACCGACCGCTGGATACCGCCGTCGCTATAACAATCACTATCTTGAATGGCCTCGACGGCAACGGGCGGCGAAGCCCTGTGAAGGGGGGAGGGCGAGGCAAAGCTGAGGGAGAGCGTGATGAGGAGGAAAGTCGAAACTGCAGGAAAGCATACACAAACTTGCAAAATATCTTGAGAAGAGTCGCTCCCATCATTTTTGCTGCATCATTACCTTTGATAAAAACCACCATCAAAAGATATGCAGACCTGAAAGGTTTTATGATTGTCAAAATTATCACCCAAGAAGTAGATTGTTGTAAACGGAAGAATATGAAAAGAACATCATAAAGGGAACATGGAAGACAGAAATCTACAATGTCGCATGTTCAAGTTTCTTAATAACAATAGTATTATGCTATTCAATTAAACAAATGGAAAAAGAATATGCTCTACATTGTATCAAGCTAGCAGCAAGGAATACCCGACTAGATCTAAGCAATCATACTGGATCGATGGATGAATGATGCATTTATGCTTTCAACCTGACTTACAAATAATCAGGCTTATGATGTACAATGCAAAGATGGCCATACATTTTTGTGGAAGTATCAGCACACAAAATCTAGAGTTAAAGTCATATAAGCTGAGTGTATATCTATCAAGGAGCATCTACAAAATAGCAACACTAACATATGTAGCTCAGACTTGCAACTGTTTGAAAAACTATTTTCCTGTCGTAACAAGCACAACAAGCACTTATTTGGATGCACAATATCAGGAAGAGAGCTTCTGGAACGAAACAGTGTCACCTTCATCAAAAATGAAAAATGAACCACTACTCAAGTCTACTGGAAACAACCTCAACATCAAAAATCTCAGTCATTTTTTCCCAAACAACCTCAACATAGCATAGCTACCGTTATCAAGTCTATTCAAGGCACAAGAATCAAACCCATGTTAGAAATGTACTTGTGTCTACCCAGACGACATGGGGCTGACTCGAATCTTTCGTGCTTAGCCGCTATCTCCTCTAATATATTTGGCAACCTGGAAAAAAAATAAAAATATTGTAATCAGACAACTAAAAGAGGACCATTCTTGAGAGCTTGATGACACAGGAATGTAACCTGCCCATCTATTTGCTTTGAAAGAACTTCCAGTTTCTTTGCATCTGCTTCTATTTTACGACGAGCCCTTTTGTTCAGTTTCACTCTCGTGACCCTTTTGGTTATGGTCTTCCTGAAAATTAATAAATCACACCAATAAAAAATATCATCTATAAAGATAAACTCGCCACAACAGCTATTCCATAATATTTTGGAAAATCAAGACTACAACATTCATATTGAAACATCAAAAAGGTATGTTCTAAAAAGCACAAAATCTTCTAATCGGGGTCTAGAATGTGAACTGCAATCCACGTGGAGGAATAAGACAACACTTTAGCAGCACCCAACTTTCTGAAAAACTAACTCATTTCACAGAATATATGAACATGTCAATTATAGAATGACAATGTGACAGTAAGCTTCAACCGTCATTAACATGTACCACTCAGAAAAGCCTTGAGATTAGAAGTATCATGTACTGAAGCCAAAATCATACAACTTTAATTCATAATTACTTAAATTTCATAACAGAGTCGAGTGTAACCTCTCTCCAGTTAGAGCATCAGCATCCTGGTCTCCATCACCTTCTGCAGCATCTATATCTCCATCAGCAACAACATCTCCATCTCCATCATCAGCAACATCAAGAAACAATTTCTGCAGGCCACATGAAAGAAAGAGGATAAGCATGTCGAATCACAAGAACGCAATTCATTAATACAGCACGGAACGATGCTATACTGCTCCGAGAAAGAGTAAACATGATGAAGCATCAAGAAAATCAACACACGATCCTGCAACACCTCAATTAGCACAACACCACATCAATTAAATTAGCACAACTTCCTGAATTAGCATTTGAAAATAAAAAAAAATCATAAAAGTAGTGGAGAGAAGAACCAGGAAAGGGTATCAATGGAGATGGAGTGGAAGGGAGAGAGCAACTCTGTAATGGTGGGATAGTGTCGATGACAAAGAGACATCATTTGGTTCCACTCCTTCCTCTTCTCCTATTAATCCCTCCCCACTTTTCCATCCCTCTCTCTCAAACACAAATGTTCTTCCCTGAGCATTTATACAATTACAAACAGAAGGTGCTCACATCTGCAGCCTTAAAACCAGATCACAATTTGAGAATAAACCATGTGCATCGTTGCAGACCCAGTTGAGTTCACTTGCTACAGATACTAAGTCACGAGTGATCAATCCTGATGATGGAGGTACGTGATGCATTACCTCAAGTTTAGACATGGTGAATCAAACTGCCTTCCTAACTTGATATTTGTCTTCAAAAGATTCTAATGCAAATAAAACAAACAGTCAGAATGTAAGCATGTATTCAGAAGAATGGTTGCCATGGATCAAAGCACGAAAATCACAGAAGATCACTGGGAGGAGGAAGAGGCAGTCGAGCTATGCCATGCTAACGAACGAGCAGCGAGCACCCCATCGCTCTCGGCCACACGCCTGCCAAATCCCCCAAAATTATCAGTTTTGTCAGGGCGTAGCACGCCTAGAAATCACACATTCTGCACAAAAGTGCCTCTAACCGGTTAACATTATAAAGTCACATACCTAAAGAAGACAGAGTTGCAGAGATTTAGGCAACATCTAAAAAGGATAAAAAAACTGACGATGAGATGTTAAATTTCCAAGCTTACCAAAATCTACAAGACAATTCCACCGGCAACTAATATTGCCAGGGCAACAAGTCTTTGACTATGCAAACATGTCCTCATACTGCGTGATAGTGCCATCGTCTCCTTTGATGTTCTTTAGATACAGGTGTTGGAATGAGTAAAAAGCGGACAATAAAAAACATTGCATGCACAATGAGTAAAAAATTGTATGATCATGAACTCATAGCTTCGTATAACCGAATTACAATCATATGATTTGTTACTGAGTGACTATAAACAACCTATCTGGATATTAAGGATGCTCTCAACCTGCCTACATACACAGTCACACGGGGTCATAGTTCATGTTTTCAGTGTGCTTTGGACTAACGAATTGCTACCTCTGTCAGATTCAAACATGATTGCATCCTTGCAGCTGACAAAATAATACTCATGTGCAGCAAAGGGAAATTTCGTGACCAGCATCATAGTCATCCATGGAAAAACCCACGGGGTCAAATTTCATGACCAGCATCTACTCTCAATGACCATACCATCATTGACGCGCAAAATCGCTTATACATGAAAGAACAGGTAAAAACCTGACCCAAGGGTGTTCTCTCTGGCTGGAAATCGCGATGGTGATAGTGGTCGCGGATGATGCTGTCGAGCTCGAGGTCTGCCTCCTCAGCCAGTTCCTCCCATAGCAGCCGCTAGAACTCATCGCGGTGATGGTGGTGGTGCTCGTGATTGGAATCATCGGATGCAATCTCTTAGATGCAGATCAAAAATAAATACATAAGGATAGGTGAGCACGGCAGCAGCATCAAGCAGAGAGGAGTACCTGGTGGTGGCAGGAAGAAGCCAAGTCGTCGGGGTCGGGCGGATTAGGGATGCCTCGTCAGCGGCGTGGCAGAGAGAAGGGGGGCGGCGACGGAGATGGGGCAGCGGGGGAGAGGGTGGGAAGAGGGGAGGAGGAAGGACGGGGGCGGCGGCGTCGTCGAGAGGATGAGGGAAGATGAGAGGAGGCGGCGACGGCAAGAGGGAAGGGAGTCGCGGGAGAGACCCGAGCTAGGTCATGGCCCATCTGAATTGAGCGCGATGACTTGGCCCAACAAATCCAGTCCGGCTTTTCCTTCTCCCCAATCGCTAATAACTACTCCCTCCATTCGAAATTACTTGTCTCGGAAATGGATGTATCTAGAACTAAAATACATCTAGATACATCCATTTCTGCGACAAGTAATTCCGAACGGAGGGAGTACTGCAGAAACAGTACGTTAGGCGACGTGGCATGCGCGAGCGTCCGCACCTTACGCGACTCTTATAGTAGTTAATTTACTTATTACCTTATTGCTGCACTACATCAACTTCACCTTAATTAACTTACCTTTTGCCATGACGTAGAATTACGCCACTCAATTCCACGCCATTTTCAACCGCACCTTCATGTTCGCCCCTCAATCAAATTAATTTATTTACCATGCATGACCCAGTCAACCAGACTACCAAATTATAATGACCCCAAAATCAAAATACCAATCCTAGCCTTTATACATTAAAAAGAATTGGGCCCAATGACGACGCACAGGCACATACCTAGTAACACCAAAAGAAAATGGGTAAGGAAAACAAAACAAACAGGGACTTCATCACAAAAAACAAAAACAATAAATAAACTCAATGGGGGCCAGACGAAGGTTGAAAAGCTTGATCAACATACACGATCGACCACCTCTTTGTTGGCTGCTTATCAATGAGAAGTTTGAAGACGAAGAAGACCAACTATGCATGGAAGCTTGCGGGACAGTGTTTAAGGGCGTTGTCTGGGGTGCTCTATGGATAGCCCATTAGCCCGGTCCCTAAAGATCGTCGATATCGTCGCTCACTCCACCACAACGCTTGTAAAGTGAAAGGTTATCTGTTTTCACTTCATAATTTGCGAGTTTGAAAAAAAAAACTACTCAGAGACAACATCATAGACCAAAGGAGCCATCAAGATTCAAGGCCTCACATGTCCTCAACTCAAGGAAGTAGTCTCGTGGATGGATGATCAGGTAAGGCTTTTCGCTGTGCTCGAAGTGGACTTGACTTCATAATCATCACGAGATGATGCACTGGAACTAAAGGAAAAATATAAGGACTCAATATAATAATAAATTAATAATGCCAAGAAACACAAAGTATACAACATTTTCAGGTCCCTGGCAGTTTAACATACGAGTCAGACCTTAACCTATCCGGAGTTCTGGACCACTCCAGAGTCATGCATATCTCAAACTTCTGCAACAGTTCAGCATATCTGGACCATAAACAAAAGCTAAAACACAAACTTCAGCCGTCACAAGGGGACAAAAGGAAATTCAACTCCTAAAATACAAACATTCTGGCATAGGTTTTCAGCCGATCAGGGTACCTTTAACTTAGCCCGTCGTTGGATAAAAACACACCTCCACATCAAACTGGCCATACTTCAACATCGAGTCATCAGGGGAGCTAAGAACTCCGTCATTTCCACCCTGAAAAGTCCACTGGAAAACTGATTCCTCCACCTCTAACTGAACCTTCAATTCTCTCTCTACCTTCGCAGCAACAACATGCTGGAAAACCTTCTTCCCGGTGAGCTTTCCGTCAAAGAGAACAATCACATTGTCATAGCCACTGCTGAAAGCAACGAATCTCACATGGCAAGGATGGCTAACCTCTGCAGAGACCTCGATCACTGCCTCAACACTCTTTGCGAGGTACGCAAAGTCTATTTCCAAGCTGACATTTTCCCCAGGGATACAACCATATATGAACCCATCGCCTTCTGTGCGGACATCCAGCTCAAGGTATGCGGAAAGTAATTTTTCGTCGGCTGACCCATCCCCTTCCTTTTTTATCCAAAGATCAACTTCTAGCAATACTAGGTCATATGGTATGTACATTCCTCGACAAGGGCTACAGAGTGGCAAGGTAAACGGATCCTGCAATTTAACTACTTGTTAGAACTCAACAGGCAAAATCCACTTCCAAGTAAATTAGTACTATACGCACCAACGGAATAAACTCAACAAAACATGCAGGCTCATGTTTACATAAAAAAAAGAGTTATGTTTGAAATATATGTTACCGTCATATTCAAAATGTAAGGCAGGCTCATGATCAGCTTAACCGCACTATCTCTTTCTTTTGCCGTTGGTAATCTTGCCAGCGGCTTTGAAATATACTTGCGGGCAAAGATTCACATATATTACTATCTCTCTTATTCCTGAGATATTAACAGTAGGGCACCAAATCATCTTCCCCGACCACACGATTGGATGTATAGCCTTTGTAACGCCTTTGCGTACTAAAATATATTACAAAAATAAACAGAAAAATTGCACTATATATTTGCATATTAATAAATGTCCACTTTGTATATGTTGTCAATTGTACAGTCAGATAAATTTTGGGGATTTAATAGCATGTACATCTGATAAAGGAATGCTTAACACAATACTGTATATAACAGGTTGACCCTTGAAAACATAGAACTGAATGCATGGACCTGAGCATAGAGAAAACTTTTAATGGAACCTAGCAAGCACATGAGCCTGCTTGGTTCAAAGGAATTTCATAGGAAATCTGAAGGATTCCATTATTGCTTATGATTTTTTTTCCTATCTAGCATATTTGGTTTGTGGGAATAGAAATCATAGAAATTTTTCTATGGCCTATTTTGCATGCAATACTATTAGGAAAATTTCCATTGACTCCAACATCATGAAAATATCTTGTGTTTTCATGTGGCGCAGCGCAACCAAACAGCTTCTATATACATATTATTTGTTTTTGATTCATGTATGATTCAATAAGCCGTGACATATCAACCCTATGTTTTTTCTATTCCTGTGCTTTTAGAATCCTGCGAACCAAATAGGCTTTAAGACCCTTGAACATGATTGTTCCATTTTGAAAACAAGCAAGCCTTGATTACCTGGTCAACCGTGACAGGGTCATCTCTGGAACGGTTGAAGACATGGTTCCGCAGTGGCTCCACTACATCCCGAACAGCGAATACTCCATATACACTGATGGGGCAGGAATAGGACACAGAGAAGCTTGATAAGCGCAAAAAGAATATCTGTAGCATCAGTTCTGGTTCAGCATATCCAAGATCTGAATCAGCTGCAAATGTTAAGAATAAGAGTAAGTTGGTAAGCAAAGTACATGCATCAAGACTCAGGAGCAGATTAATACCACTACTAGCCTGGAATCAGCCTTACTGGTGGAAGTATCATGGGTCCTGTATTCAATGTGGTAGCAGCGACCCCTTTTGACGCATAAACCTGTTGCCTCAGGGAACACATCTAAAGGAACAAGAGGGAGATCAGCATCCTCGTCCTGGCGCAGAATCTCCTGGCACCGCGCGTCGTATTTCTCATTCTGTTCCACGATACTCCTTATCCATGCGTTGTCGATTTTCTTTGCTAGCTGCAAGGGGATGTTTCTCCCTGAAGAATTTTGGAGCATCAATGGCGGTCAATTAACCGTACTATTACTGTTTCTATATATATAGGTACTAGTGGGAAGAAAAATATCACCTGGGCAATTTGTCTCCACGCCTGCAAGCTTAGCGCATTCTTCATCCTCCTGCACAACATAATCGTCGCTGTTCTCTGAGCGGATGTCATCCCACAGAAGTCGACCGCCCGTGAGCGGCGGGGCACCAAAGATATCATATTCAGATTCATAGTGGCAGCTGACGGAACAATGATCTGCGAAAATGTCCTCTAGATAGACGTCGTCACGCCAAATTCCACACAGATGTGAATCTGCGAAGTAAGTAACTGATTGGTACTCCTACGTAAAATTGGCTAGTTGGCGCAACTAGATTAAGTACTACTACTAGCATATATAGAACGAACGATACACGCACCGTTGGCCTCCTCCTCTTCCTCTGTTCCAAGCCAGAGTTTCTCCGATGATATCATCCCCACGCGAGAGATCTGGCGGCGGCGGCGGCGGCGCCGGCGGATGCGCGTCGTGGGGAACGGAGTCAGAGACGTGGGGATTCGGTTGGGGATGGGGGTGGCGAATAGACCAGACGGTGGCTTTGTCGTGACCGTGCGGTTACAGAGTCAGGCCGGTCTGCGCGCCCTTCAGGGCCGCCCCCATCTGCGGGCCGGGACTCCCCCTCTTTTCTTTTCTTTTGTTTTTTCCTGTTATTCTTTTCAATAACTCGGGATATCCATATCAAAAGTTCTAAATTTCAAAAAAGTTGCGAATATTTTTAAAAATGTAAATGAATTGAAAAAAAATCATGATTTAAAAAAAAGTTCAGAAATTAAAAACTTGTTAACGGTGTAAGAGAATGTTCATGTTTCAAAAAATTGTTGATGAATTTAATAATATTAATGTTTTCACAAAATGTTCATGATATCAAAAAATGTTTGCGAATTCTGAAAATATTCACAATTTAAGAGAATATTTAAGAATCTTAAAAATCATGATTTTTAAAATTGTCCATGAATTTTAGAAAAAATCGAGACTTCAAAAAATTTCACGAATTCGAAGGATGTTCATGAATTTGTAAAAAAAGTTCTTATTCGAAAATTTGTTCATGCATTTAAACAATGGTCATGATTTCTGAGAATTTTCATGATTTCAACAAAATGATCATAAAAAAGGGAAGCTCGGTGCATGTAGCTTCCGCTTGCGCAGGGTCCGACTACTTAGGGACTAGGACAGTAGAATTTTCCCTCAAGTGGATGACCTAAGATTTATCAATCCGTGGGAGGCGTAGGATGAAGATGGTCTCTCTCAAACAACCCTGCAACCAAATAAGAAAAAGTCTCTTGTGTCTCCAACACACCCAATACAATGGCAAATTGTATATGTGCACTAGTTCGGCGAAGAGGTGGTGATAAATGTGTAATGTGGATGGTAGATATTGATTTTTGCAATAGTAACGATAAAAAATAGCAAGGTAGCAAGTAACAAAAGTGAGCACAAATGGTATTGCAATGCTTGAAAATGAGGCATAGGGTCCGTACTTTCACTAGTGCAATCTCTCAACAGTGCTAATATAATTGGAGCACATAACCATCCCTCAACGTGCAATGAACAATCACTCCAAAGTTCCTATCTAGCGGAGAACATTAGAAGAAATTATTTGTAGCTATTCTTTCCGATCGATCTATTCAAGAGTTCGTACTAGAATAACACAAGTTATTCTTTCCGATCGATCTATCAAGAGTTTGTACTAGAATAACACAAGTTATTCTTTCCGATTGATCTATCAAGAGTTCGTACTAGAATAACACCAAAATAAATTCAGATTTATAATACTCAATCCAACACAAAGAACCTCAAAGAGTGCCCCAAGATTTCTACCAGACAAACAAAGACAAGAACGTGCATCAACCCCTATGCATAGATCACCCCAATGTCACCGCGGGAATCCGCAAGTTGAGTGCTAAAATACATATCAAGTGAATCAATATGATACCCTATTGTCATCACGAGTATTCATAGCAAGACATGCATCAAGTGTTCTCAAATCCATAAAAGTATTCAATCCAAAGAAATCTCAAAGGAAAAACTCAATTCATCACAACAAGATAGAGAGGGGAAAACACCATATGATCCGACTATATTAACAAAGCCCGCGATACATCAAGATTGTGCATCTCAAGAACACGAGAGAAAGAGAAATTAAACACATAGCTATTGGTACAAACCCTCAGCCCCGAGGGTGGACTACTCCCTCCTCATCATGGTAGCCGCCGGGATGATGAAGATGGTCACCGGTGATGATTTCCCCCTCCGACAGAGTACCAGAAAGGGTATATATTGGTTTTCGGTGTCTACAGAGGCTTGCGGCGGTGGAACTCTCGATCTATGTTAACCACAAGGGTTTTTGGAATATTTGAGAATTTATAGGGTGAAGAGGCGGTGCGGGAGGCCACCGAGGTGGGCACAACCCACCTGGGCGCGCCAGGGGGGGCTGGCGCGCCCTGGTGGGTTGTGCCCCCCTCGGGGCACTCCCCAAGTGCAGCTCTGTCCCATTGGGTGTCTTCTGGCCCCAAAAAAACACCAAAAAGTTTTGCGGTGTTTGGACTCTGTTTGATATTGATTTCCTGCTAAAAAAAACATGTAGAAAACAACAACTGGGACTTGACACTATGTCAATAGGTTAGTGCCAAAAATGATATAAAATGACTATAAAATGATTATAAAACATCCAAGAATGATAATATAACAGCATGGAACAATAAAAAATTATAGATACGTTGGAGACGTATTAGACACATCCGTGACATTTTGACCCGAAGGATTTTTTTCTTCTGTCATGCTTATGACACTTCTATTACGATAATTGTGTCAAAACCCGGTATCATCATAGATGTGTGATACATCTCCAACGTATCTATAAATTTTTATTGTTTCATGGTATTATATATTCTGTTTTGGATGTTTAATGGGCTTTATTATACACTTTTATATTATTTTTGAGACTAACCTACTAACCCAAGGCCCAGTGCAAATTGCTGTTTTTTTTGCCTATTTCAGTGTTTCGCAGAAAAGGAATATCAAACGGAGTCCAACCGGAATGAAACCTTCGGGAGAGTTATTTTTGGAACGATATCTTCACGGGAGACTTGGAGTACAAGCTAGAGAAGAAACGTGGTGCCCACGAGGGGGCAGGGCGCGCCCCCCACCCTCGTGGGGCCCACATTGCTCCACCGACGTACTTTTTCCTCCTATATATATCCACGTACCCTGAAAGCATCGAGGACGACGAAGAAACCCTAATTCCACCACCGTAACCTTCTGTTCCCGTGAGATCCCATCTTGGGGCCTGTTCCGGAGCTCCGCCGGAGGGGGCATCGATCACGGAGGGCTTCTACATCAACCAGCCCTCCGATGGCTTCTTCTCTCTCTTTGGATCTCAATACAAAGTTCTCCTCGATCTTTGAGGAGATCTATTCGATGTAATCTTTTTGCGGTGTGTTTGTCGAGATCCAATGAATTGTGGGTTTATGATCAAGATTATCTATGAACAATATTAGATTCTTTTCTGAAATATTTTATGTATGATTATTATATCCTTGCAAGTCTCTTCGAATTATTGGTTTGGTTTGGCCTACTAGATCTATAGTTCTTGCAATGGGAGAAGTGCTTGGCTTTGGGTTCAATCTTGCGGTGTCCTTTCCCAGTGACAGTAGGGGCAGCAAGGCACGTATAGTATTGTTGCCATCGAGGATAAAAAGATGGGGTTTATATCATATTGCTTGAGTTTATCCCTCTACATCATGTCATCTTGCTTAAGGCGTTACTCTGTTCTTAAAAACTTAATACTCTAGATGCATGCTGGATAGCGGTCGATGTGTGGAGTAATAGTAGTAGATGCAGAATCGTTTCGGTCTACTTGTTACGGACGTGATGCCTATATACAATGATCATGCCTAGATATTCTCATAACTATGCGCTTTTCTATCAATTGCTCGACAGTAATTTGTTCACCCACCATAGAATTCTGCTATCATGAGAGAAGCCACTAGTGAAACCTATGGCCCCCGGGTCTATCTTTATCATATTACTTTCCCGTCAACTAGCCAATTTCTTTCGCCGTTTCTTCACTTTGCTTTATTTACTTTTTCTCTATACCAAAAATACCAAAAATATTATCTTATCATATCTCACTCTCGTAAGTGACCGTGAAGGGATTGACAACCCATTATCGCGTTGGCTGCGAGGTTCTTATTTGTTTATGCAGGTGCGAGGGATTCGCGCGTGGTCTCCTACTGGATTGATACCTTGGTTCTCAAAAAATGAGGGAAATACTTACGCTACTGTGCTGCCTCACCCTTTCCTCTTCAGGGGAATACAACGCAAGCTCGAGAAGTAGCAAGAAGAATTTTCGGCGCCGTTGCCGGGGAGATCTACGCAAAAGTCATATACCAAGTACCTATCACAAACCATTATCCCTCACACTACATTATTTGCCTCTCGTTTTCCTCTCCCTCACTTCAACCTTGTCGTTTTATTCGCCCTTCTTTTTCCGTGGGTTTTATCGTTCGCTTGCCTCGTGTGTGTTCGTCTTTATTGCGGTTTGTTGCTATCATGTCTGAGATGGGGGAAGATGCCGTTGAAAAGGGTAGTAATGTTGAGGGCAACTTCACCTTTGTTAACCCTCCGGATGAAACTACCACTTTACATACTAAGAAGTTCCGGGTTGGTAGTGGTAATATTATTGGAAAAGGAGTTCTTCAAGACTTCTTTACTTGTGTCGGTGCTTTACCCACTATGGGTGGATCTATTCTTCATAGAACTAGTAGTATTGCGGATGCCATATCTATGCTTGTAGTTGAAATTGAAAGGCAATTTATCCATATGCATCCTTGCATTCAGATAATCTTTCTGGAATTTTCCAATATTGAGCATTCTTCTGTTAAGCGCGCAGCTACTATCTTTTTGGCTCATGAGTTCAGATTCATAATGAAAGAGGCCAAAGAAATCTTTACGCATTATTGGGTGGACGATGGTCGCCCTCCCATAGAAGCTATCTTATTCAATCAAGAGGACATAACGCGTTTGCAATCTTTAGATCATGTTGCTTTTAATGAAAACCTTAGGAAAAAGGTTCCTACCGATATCTTGGTTGATAGAATTTCTGAATTGAATGATGATTTTGCTATTCAAAACAATGGGTTAGGCTTTTCCCTTGAGCGAAGGCTCATGACCTTTTGCCAAAAGAATGCTTATAATGATGGATTGGTTGTGCAATATGAAGGGCCAAAGGAGGAACCTATACCTCCCGAGCTTGATATGGGGGACTTTTGTCCTATTAAATTTAGCCCTTTTGATTACTTTTGCTTGCCATAAAGAAAACTTGCCGTTGAACATAGGGAATATGAGATGAGTTTTAGCGATCTACCTTATCATTATGGCAATACCTAGATCTATTCTTGTATCGTGCCTAACTAGGGGCGTTAAACGCTAACGCTTGTTGGGAGGCAACCCAATTTTATTTTCTTTGTTTTTGCTTCTGTTTAGGAATAAATATGGCATCTATCTTCTGTTTAGATGTGGTTTTGTGTTTTAATTAGTGTTTGTGCCAAGTAGAACCTTTGGGAAGACTTGTGTGAAGTTTATGTGATCATGCTGTAAAAAAACAGAAACTTTAGCGCTAACGAGATTAGATGTCATTTTTTACTGGGGAAAGATTTTTAGTTGATTCTTTTGGCAGATGATTAATATATAAATTTCTCACGTCCACCAATTTATTTCAATTTTTTTAGAGTTACAGAAGTATTCGAAAGTTACATATTACTATGGACTGTTCTGTTTTTGATAGATTCTGTTTTTCGTGTGTTGTTTGCTTATTTTGATGAATCTATGAGTAGTATCGGGGGGTATGAATCATAGAGAAGTTGGAATACAGTAGGTTTAACACCAATATAAACAAAGAATGAGTTCATCACAGTACCTTTGGGTAGTGGTTTGTTTTCTTATACTAACGGAGCTCACGAGATTTTTGGCTAAGTTTTGTGTTGTGAAGTTTTCAAGTTTTGGGTAAGGATTTAATGGACAATGGAACAAAGAGTGGCAAGAGTCTAAGCTTGGGTATGCCCAAGGCACCCCAAGGTAAAATTCAAGGACAACCAAAATCCTAAGCTTGGGGATGCCCTGGGAAGGCATCCCCTCTTTCGTCTTCGTCTGTCGGTAACCTTACTTGAGACTATATTTTTATTCACCACATGATATGTGTTTTGCTTGGAGCGTCATGTATGATTTGAGTCTTTTCTATTAGTTTGCCACAATCATCTTTGCTGGACACACCTTTTGAGAGAGATAAATATGATTTAGAATTTATTAGAATACTCTATGTGCTTCACTTATATCTTTTGAGCTAGATAGTTTTGCTCTAGTGCTTCACTTATATCTTTTAGAGCACGGTGGTGGTTTTATTTTGTAGAAATTATTGATCTCTCATGCTTCACTTATATCTTTTTTAGAGTCTCTTAGAACAGAATGGTAATGTGCTTTGGTTATAAAACTAGTCCTAATATGATAGGCATCCAAGATGAGTATAGTAAAAACTTTCATACTAGTGCATTGAATATTATGAGAATTTTGATACTTGATGATTGTTTTGAGATATGAGGATGGTGATATTAGAGTCATGCTAGTGGAGTAATTATGAATTTGAGAAACACTTGTGTTAAAGTTTGTGTTTCCCGTAGCATGCACGTATGGTGAACCGTTATGTGATGAAGTTGCAGCATGATTTATTTATTGAGTGTCATCCTTTGTGTGGAGGTCGGGATCGCGCGATGGTTAAATCCTACCAACCCTTCCCCTAGGAGCATGCGTTGAATACTTTGTTTTTATAACTCGTAGATTTTTGCAATAAGTATATGAGTTCTTTATGACTAATGTTGAGTCCATGGATTATACGCACTCTCACCCTTCCTGTTGGGGAATGTAGTATTTCAAAAAATTCCTACGATCACGCAAGATCTATCTACTAGATGCATAGCAACGAGAGGGGAGAGTGTGTCTACGTACCCTCGTAGACTTAAAGCGGAAGCGTCTAGTGACGCAGTTGATGTACTCGAACGTCTTCGCGATCCAACCGATCCAAGCACCGAACGTACGACACCTCCGCGTTCAGCACACGTTCAGCTCGATGACGTCCCATGAGCTCTTGATCTAGTTGAGCTTCACGGGAGAGTTTCGTCAGCACGACATCGTGGTGACGGAAATGATGAAGCTACCGGCGCAGGGCTTCGCCTAAGCACTGCAACGGTATGACCGAGGTGTGTTTCTGTGGAGGGGGGCACCGCACATGGCTAAAACAAAGTTGCTTGTGTGTCTTTGAGTGCCCCCTGCCCCCGTATATAAAGGAGCAAGGGGGAGGTGCGGCCGGCCAGGTATGGCGCTAGGAGTAGGATTCCTACACCTAGTAGGAATAGGAATCCCCCTTCCTATTCCTACTAGGAGTAGGAAAGGAAGGAGGAGAGGAGAAGGAAGGAGAAGGGCGCCCCCCACTCCTAGTCCAACTAGGAACCCTAGGGGGGTGTGGCCAGCCCTAGTGGGCTGCCTCTCTCTTTCCCTCATTGGCCCACTATGGCCCATACTCCCTCGAGGGGTTCCGATAACCCCCTCCGGCACTCCGGTTTTATCCGATAACACCCGGAACACTTTCGGTGTCCGAGTATAGTCATCCAATATATTAATGATTATGTCTCGGACATTCCGAGACTCCTCGTCATGTCCGTGATCTCATCCGGGACTCAGAAGTACCTTGAGTACATCAAAACTCATAATATCGATCGTCATCGAACGTTAAGCGTGCGGACCCTACGGGTTCGAGAACTATGTAGACATGATCGAGACTCATCTCCGGTCAATAACCAATAGCGGAACCTGGATGCTCATATTCTCTCCTGCATATGCTACGAAGATCTTTATCGATCAAACCGCATAACAACATACGTTGTTCCCTTTGTCATCATAATGTTACTTGCCCGAGATTCGATCGTCGGTATCACTATACCTAGTTAATCTCGTTACCGGCAAGTCTCTTTACTTGTTCCGTAATACATCATCTCGTGACTAACTCATTAGTCGTTTTGCTTGCAAGGCTTATTATGATGTGCATTACCGAGAGGGCCCAGAGATACCTCTCCGACACTCGGAGTGACAAATCCTATTCTTGATCTATGACAACACCACAAATACCTTCTGAGACACCTATAGAGCATCTTTATAATCATCCAGTTATGTTGTGGCGCTTGATAGCACACAAGGTGTTCTTCCGGTATTCGGGAGTTGCATAATCTCATAGTCATAGGAGCATGTATAAGTCATGAAGAAAGCAATAGTAGTAAAACTAAACGATCAAGTTGCTAAGCTAACAGATGGGTCTTGTCCATCACATCATTTTCCTAATGATGTGATCCCGTTGATCAAATGACAGCTCATGTCTATGGTTAGGAAACACAACCATCTTTGATCCCGTTGATACTCTGTTTTGTCTATGTATTCACACATGTACTAAGTTTCCGGTTAATACAATTCTAGCATGAATAATAAACATTTATCATGATATAAGTAAATAAATAATAACTTTATTATTGCCTCTAGGGCATATTTCCTTCAGTCTCCCACTTGCGCTAGAGTCAATAATCTAGTTCACATCACCATGTGATTTAACACCAATAGTTCACATCCTCATGTGATTTAACACTTTATAGTTCACATCGCATGTGACCAATACCCAAAAGGTTTACTAGATTCAATAATCTAGTTCACATTTCCAAGTTATTAACACCCAAAGAGTAATAAGGTGTGATCATGTTTTGCTTGTGAGAGAGGTTTAGTCAATAATCTAGTTCACATTCAGATCAGTATGTATTTTGCAAATTTCTATGTCGACAATGCTCTGCATGGAGCTACTCTAGCTAATTGCTCCCACTTTCAATAGGCATCCAGATTGATACTCAGAGTCATCCAGATCGGTGTCAAAGCTTGCATCGACGTAACTCTTTAGGACAAACTCTTTATCACCTCCATAACCGAGAAATATTTCCTTATTCCACTAAGGATAATTTTGACCGCTGCCCAGTGTTCCAATCCTGGATCACTATTGTACCCTCTTGCCGTACTCATGGCGAGGTACACAATAGGTCTGGTACATAGCATAGCATACTTTATAGAACCCATGACTAAGGCATAGGGAATGACTCTTCATTCTCTTTCTATTTTCTGCTGTGGTCGGGTTTCGAGCCTTTACTCAACTTCACACCTTGCAACACAGGCAAGAACTCTTTCTTTGACTGTTCTATTTTGAACTACTTCAAAACTTGTCAAGGTATGTACTCATTGAAAAAACTTATCAGGCGTCTTGATCTATCTCTATAGATCTTGATGCTCAATATGTAAGCAGCTTCACCGAGGTCTTTCTTTGAAAAACTCCTTTTAAACACTCATTTATGCTTTCCAGAAAATTCTACATCATTTCCGATCGACAATATGTCATTCACATATACTTATCAGAAAGGGTGTAGTGCTCCCACTCACTTTCTTGTAAATACAGGCGTCACCGCAAGTCTGTATAAAACTATATGCTTTGATCAACTTATCAAAGCGTATATTCCAACTCCGAGATGCTTACACTAGTCCATAGATGGATCGCTGGAGCTTGCACATTCTGTTAGCACCTTTAGGATTGACAAAACCTTCTGATTGCATCATATACAACTCTTCTTTAATAAATCAACTAAGGAATAAAGTTTTGTTATCCATTTGCTAGATTTCATAAAATGCGGCAATTGCTAACATGATTCGGACAGACTTAAGCATCGCTACGAGTGAGAAAAAACTCATCGTAGTCAACACCTTGAACTTGTTGAAAAACCCTTTTTGCGACAAGTTGAGCTTTGTAGATAGTAACACTACCATCAGCGTCCGTCTTCCTTTTGAAAATCCATTTATTCTCAATGGCTTGCCGATCATCGGGCAAGTCAACCAAAGTCCACACTTTGTTCTCATACATGGATCCCATCTCAGATTTCATGGCCTCAAGCCATTTTGCGGAATCTGGGCTCATCATCGCTTCCTCATAGTTTGTAGGTTCATCATGGTCTAGTAACATGACGTCCAGAATTGGGTTATCGTACCACTCTGGCGCGGAACACACTCTGGTTGACCTATGAGGTTCAGTAGTAACTTGATCTTAAGTTTCATGATCATCATCATTAGCTTCCTCGCTGATTGGTGTAGGAATCAGTGGAACTACTTTCTCTGATGTACTACTTTCCAATTCGGGAGAAGGTACAATTACCTCATCAAGTTCCACTTTCCTCCCACTCACTTCTTTCGAGAGAAACTCCTTCTCTAGAAAGGATCCATTCTTGGCAACGAATATCTTGCCTTCGGATCTGTGATAGAAGGTGTACCCAACAGTCTCCCCCGACCTCTGCATCTGGATGATGCATGCAGCCATTTTATTAATGGAAAACATTTTACATCGGCGCGCCGGCCGAACGCTGGGCCAGTCGCGCTGGCTCGCTCCTTGCATACTCCCATCAAACACACATGCACTACTCAATGCAAGCCACACAACTCAGCACGCCCCACCCAGCGCCCATTTTCTTCCTTATCGTCACACGGAGCACCAATTCCCTATCTCTTCCTCCCCGTTTCTCATCTCCAGCCGGCTCACGCCCAACCGCGCTTCCATCTTCCCCTCCCCACTCCGGCCAGATGTTGGCTTCCATCTCAACCTCTCCGGCCAGATGCCGCGACCCCTTGAAATTTCTGTTGCCCAAGCCCAGCTGCCACCAGGGCACTACTGCGGGGACCGACCTGCGGAGGCAGACGGGATGCTGATGATGGCCGTGAGCACTGCGGCCGCTGCATCAGTAGCATTCATGGGAGCGGCCGGTTGAGTACATCCTCACTGACGGTGGTTCAATCGGCAGGGCAGTCTACTACAAGCAATGGGATTTTTGCTACCACCAGCATCGAGTCATGCTGGAACCGGAGTCTCAGCCTCCCCATGGCCGACGACCGCCGCGTGCTAGAAGCTTTGCCATGTTTTTGCTTCAACCAACAAAGTGGGGAGCTACAACTAGCACCACACGATGCTGAGACCAGCTGCTACTGTGCGCCGGCGATGGCATAGCTACAACCAGTGAGGGCCATTCCATGGCGGTGGTGACAACGCCCCCGACGAAGGTGCTGCACCGGCGACGCTCGAACTAGTTTTTTTTTGCTGCAACCAATGTTAGTTTTTGCTACTACCGTGTTCGTATTTTGCTGGAACCAGCTCAATTTTTGCTACCACCGTTTTAATTTTGCTGGAACCGGCATCTCAGTTTGCTTCCACCATGTTGTGTTTTTGTTGGAATAGTTGTCTCATCTATTTGCTTCCACGTCTTTGCTTCCATCGTGTGTTTATATGGCTGGGACAGGCATAAGTTTTTGCTACCACCGCTTTTTGGCTGCGAGCGACATTGTCACTCCATTTGATGTTGCAACCGGTGACAAGGTCGGTCGGCAAGGGAGACTAATGGTGACGAGGATGGCCGGCGAGGGTGGCGACCGGAGAGCATGTGCAGCCAGCGAGACAAAAGGAGGGACGAGATGCAGAGAATCTTTCCGTACACGCGGAAGCGAAAGGGAACTTTTTTTTGTTCGCATGGACTTTTCTTCTGCTGCATGCATCCTAATCTAATGGGTGTTACGGACATAATCCAAGGGCTACGCATCGACCGGCTGAAACTTTGGGCCGGCGCGCCGGCGCTTAGTACTGCCCTTTATTAATTATTCACACAAGACCTTACAAAGTCATACAACACTAAGACTAAAGTCATCATCTAGGCAACATCTCTCCTACTCGTATCCAGTTGATGAAGGGGCGCTGATAGTCTAGGCCTAATACAGACCTCGCAGCCAAACCTAACATCTAAGACCTGAGGTCCCAAACAGGACGCCTGCCTGGTATGGGGCACCCACCAGTCCGGCGCACTCCTCAACTAGGATGCCTGCCGGGTATCAGGCCGTCGCAGCGACCTACCACTAATCCATCTTCAGTGTTGTACTGTTGCATCTACCTTGCCTGATCTAGCTGCCGTCGAAGCCACCACGACGCCAGACCGCATCACCCTCCTGCACGAGTCCATCTCCGCGCATCGGACGCCGAGTCACCACAACGCCAAGCCGCCGAGACACGCCGCCATCAATGAGTGAGATGACGCACCGCTCCACCAAAGAATCCGAACTCTGGTCCCTCGATCACGTGTGTACCTCCAATAATGACGCCCCCAAGGGGGGAACGATACTAGAGCGCCGCTGTCATCCGATCTAGAGTTTCCCCTGGAGGTAGCAGAGAGTGGCCTTGAACTTCTCCATGATGATGCCTTCAAGAAAGGAACGATGCAGATAGCGCCGCCACCGCCGGCCTTGGCAGTAGCTGAAAGCAAGTTTTCACCCAGATCTGTTCGAAGGAATCCAACTCCCGTGCACGGCCGCCGCCACCACCAGGCTAAGCACACGCCACCGCTGGCACCTCCACGATGCCCAGAGGCCGCAAGATCACCGGCGGAGCCTGGCCACCAGATGCACCACCACCGCCATCCATCTCCAAAGCCTACATCCCCGATCCAATCTGTCTCCAAAGCCTCCATCCCCAATCCAATCTGGGAGTACCCAGATTCGCCGCCAGGAGGCAGCGCCCATGCCACGGACGCCGCACCACCGGAAGGGATGTGATGATGTTACAGACCTAGGGTAGGGTCACGGGCCTGACCCAGGTACCCCACCCAAGGTCACTACCCCAGAAGTTCAAAAGACAACTCGAAGACAGCAAGAACGGTCGACTGTTACGACCCAAGAGGACATATCACTCGACCGTATACCCTCTCCCAGACGAGTCAACTCCACTCGACCATTCAAGGACACTCGACCCCCAAAGGTCAAAGGTCCCTTAGGATGGCAACTGTCCGGCATTCATTCTGTGACAAGTAATGCCTTTATCGCTCTTTATTGCAGGCGTTATTAGTAACGCCCTACCTTTATGTACATTGAACCCTTTGTAACATGGGGATGGCCGGGGTCTTGGCGCACTCTATATAAGTCACCCCCTCCTCCAGTAAAAGGGTTCGCACCCCCTGTAACTCAAACACACATGTACATTCTAGTCGACCGCCTCCCGGCACCGAGACATAGGGCTTTTACTTCCTCCGAGAAGGGCCTGAACTCGTAAACATCCTGTGTACAATCTCACCATAGCTAGGAGCTTGCTTCCCCTTATGTACCCCCTACTCGTACTATCAGACTTAGAACCACGATAGTTGGCGCCCACCATGGGGCAGGTGTCTTAGTGACTTCCGGTGAGGTTGCAAACTTTTTCTTCGACCTCCATCATCATGGTTTCTGATGTCTACTATGCAACCTTCTTCTTGTAGACGTTGTTGGGCCTCCAAGTGCAGAGGTTTGTAGGACAGTAGCAAATTTCCTTCAAGTGGATGACCTAAGGTTTATCAATCCGCGGGAGGCGTAGGATGAAGATGGTCTCTCTCAAGCAACCCTGCAACCAAATAACAAAGAGTCTCTTGTGTCCCCAACACACCCAATACAATGGTAAACTGTATAGGTGCACTAGTTCGGCGAAGAGATGGTGATACAAGTGCAATATGGATGGTAGATATAGGTTTTTGTAATAAGAAAATATAAAAACAGCAAGGTAGCAAGTGGTAAACGTGAGCATAAACGGTATTGCAATGATAGGAAACAAGGCCTAGGGTTCATACTTTCACTAGTGCATGTTCTCTCAACAAGGATAACATAATTGGATCATATTACTAGCCCTCAACATGCAACAAAAAGTCACTCCAAAGTCACTAATAGCGGAGAACAAACGAAGAGATTATGGTAGGGTACGAAACAACCTCAAAGTTATCCTTTCTGATCGATCTATTCAAGAGTCTGTAGTAAAATAACACGAAGCTATTATTTCCGTTCAATCTATCATAGAGTTTGTACTAGAATAACACCTTAAGACACAAATCAATCAAAACCCTAATGTCACCTAGATACTCCATTGTCACCTCAAGTATCCGTGGGCATGATTATACGATATGCATCCCACAATCTCAGAAACATCTATTCAACCAACACAAAGTACTTCAAAGAGTGCCCCAAAGTTTCTATCGAAGAGTCAAGACGAAAATGTGTGCCAACCCCTATGCATAGATTCCCAGGGTCACGGAACCCGCAAGTTGATCACCAAAACATACATCAAGTGAATCAATAGAATACCCCATTGTCACCACAGGTATCCCACGCAAGACATACATCAAGTGTTCTCAAATCCTTAAAGACTCAATCCGATAAGATAACTTCAAAGGGAAAACTCAATTCATCACAAGAGAGTAGAGGGGGAGAAACATCATAAGATCCAACTATAATAGCAAAGCTCGCGATACATCAAGATCGTGTCATCTCAAGAACACGAGAGAGAGAGAGAGATCAAACACATAGCAACTGGTACTTACCCTCAGCCTCGAGGGTGGACTACTCCCTCCTCGTCATGGAGAGCGCCGAGATGATGAAGATGGCCACCGGAGAGGGATTCCCCCCTCCGGCAGGGTGCCACAACGGGTCTAGATTGATTTTCGGTGGCAACAGAGGCTTTCGGCGGCGGAACTCTCGATCTAGGTTATTTTCTGGAGGTTTCTGTATTTATAGGATTTTTTGGCGTAGGTCTCACGTCAGGGGGGGGTCTCCGGGCTGTCCATGAGATAGGGGGGCGCCACCACTTGGGCTGGGCGCCCCCCCCCCCACCCTCGTGGGCAGCCCGTGGCTCTCGTGGCCCAACTGTTGTACTTCGGGGGCTTCTTTTGGTCCAGAAAAAATCATCAAAAATTGGCTCGTTAATTGAACTCCGTTTGGTATTCCTTCTCTGTAAAACTAAAAAACAAGGAAAAAACAGAAACTGGTACTGGGCTCTGAGTTAATAGGTTAGTCCCGAAAATCATATAAAAGTGTATATAAAAGCCCATAAAACATCCTAGAAGGATAATATAATAGCATGGAACAATAAAAAATTATAGATACGTTGGAGACGTATCAGTTTCCGGCGGTGGTTTGGCGTTGGGCCGCGAGATCCGACTCGGCGTGCTCGTCTTCGTCGCCGACGACTCCGCTTGGCTCCAGTAGGCCCCCCTCGACATCAAGGCGTTACCCGTTCACATTGGCGAGCCTCACCGTTTGCGAGTCGACCCAAAGGTGAAGCCCGTAAAGGAACATCTCCGTTGGTCCGCCGCGGATGAGAGAAAAGCGATCGGCGAAGAAGTGGCTCGACTCCTGGCAGCTGAGTTCATCCGCGAGATCTACCACTCCGAGTGGCTCGCCAATGTGGTCATGGTTCCCAAGAAGGACAAATCCCTCCGCATGTGCATCGATTTAAAGCATATCAATCAGTGTCGGGGATATACCCCGTGGTATGACCCAGCCGGAAATATAACCCGGCCGGACGTGGCGGTTTACTTGAGACGGTTTACATTTGCCGATTCACCGGCGTCCCGCCTTAACTAGACGGTTTTATGATTCACTGGTAACCCGGCGGGCGGCTGACGGATGACAAGGCCCAAGGCCCAGAAGGCCGGTTCATGTTATGGTGGGCCGGTTTGTGAGGAAAGTACAAGGAATATTCTCCTACAAAGGAAGCAAGACTAGGACTCCACTTGCAATAGAATAATCCTAATCCTACTAGGACTAGTCATGTAACCCTCCCCTTCAACATATATAAGGAGGGGCAGGGCTCCCCAAAGATGGACAAGTTCTCACAAGTTAGAGGCGCCATATTCTTTAGGGCTAGACACAACTAAAGGAGAGCCAGTTTACCGGCGACTCCATGAGGGTCATAATGAGATCTAGCCTCAAACAACATGTGGGGCTATTACCGGATGATGGTTCCCAGGGCCCGAAGTTGTCTAAATCCTTTTCTTGCGTTGCGTCTCTCGATTCTGCTCAACCCCTCTCAAGCTACCACATAGATGTGTTGGCCTCACGACTAAGTCCTTACCCTAGGACATCTGCTGTGACAATTCCACAACAATCGGGCCTGCCCGAAAGATCATTTTCCTCTCCCCCGCATCGATCAGATAGTCGACTCGACTGCGGGATGCGAGTGTTTATATTTTCTGGACGCATATTCTGGGTACCACCAGATCCGACTGTTTGGACTCGATGAAATCAAGACAGCCTTCATCACCCCATTTGGGTGTTTCTGTTATGTCACCATGCCTTTCGGTCTCAAGGATGCCGGCGCTACCTTCATGCGCATGATTCAAAAGTGCCTGCTGAAGCAAATCAGTCGGTACGTGGAAGCATACATGGATGACATCGTGGTTAAATCACGCAAAGGTTCCGACCTGCTGACTGACCTCGCTGAGACATTCGCAAATTTGAGAAGCTATGATATCAAGCTTAATCCGTCGAAGTGTTCATTCGGAGTTCCGGGTGGTAAGTTTCTTAGTTTCCTTGTTTCAGAACGAGGAATCGACGCCAACCCAGAGAAAGTCAGTGCCATCCTCCGAATGGAGCGTCCCGTACGTATACACAACGTCCAGAAGCTAACACGGTGCTTGGCCGCATTGAGTCGATTCAATTCTCGTCTCGGTGAGAAGGCATTACCTCTCTACCGACTGATGAAGAAATCCGAAAAGTTCGAGTGGAATTCTGAGGCTGAAGCAGCGTTTGAAGAGCTCAAAGCCCTGCTTTCCACCCAGCCAGTGCTTGCTGGCCCAGTCAGCAAGGAGCCTCTTTTACTATACATCGCAGCCACCGGACAAGTTGTCAGCACTGTACTCACGATCGAGCGGGAAGAAGAAGGCAAAGCCCACAAAGTCCAACGGCCAGTCTACTACATTTTCGAAGTGTTGACTCCCTCCAAGTAAATATATCCGTATTACCAGAAGCTTGTGTATGGGATTTACTTGACCGCAAAGAAAGTTGCTCATTACTTCTTGGATCATTCAATCTTAGTCGTCAGCGATGCCCCACTATCAGAAATCCGGAACAACCGAGATGCAACTGGTCGAGTGGCCAAATGGGCGATTGAACTCCTTCCGCTAGATATCAACTTTGAAGCAAAGAAAGCTATTAAGTCTCAGGCAATAGCAGATTTTGTGGCCGAATGGATCGAATAGGAGCAGCCGACTCAGATCCAGTCGGATCACTGGACCATGTTCTTCGACGGATCTAAGATGTTGAACGGATCTGGTGCAGGTGTGGTTTTGGTGTCCCCCAGAGGCGACAAGCTCAGTTATGTCCTTCAAATCCACTTCGATTCTTCAAACAACGAAGCTGAATATGAGGCGCTTTTGTACGGGTTGTGTATGGCCATGTCACTCGGCGTCCATCGACTGATGGTTTACGGCGACTCAGACTTAGTGGTCAATCAGGTGATGAAGGAGTGGGACGTCAGAAGCCCAGCAATGACTAGTTATTGCAGTGCAGTGCGGAAGTTGGAAAAGAAGTTTGAAGGTTTAGAGCTCCACCACGTGCCCAGAATCAAGAACCAGCTTGCTGATGATATCGCGAAGATAGGGTCCACTCGGAAGCCTATACCCAAGAATGTGTTTTTGGAGCACCTGCACACCCCTCAGTCAAAGAAGACCCCTTCACGGAGGAGCCCCCACAGCCAATCAGCGCGTCTGATCCAACTGAAGTCGAAGTTCCTGCGGTAGTTGACCTAATCATGGAGATTTTGGTGATCACGCCTGACTGGACTGTGCGATACATAGCATACTTGCTCAGGCAAGAACTCCCTGAGGATGAAGAGGAGGCGCGTCAGATCGTCCATCGATCCAAAGCCTTCACTTTCATTCAGGGTCAGCTCTTCAGGGAGAGTGTCATGGGAGTCGCTCAACGCTACATTACCCTGGAAGAAGGTCGACTGATTCTGAACGAGATTCACTCGGGAACTTGTGGCCACCATGCTTCCTCTCGGACTATTGTGCCAAAGCATACCGAGCTGGATTTTACTGGCCCCGAGCAAATGAGATGGCGAAGGATATCGTAGACAAGTGCGAAGGCTGCCAATTCTACTCCAACATGTCCCATAAGCCTGCGTCTACCTTGAAGACCATCCCGCTGGTTTGGCCATTTGCTGTTTGGGGGTTAGACATGGTCGGTCCCTTCAATACCGGCAAGAGCGGATTCACTCACTTGCTCATGGCAGTCGACAAGTTTACCAAATGGATCGAAGCCAAGCCCATCAAGAACCTCGGCTCGAGCACCACCATCAGCTTGATCAGAGAATTGATATTCAGATACGGAGTCCCCCACAGCATCATCACGGATAACGGCTCCAACTTTGACTCGGAAGAATTCAGAGCTTTCTATTCCTCCCAAGGTACACGGGTCGACTACGCATCCGTAGCGCATCCGCAGTCGAATGGACAAGCAGAAAGAGTGAATGGTTTGATCCTCCAGGGCCTGAAGCCGCGGCTTATGCGCGACCTCAAGCATGCCACCGGAGCCTGGGTGACTGAACTGCCGTCTATCTTATGGGGACTAAGGACAACTCCAAACTGGTCGACTGACCATACCCCCTTCTTCATGGTCTATGGAGCTGAGGCCGTGTTGTCGAGTGATTTGTTGCACAACGCCCCCCCCCCCCCCCCC
>LR738709.1:580770337-580837132 GCA_902687465.1 Secale cereale
CCCCGAGTAGAACTCTTCTCCGAGGCAGAAGCAGAGCAAGCCCGTCAAGATGCAGTCGACCTCCTGGAGGAAGAACGCGAGATGGCTTTGATCCGCTCGACCATTTACCAATAGGACCCGCATTGATTCCATGCTCGCAATGTCCGAAGCCGAGCATTCCAGGAAGGAGACCTGGTTCTCCGAGTACGTTAGAAGCGACCGCACAAACTCGGCCCGTCTTGGGAAGGCCCCTTCATCGTCACCAAGGTACTGCACAATGGGGCATATCACATCTACAACGTGGCCAAGAAGAAAGATGAACCCCGTTCGTGGAATGTGGACCTGCTCCGCCGCTTCTATACTTGAAGTGCTCGACCAGTCGAGTTGTAATAAGAATCTTCCAGTTTGTTTTCAAAGACAGGTTCACATCAATTCCTTAATGATTGTTGGTTACAAAGATGCTTGTCCTCAAATCCCCCAGTGGGTGCTTAGCCGCGAATTCGATTTGCCTAAGTTACAAAACTCACTCCGAGTGAAGAGCAACCCTCTCACTCCGGGGCTTAGTTGCGACCCCGTAATCGCCTAAGTTACAAAAACCACTCCGAGTGAAGAGAAACCCTCTCACTCGGGGGCTTAGCTGCGGTCCTCCGAGCTACGCCATAAGTACAACGTGGCTCTGTCCTCCGAGCTCCACACAAGTACAACGTAGCTCGTAATCGCCTAAGTTACAAAAATCACTCCGAGTGAAGAGCAACCCTCTCACTCGGGGGCTTAGTTGTGACCCTGTAATCGCCTAAGTTACAAAAACCACTCCGAGTGAAGAGCAACCCTCTCACTCGGAGGCTTAGCTACGGTCCTCCGAGCTATGCCATAAGTACAACGTGGCTCTATTCTCCAAGCTCCGCTACAAGTACAATGTAGCTCGTAATCGCCTAAGTTATAAAAATCACTCCGAGTGAAGAGCAACCCTCTCACTCGGGGGCTTAGCTGCGGTCCCGTAATCGCCTAAGTTACAAAAACCACTCCGAGTGAAGATCAACCCTCTCACTCGGGGGCTTAGCTGCGGTCCTCCGAGCTACGCCATAAGTACAACGTGGCTCTGTCCTCCGAGTTCCGCCACAAGTACAACGTAGCTCGTAATCGCCTAAGTTACAAAAAACACTCCGAGTGAAGAGAAACCCTCTCACTCGGGGGCTCATCTGCGGTCCTCCGAGCTATGCCATAAGTACAACGTGGCTCTGTCCTCCGAGCTTCGCCACAAGTACAACGTAGCCCATTGATAGGCAGTTTTCAGTAAGGTATTTTCTGCAGGCACTGAAATTATAGGTAACAGATAGTTTTGTGATAAGATAATTGGTAACAAGTGACAAACGTTAAAAGTAAATAGGTGCAGCAAGGTGGCCCAATCCTTTTTGTAGCAAAGGACAAGCATGGACAAACTCTTATGCAAGGTAAAGCGCTCCCGAGGACATATGGGAATTATCGTCAAGCTAGTTTTCATCACGATCGTCTGATTCACGTTCGGTACTTAGATAATTTGGTATGTGGGTGGACCGGTGCTTGGGTGCTACCCTTACTTGGACAAGCCTCCCACTTATGATTAACCTCTAATGCAAGCGTCCGCAACTACAAAAGAAGTATTATGGTAAACCTAACCATAGCCTGAAACATATGGATCCAAATCAGCCCCTTACGAAGCAACGCATAAACTAGGGTTTAAGCTTCTGTCACTCTAGCAACCCATCATCTACTTATTACTTCCCAATGCCTTCCTCTAGGCCCAAATAATGGTGAAGTGTCATGTAGTCGACGTTCACATGACACCACTAGAGGAGAGACAACATACATCTCATCAAAATATCGAACGAAGACCAAATTCACATGACTACTAATAGCAAGACTTCTCCCATGTCCTCAGGAACAAAAGCAACTACTCACAAGACATAATATTGTTCATGATCAGAGGGGTATTAATATGCATAATGGATATGAACATATGATCTTCCACCAAATAAACCAACTAGTATCAACTACAAGGAGTAATCAACACTACTAGCAACCCACAGGTACCTATCTGAGGTTTGGGTACAAAGATTGGATACAAGAGATGAACTAGGGTTTGAGAGGAGATGGTGCTGGTGAAGATGTTGATGAAGATAGCTCTCCCCAAGATGGGAGAGTTGTTGGTGATGACGGCGGTGACGATTTCCCCCTCCCGGAGGGAAGTATCCCCGGCAGAACAGCTCTGCCGGAGCCCTAGATTGGTTTCCGCCTCAGTTCCGCCTCGAGACGGCGACGTATGGTCCCGAAAGCCTCCTCCTAATTTTTTCCAGGTCAAAGCGCTTCATATAGGAGAAGATGGTCACCTGGGGCCCACCGGCTGGCCCTCGAGGTAGGGGGCCCACCGGAAAGAAGCCAAAGAATGGACCCAAGCCTGAGACTGAGTGCTTTTATTGCAAGGGAACGGGTCACTGGAAGCGGAACTGCCCCAAATACTTAGC
The DNA here is from genome assembly GCA_902687465.1 of Secale cereale. NCBI lineage: Eukaryota > Viridiplantae > Streptophyta > Magnoliopsida > Poales > Poaceae > Secale > Secale cereale. Next base: position 580,772,818 of record LR738709.1, read on the forward strand.
AGACAAGAAGGCCGGCAACGTCAAAGGTATATGTGATATACATGTTATTGATGTGTACCTTACCAGCGCTCGTAGTAGCTCCTGGGTATTTGATACCGGTGCAGTTGCTCACATTTGTAACTCAAAGCAGGAGCTGCGGAATAAGCGGAGACTGGCGAAGGACGAGGTGACGATGCGCGTCGGGAATGGTTCCAAGGTCGATGTGATCGCCGTCGGCACGCTGCCTCTACATCTACCCTCGGGATTAGTTTTAAACCATAATAATTGTTATTTAGTACCATCTTTGAGCATGAACATTGTATCTGGATCTCATTTGATGCGAGATGGCTACTCATTTAAATCCGAGAATAATGGTTGTTCTATTTATTTGAGAGATATGTTTTATGGTCATGCCCCACTGGTCAATGGTTTATTTTTGACGAATCTCGATCGTGATGATACACACATTCATAGTGTGAATGCCAAAAGATGTAAAGTTGACAATGATAGTCCCACATACTTGTGGCATTGCCGCCTTGGTCATATTGGTGTCAAACGTATGAAGAAGCTTCATGCAGATGGACTTCTGGAGTCTCTTGATTATGATTCATTTTACACGTGCGAACCATGCCTCTTGGGCAAGATGACCAAGACTCCGTTCTCCGGAACAATGGAGCGAGCAACCAACTTATTGGAAATCATACATACCGATGTGTGCGGTCCAATGAGTGTTGAGGCTCGCGGAGGCTATCGTTATGTTCTCACCCTCACAGATGACTTGAGTACATATGGGTATATCTACTTGATGAAGCACAAGTCTGAGACCTTTGAAAAGTTCAAGGAATTTCAGAATGAGGTTGAGAATCAACGTGACAGAAAAATAAAGTTCTTGCGATCGGATCGTGGGGGTGAATATTTAAGTCATGAATTTGGCACGCACCTTAGGAGCAGTGGAATTGTTTCACAATTGACACCGCCCGGAACACCTCAGCGTAACGGTGTGTCTGAACGTCGAAATCGTACTCTGTTGGACATGGTGCGATCTATGATGTCTCTCATCGATTTACCACTATCTTTTTGGGGTTATGCTTTAGAGACTGCTGCATTCACTTTAAATAGGGCTCCGTCGAAATCCGTTGAGACGACACCGTATGAACTTTGGTTTGGCAAGAAACCTAAGCTGTCGTTTCTAAAAGTTTGGGGTTGCGATGCTTACGTCAAGAAACTTCAACCTGAGAAGCTCGAACCCAAATCGGAAAAATGCGTCTTCATAGGATACCCAAAGGAAACGATTGGGTACACCTTCTACCACAGATCCAAAGGCAAGGTCTTTGTTGCCAAGAATGGATCCTTTCCGGAGAAAGAGTTTCTCTCGAAAGAAGTGAGTGGGAGGAAAGTAGAACTTGATGAGGTGACAGTCACCCCTCCCGAACCGGAAAGTAGCGCATCACAGGAAATTGTTCCTGAGGTGCCTGCACCGACAAGGGAGGAAGTTAATGATGATGATCATGAAGAAACAGATCAAGTTACTACTGAACTTCGAAGGTCCACAAGGACACGTTCCGCACCAGAGTGGTACGGCAACCCTGTCATGGAAATCATGTCGTTAGACAACGGTGAACCTTCAAACTATGAAGAAGCGATGGCGGGCCCAGATTCCAATAAATGGCTTGGAGCCATGAAATCCGAGATAGAATCCATGTATGAAAACAAAGTATGGTCTTTGGTGGACTTGCCCGATGATAGGCACGCCATAGAAAATAAATGGATATTTAAGAAGAAGACACACGCGGATGGTAATGTGACCATCTATAAGGCTCGGCTTGTCACTAAGGGTTATCGACAAGTTCAAGGGGTTGACTATGACGAGACTTTCTCTCCCGTAGCGATGCTGAAGTCAGTCAGAATCATGTTAGCAATTGCAGCATTCTATGATTATGAGATATGGCAAATGGACGTCAAAACGGCATTCCTTAATGGTTTCCTCAAGGAAGAATTGTATATGATGCAGCCGGAAGGTTTTGTCGATCCAGAGAATGCTAACAAGGTATGCAAGCTCCAGCGCTCGATATACGGGCTGGTGCAAGCATCTAGGAGTTGGAATATTCGCTTTAATGATGTGATCAAAGCGTTTGGCTTTATACAGACTTGGGGAGAAGCCTGTATCTACAATAAAGTGAGTGGGAGCTCTGTAGCATTTCTCGTATTATATGTGGATGACATATTGCTGATGGGAAATGATATAGAATTCTTGGAGAGCATAAAGGCCTACTTGAATAAGAGTTTTTCAATGAAGGACCTTGGAGAAGCTGCTTACATATTAGGCATCAAAATCTATAGAGATAGATCAAGACGCCTCATTGGTCTTTCACAAAGCACATACCTTGACAAGATATTGAAAAAGTTCAATATGGATCAGTCCAAGAAGGGATTCTTGCCTATTTTGCAAGGTATGAGATTGAGCAAGGCTCAGTCCCCGACCATGGCAGAAGATAGAGAAAAGATGAGTGTCATTCCCTATGCCTCAGCCATAGGTTCTATCATGTATGTTGATGGCTTCTCGCCCCTCGTTGGTTACCCCAAGTGGAAGGTTGAGATGTAGCGTAGCGGCAAATTTCCCTTGGCAAAGATACCAAGGATCGAATCCCGTGAGACTCCGAGGGTCGACAAGTAGGTGTCAACGGCGCCAGAAACTTAGCGGTTGACGGGACCTGCACACAGATACAGATAACTTTGCTCCCAACGAGTACAGAGAGGTTGTCAATCCCTCCGGCCTTGTTGTTTACAAAAGATCAAACACAAGAGATAATAATGATAGCTATGACTGCAACTAGGAAATAAAAACAGGAAGTAAATAGAAGGTGTGATCAGCGGTGGTAATATGGACCGGGGTCCCATGATGTTCACTAGTGATGTCTCTCTCCCAAAAGACGATAAAACAACAAAGCGAGGTAAACAAATTACAGCTGGGCAATTGACAGGATTATGTGCGCAAACCAATGCTAACTATGCTGCAAAGAAAGGTAGAGGCTCAAAAGCATGGGCGGTACGCCAAGGCAAGTAGACCGAAATCCATCTGCATCTACTACTAATCATCCACCTTGAGATATCTATCCAGAACATCTCGCTGGTATTAAGTTGCGAATCCCACCCAAAGTGTAAACTCAAAGCAACAGACAACTGCATTAAAAGAACTTTGCATAAAGTAAACAATCCTTGCACCCGCAAGGACAAGCACCGTTGTTTTCTCCCTTGTGGCAACAGCACATCCCCTAGACTCATGTTTCTGTCACTCAAGCTAGTCATCAGGGGGCATGAACCCACAATCAAGCATAACGCTCCCTCTTGGAGTTACTACCTACTACTTGGCCAAAGCAATAAACAGCAACGGAGAACATGCAAGAATTACTCAAGAACAAAGATATAAAAGAGGTGAATCAAATATATTACTCAAACACAATCTGAACATAGTCTCATAATCCATCAGATCCCAGCAAACTCAGCAAAGCAACAGCAGAAAGATTACATATGTGCCTCGATCATGTAGGGCAGCTCACGAGGTCTAAACCATGAAGAGCAAAGAGGGGAGGAGAACATCACATAGCTACTGATCATGGACCCATGGTCCAAGGTGGACTACTCACGACTCATCCGGGAAGCGTCCATGGTGGTGGAGAAGCTCCCGGTGGTGGTTCTCCCCTCCGGCAGGGTGCCGGGAAGAGTTCTCCTGATGCTCCCGATCTTGGAAGCGCTGCGGCGGCGGAACAGAGGCGAGATCGCGAAAAAGGGTTCTGTCCTCGAGGGTTTCGGGACGAGAGGGATATATATGCGAAGGGGGGCAGCCAGAGGCGGAGCAGGGGCTCCAGGCGTCCCCCTGGCGCGGCCAGGGGTGGGGCCGCGCCAGGTGGCTGCCTGGGCCTCCCCTAGCTCCCCTCTGGCCCATCTTTGGTTCTTCGCGAAGCTTCCTGTACGCTGATTTTTCCTATATTTTTCCTGGAATTTTTGGAGCACTTTTAATATGGGGGAAACCTGAAATAGAAAAACAGCAGAAAACAGGAACTGGCACTGTGGTGCACTGAGTTAATAGGTTAGTCCAAATATGATCAAAAGTGCATGGAAGTGCATCAATATCATAGCAATATCACACAAAAGAAGCATGGAGCAAGCAGAAATTATAGATACGTTTTGGACGTATCAACATCCCCAAGCTTAATTCCTGCTCGTCCTCGAGTAGGTAAATGATAACAAGCATAATTTCTGTGGTGACATGCTATCAACCATATAAGAACTTTTAAGTAAAGCAATCAAGGCATGTAATTCAATTCAAGTCATAACAAGCAAGATTCTATATTAGCATTGTAACAAGCAACATAAGAACATAAAGGTGCAAGAGCTCTCGCTGTCCGTGACTCGAATGTCTCCAAATGGTGTTTGCGTGCAAGAAAGGGGATAGGGATATACGAGAGAGTAAAACATAGTTTTTGTATTGTTGAGAACTTAATCTACTAAAGTTTCACACTTGGTCTTCTTTGGAATCTTATCTTGACTCATCCCCATACCACTAGCCAGGTACAAGTCAAAATGATCCACTCCCTTTCGATATTTTGAGCACTCATGCAATGGATGAGCGTAAGCAAGAAAGTTGACACTTAGGATGGCAAAGAGAGAAAAATGATGAAGGGGGAAGACAAAAAAGGTGTGAAAGGCTCACATCAATGAGGACAATCATAGGCGAGAGAAAGCCAAATGATAGATATGATGTGAGGAGTAGGGATTGCCATGCAAAGGATGCACATATGAGCTAAGGTAAGCTCTCCAATGGAACTAGTGGGGGTGCATCCAACTTGCTCGCTCAAGAAGACCTAGAGCTCTTTTGAGGAGGCTCATCATTGGAATATACAAGCCAAGTTCTATAGTGTGAAGGTCCCCACATAGCTATATGCATGAATGATAATCTCTATGGAGTACAAGGTATAAGATGGAGTACGAGTGTGGATCTCTCAAAAGGAATAGTAGTGTGCCCCCTTCTCTCTTTTTATTTCTTTTTCTTTTTTTCTATTTTTTTTTATTTTTTTGTGGCCTCAATGGCTCCTTCTATTTGACTCTCATTTGTCCTCTTTGGGATCTTTTGATTTTGTCCTCTTTGGGATCTTTTCCTCACTTTAGGGGCAACACTCTATATATTACAAGAAGTATAGAAGATCTTTCACACTTTACAAGAGTACTCAACATAAAGAAGATGAAACTATCATGATGTATGCAAATGTATGCCTCTGCCGGTGTAGAAGGATATGCAATGATACTAGCGCGTCATGTAGCAATGATTAGGGCAAGGCCCAACTAGCATGCGGCTCATCGATCAAGCAAAAAGCATGTATGACATGAAGATCAAGTCATGAGAAGATGGATGCTGCATGGCAATGTATCTCGGAAAGGCTATGGAAATGCCTTGATAGGTAGGTATGGTGGCTGTTTTGAGGAAGGATATAATGAGGCTTATGATGACAGAGCGTATCGTGCCAAGGATTTGGATGCACCGGCGAAGTATGCGCCAACTCTCGAGGTGAGAAAGGGCAATGCACAGTACCGAAGAGGCTAGAAAAATATGGATAGGTGGAAGTGTCAACTTTCGAATACTCACATTAGTCCGAAGAACTCATGCACTTATTATCGGTAACTCTCAATCTAATTAGGAGGTTCACAAAGAGACAAGTACCCCGAGGATGAGTGTATGGGGGTTTGGTTATCCTTGCGCATCCTCGACTCATGGTACGTGAGTGTACTCTAATATTCGATCCCTCCAAAGATTAGTGATCCATCTAGTAGCTAAAGTTCTCAACTATTTTGTAGGTTTTCGAAAATAAACACGGATTGCCCAAAATACGACATCTATCACTAATAGGCTAAAGCTCTTGACACCAAAAGTTCAGACATTACTCATGGCAATACCTCAAAACTATTGCAAGTTACTACTAAAATTAAATAGCAACCTCAATTACCTACTTTAAGTTAAGGCACACAACTCAGTGCAACAAGCAAACTCTCTTAACAAGATAAACATGAAAACTCAAGAGAGTTCAGCAACCAACTAAACAAAAGCTCTTTAAAAAGAAAAGAATGAAAACTAAGAGCTAAACATGACAGCAGCTATGGAAAGACAAAGAACACACACAGCAAAGATAAGCATGAAAATCCTATGTTGTGTTCTAGGTTGAAGTGGAGCGTGTTTCTCTCCCACACAAAGAAAGCTGGGTTCTAATTTGTTATGAACAGCAAGCAAAGCTAAAGAAAACTAAAAAAAGAAACTAAGAGCAAGAAGCTCCAAGCATGGCACATAACGCATGAAGTGGAAAAATATAGTGGAACGAAAGACGAACTGATAATTGTTGATGGAGAAGGGGATGCATGGGGGCATCCCCAAGCTTAGACGCTTGAGTCTTCTTGAATATTTCTTGGGGGTGCACAGGGGCATCCCCAAGCTTGAGCGTTTGACCCTCCTGAATCTTCTTTTATCATCTTCCCTCGCACACTTGAAAACTCCCTTCATACATAACTCATCATAATCTGATTAGCGAGGTTAGTACCCACAATAAAATAATTTTTCCCTACTGGAAATAAAGATAATCTTGAAGAGCTACTGTTTCTCAAGATTGCCAAAAGGTTTTTGCAAAGAAAAAGCAAGCTCAAGGTTTGCAAAACGAAGAAAAGGCAAAACAGGACAGAATCTGTGAAAAACAGACCAGCAGGTAGTAAATAATTTTTTCGGGGCACTTCTGCAACTCAAATCAAAAACCTCAGAACAGACGCTCGAAAGCCAATTGTATAGAGCACGCTGTCAAAAAAATTCAGATCAAAAAGATGATCTGGTGATTTTATTCGAATTTTTCTGTCCAAGGACAGAATCTGTTTCCTGGACAGCACGTCACAACTTTTGAACTTTCTTGCAATCGGAGGCTAAACTTGGCACAAAGCTGAAAAGAAAAGATACAATGATGATGCTACTGTAGTAACAAACATCAAGACACAACAAAAGCAAAATAAAACCTAATTCGTTGTGGGCTGCCTCCCAAAAGCACTTTCTTTTATTCCTTTAAGCTAGGCATGATGCAAGAAGAGAAGATCAAGTTTTATCAAGAGTAAGAGAATAGCTAGTCCGTGTAACGGACTCAAAAGGCAACTTAATCTTCTTTCTAGGGAAGTGTTCCATCCCTTTCTTGAGAGGGAATTGGAATTTTATATTCCCCTCTTTCATGTCAATGATAGCACCAATGGTGCGAAGAAAAGGACGTCCCAAAATAATTGGACATGAAGGTTCACATTCAATATCCATAATAGTAAAATCAACGGGAACATAATTGTCATTGACAATGATAAGAACATCGTCGATCTTCCCCAAAGGTTTCTTTACGGGAGAATCAACAAGACGAACACCAAAAGAACAAGGATCAAAAGGTTTCAATTCAAACATATCATACATTCTTTTGGGCATAACGGAGGTACTAGCTCCAACATCACATAAAGCATAGCAAGAGAAGTTGTTCAATTTAATTTTGACTATAGGATCCCAACTATCTTCTAGCTTTCTAGGTATGGAGGCTTCTACCCTAAGCTTCTCCTCCCTAGCTTTGATGAGAGCATTAGTGATATGCTCTGTGAAGGCAAGGTTAAGTGTGCTAGTGTGGGGGTCTTTAGCCATTCTTTGTAAAAAGGTGACAACTTCTGAGAGACTACAATTACCAAAATCAATTTTATCATTATTGAGCAGAATTGTAGTGTCATCTTGTTTGTTTGAATTGCTCTCTATTATAAGAGTTTGGACGTCTTCCCAAGTTTGGGGAAGTGTGGGAGCAACTTTAAACAGAGGCTCATACTTTTTTCCTGGAAGACCATGCCATGGGCATAACTCTCCATTAAAACTAACATAATCACAAGGTTTATTACTTTTGTAGATCCCGACAGTGGTGATTGGCATGATGGAAGAAGGGGTGTACTCCTCCCACTTAGTGTTTTTGGTGGAACCCATAGCAGCAGCAATTAAGATAACTATTTTTGTGATTTTTGGTAAGGGACACTAAGGCAAAAATTGAAAGGTAAACTAACAAGACTAAAAAGCAAAGATAAAAGATAGCGTGCAACTCCCCTATCTTGAAGAGTGGAGTCCCCGGCAACGGCGCCAGAAACATGCTTGATGGCTTCTCGCCCCTCGTTGGTTACCCCAAGTGGAAGGTTGAGATGTAGCGTAGCGGCAAATTTCCCTTGGCAAAGATACCAAGGATCGAATCCCGTGAGACTCCGAGGGTCGACAAGTAGGTGTCAACGGCGCCAGAAACTTAGCGGTTGACGGGACCTGCACACAGATACAGATAACTTTGCTCCCAACGAGTACAGAGAGGTTGTCAATCCCTCCGGCCTTGTTGTTTACAAAGGATCAAACACAAGAGATAATAATGATAGTTATGACTGCAACTAGGAAATAAAAACAGGAAGTAAATAGAAGGTGTGATCAGCGGTGGTAATATGGACCGGGGTCCCATGATGTTCACTAGTGATGTCTCTCTCCCAAAAGACGATAAAATAGCAAAGCGAGGTAAACAAATTACAGCTGGGCAATTGACAGGATTATGTGCGCAAACCAATGCTAACTATGCCGCACAGAAAGGTAGAGGATCAAAAGCATGGGCGGTACGCCAAGGCAAGTAGACCGAAATCCATCTGCATCTACTACTAATCATCCACCTTGAGATATCTATCCAGAACATCTCGCTGGTATTAAGTTGCGAATCCCACCCAAAGTGTAAACTCAAAGCAACAGACAACTGCATTAAAAGAACTTTGCGTAAAGTAAACAATCCTTGCACCCGCAAGTACAAGCACCGTTGTTTTCTCCCTTGTGGCAACAGCACATCCCCTAGACTCATGTTTCTGTCACTCAAGATAGTCATCAGGGGGCATGAACCCACAATCAAGCATAACGCTCCCTCTTGGAGTTACTACCTACTACTTGGCCAAAGCAATAAACAGCAACGGAGAACATGCAAGAATTACTCAAGAACAAAGATATAAAAGAGGTGAATCAAATATATTACTCAAACACAATCTGAACATAGTCTCATAATCCATCAGATCCCAGCAAACTCAGCAAAGCAACAGCAGAAAGATTACATATGTGCCTCGATCATGTAGGGCAGCTCACGAGGTCTAAACCATGAAGAGCAAAGAGGGGAGGAGAACATCACATAGCTACTGATCATGGACCCATGGTCCAAGGTGGACTACTCACGACTCAACCGGGAAGCGTCCATGGTGGTGGAGAAGCTCCCGGTGGTGGTTCTCCCCTCCGGCAGGGTGCCGGGAAGAGTTCTCCTGATGCTCCCGATCTTGGAAGCGCTGCGGCGGCGGAACATAGACGAGATCGCGAAAAAGGGTTCTGTCCTCGAGGGTTTCGGGATGAGAGGGATATATATGCGAAGGGGGGCAGCTAGAGGCGGAGCAGGGGCCCCAGGCGCCCCCCTGGCGCGGCCAGGGGTGGGGCCGCGCCAGGTGGCCGCCTGGGCCTCCCCTGGCTCCCCTCTGGCCCATCTTTGGTTCTTCGCGAAGCTTCCTGTACGCTGATTTTTCCTATACTTTTCCTGGAATTTTTGGAGCACTTTTAATATGGGGGAAACCTGAAATAGAAAAACAGCAGAAAACAGGAACTGGCACTGTGGTGCACTGAGTTAATAGGTTAGTCCAAATATGATCAAAAGTGCATGGAAGTGCATCAATATCATAGCAATATCACACAAAAGAAGCATGGAGCAAGCAGAAATTATAGATACGTTTTGGACGTATCATATGCCATGCTGTGTACCAGACCTGATGTGAACCTTGCCATAAGTTTGGTAGGGAGGTACCAAAGTGATCCCGGTATGGAACACTGGACAGCGGTCAAGAACATCCTAAAGTACCTGAAGAGGACTAAGGATATGTTTCTCGTTTATGGAGGTGACGATGAGCTCGTCGTAAAGGGTTACGTCGATGCTAGCTTCGACACAGATCTGGATGACTCAAAGTCACAAACCGGATACGTGTATATTTTGAATGGTGGAGCAGTCAGCTGGTGCAGTTGCAAGCAGAGCGTCGTGGCGCATTCTACATGTGAAGCGGAGTACATAGCTGCTTGTGAAACAGCACAAGAAGGAGTCTGGATGAAGGAGTTCATCACCGACCTAGGAGTCATTCCAAGCGCGTCAAGCCCGATGACTCTCTTCTGTGACAACACTGGAGCTATTGCCATTACCAAGGAGCCCAGGTTTCACAAGAAGACCAAGCAAATCAAGCGCCATTTCAACTCCATCCGGAATTATGTTCAAGATGGAGACATAGATATTTGTAAAGTGCATACGGATCTGAATGTTGCAGACCCGTTGACTAAACCTCTTCCACGGGCAAAACATGATCAACACCAGAACTCTATGGGTGTTCGATTCATCACAATGTAACTAGATTATTGACTCTAGTGCAAGTGGGAGACTGTTGGAAATATGCCCTAGAGGCAATGATAAAAGGATTATTATTATATTTCCTTGTTCATGATAATTGTCTGTTATTCATGCTTGAATTGTATTGTACGGAAACAACGATACATGTGTGAATACATAGACCACAACGTGTCCCTGGTAAGCCTCTACTAGCTCGTTGATCAACAGATGGTCACGGTTTCCTAACCATGGACATAGGATTTCATTGATAACGGGATCACATCATTAGGAGAATGATGTGATGGACAAGACCCAATCCTGAGCCTAGCACGAGATCGTATAGTTCGTAATGCTTAAGCTTTTCCAGTGTCAAGTATTTGTTCCTTAGACCATGAGGTTGTGCAACTCCCAGATACCGTAGGAATACTTTGGGTGTGCCAAACGTCACAACGTAATTGGGTGGCTATAAAGGTACGCAACGGGTATCTCCGAAAGTGTCTGTTGAGTTGGTACGAACCGAGACTGGGATATTGTCACTCCGTATGACGGAGACGTATCTCTGGGCATTCTCAGTAAGACATCATCATAATGAGCTCAAGGTGACTAAGGAGTTAGTCACGGGATGATGGATTACGGAACGAGTAAAGAGACTTGCCATGACGAGATTGAACAAGGCATCGGGCATACCGATGATCGAATCTCGGGCAAGTACCGTACCGATAGACAAAGGGAATAACATACGAGATTGAGTGAATCCTTGACACAGTGGTTCATCCGATGAGATCATCGAGGAACACGTGGGAACCAACATGGGTATCCAGATCCCGCTGTTGGTTATTGACCGGAGAGTCATCTCGGTCATGTCTGCGTGTCTCCCGAACCCGTAGGGTCTACACACTTAAGGTTCAGTGACGCTAGGGTTGTAGAGATACATGCACATGGAAACCCGAATGTTGTTCGGAGTCCCGGATGAGATCCCGGACATCACGAGGAGTTCCGGAATGGTCCGGAGGTAAAGAATGATATATAGGAAGTCCAGTTTCGGCCATCGGGTGAATTCCGAGGGTCACCGGGAGTGTCCCGGGACCACCGGAGGGGTTCCGGGGGTCCACCGGGTGGGGCCACCCATCCCGGAGGGCCCCGTAGGCCACAAGGGGAAGGGGGCCAGCCCCTGGAGGGCTGGCGCACCCATATGGGCCCCCCTCCATGCGCCTAGGGTTGAAACCCTAGGGGGAGGGGGCGCCCCCTATGCCTTGGGGGGCAAGTCTCCCCCCTCTGGCCGCTGCCCCCCTAGGAGATTGCATCTCCTAGGGCCGGCGCCCCCCTGGCCCCTATATATAGTGGGGGGGAGAGGGCAGCCGCACCCCCAAGCCTCTGGCGCCTCTCCTCCCTCCCGTCACACTTCCTACTCCTCTCGCAGGGCGCCGACGAAGCCCTGCAGCTTTTCCTGTTGCATCCACCACCACGCCGTCGTGTTGCTGGATCTCCGTCAACCTCTCCTCCCCCCTTGCTGGATCAAGAAGGAGGAGACGTCACTGTACCGTACGTGTGTTGAACGCGGAGGTGCCGTCCGTTTGGCGCTGGGATCATCGGTGACGAGGATCACGAAGAGTACAACTACTTCATCCACGTTCCTTCGAATGCTTCCGCACGTGATCTACAAAGGGTATGTAGATGCACTCCATTATGCTCGTTGCTAGATGACTCCTTAGATTGATCTTGGTGAAGCGTAGGAAATTTTTGTGAATTCTGCTACGTTCCCCAACAGGCGTGCCCCCCACCCTCGAGGCCAGCCAGTGGCCCCCCTCGTGGGTTTCTTCCGCCAGGTATTTTTTATATTTTCCGAAAAAATGTTCTGTGGAGTTTCGGGGCTTTTGGAGTTGTGCAGAATAGGTTTCCAGAGTTTGCTCCTTTTCGAGCCTAGAATTCCAACTGCCGGTATTCCTCCTTCTTCATGTAAACCTTGCAAAATAAGAGGGAAAAGGCATAAGTATTGTGACAAAACATGTATGAACAACCCATAATGCAATAAATATCAACTTATAAGCATGATGCAAAATGGACGTATCAACTCCCCCAATCTTAGACCTCGCTTGTCCTCAAGCGAAAGCCGATATCGAAAAAAATATGCCCACATGTTTAGAGATAGAGGTGTCGGTAAAAACAGAATATGTACATGAGGGCATCATGATCATTCTCATAACAGCAACTTATATGAATGTAGTCATATGATTATTATGCAAAAGTAACAATTCATCCACAATATCAAGTATGCATCATAAACTTTATTGGAAACTAACAAACTTTGGTCTTGGTCATTGAAGCAATTGCAATTTATCGTAACATCGGAAAGAGTCAATATAAGATCTTTTCAGCAAACCTAGATACTCAACTATCATATAGTCTTTCACAATTGCTCACACTCACGCAATACTTATGTTTATGGAGTTTTAATCGGACACGGAGAAAGATAGGGGCTTATGGTATTGCCTCCCAACCTTTTACCTCAAGGGTAATGTCAACAGTAATAGATCATGAGAACTTATATCCAAGTGGGTATATATATCAGGATCTTTCCAACACAGTGTGCTTGCCAAAGGATAAAATGAAAAAGGAAAGGTGGAGCTCACCCTGACACTTATAAGACAAGAATAAAAGATAGGCCCTTCGCAGAGGGAAGCAGAGGTTGTCATGTGTTTTTATGGTTGGATGCACAAAGTCTTAGCATAGAAGAACTTCGCTTTATATTGCCACTTGTGATAAGGACCTTTATTATGCAGTCCGTTGCTTTTATTACTTCCATATCACAAGCTCGTATAAAGCTAATTTCTCCCACACTAATAAATCATACATATTTGGCGGGTTTACAACATGACAACTTACTTGGAAGGATCTTTCTCAATCCATAGGTAGGTATGGTGGACTCTCATGGCAAAACTGGGTTTAAGGATGTATGGAAGCACAAGTAGTATCTCTACTTAGTGCAAGGAGGTTTGGCTAGCATGAGTGGGAAAGGCAAGCTCAACATGTTGGAAGATCCATGACAATATACTTTATTTCGGATATAAAAAGACATAACCCATTATGTTGTCTTCCTTGTACAACATCAACTCTTTAGCATGTCATACTTTAATGAGTGCTCACAATAATAAAATATGTCCAAGATAGTATATTTTTATGTGAGGCCTCTCTTCTTTTATTACTTCCTATTAATTGCAACGATGACCAAAACTATGTTTGTCACCTCCCAACAACTTTTATTTATCATACTCTTATATGTGAAGTCACTACTTCCCATAAGATCGATATGATCTCTATGATTCTCCGTTTGTTTTCTTCCTTTTATCATGACCCAAGAGGGGAAATCAAGCCCTTGACTCAACACTAATCTTTATTATATAGCTCACGGACTCGATTACAAAGGATAAGGCTCACAAAGCAAAAGCTCACAACTAGATCATGCTAACTTTATTCTAATAGATCAAGATACTACCAAAAGGATCGAACTAAGTAAAACGGTAAAGATAGGAGCGATGGTGATACAATACCGGGGTCACTCCCCCAAGCTTAGCAGTTGCCAAGGGGAGTGCCCATACCCATATGATTATGTCTCCTTCTTTGGGGTTGGTGATGATGGAGTTGCAAGTAGTGACGGGGGATCCTCATATATTGAGCGCAGGAGATCTTCCATCTTGCGGATAATACCTTTGAGAGCAGCTATGTAATCCTTCAACAAAAGATTTTCACTTGTGAGATGCTTGTTGCGGATCTGAGTTAACTCAAGCATCCTGAAAGCTTCTAGCTCGGTTGAGGTAAACAGATTAGGAAGGGATTTAGAGGTGTCTTCTTCTCCCGCTGCCGGAGCCGGATCCTCCACCTCCATCTTGATCTTCTTTTCCTTGTGGATCTCCTCGGGTCCTTCTCTCTTCAGATCTATCTTCATTAGCCAAGCATCATTGCCTTCGTTGTTGGAGGAGGGAGACGACATGATGCCTAGCTTCGCAAAACCCTAGCAGAAAACAGCTCGAAACAAAAAAGAGGAATTCTACGTGATATAGAGGTCAAAACCTTCGGGAGTATATATAATGAATTTTTCCAGCACGGAAGGAGTAACCCACAAGAAAACGGAGTCCAGGGGACACACGGGGTGCCCTCGAGGCAGGGGGCGCGCCCTGGGAAGGGGGGCGCGCCCCTACCCTCGAGTCCACCTCGTGTCTCCTCCGGACTGCTGTTTATTTTTGTATTTTCTAAATATTCCAAAACGGAGAAAAATTGCCTTTAGAACTGTTTTGGAGTCGGTTTACTTACCGTATCGCGTACCTCTTCCTTTTCGGAGGCTGAATCGTTCTGGAAAGTGTCCCTTATGTATTCCTCTGGGGTTATGGTTTCAATAATATTAGTTTCAACATTTATAGGATTACCTGAGATATAATGTTTGATCCTTTGACCATTCACCACCTTCGGATTTGTGCCTTCGAAGTTGTTGATTTTTATGGCACCGGAACGGTAGACCTCCTTGATAACGTAGGGTCCTTCCCACTTGGAGAGAAGTTTTCCTGCAAAAAATCTTAAATGAGAGTTGAATAGCAAAACATAATCACCTACGTTGAACTCATGCTTTTGTATCCTTTTGTCATGCCATCTTTTAACCTTTTCTTTAAATAACTTGGCGTTCTTATAGGCCTGGGTTCTCCATTCATCGAGACAGCTAATATCAAATAGCCTCTTTTCACCGGGAAGTTTGAAATCATAATTGAGCTCTTTGATAGCCCAATATGCCTTATGTTCCAGCTCAAGAGGTAAGTGACAAGCTTTTCCATATACCATCTTATATGGAGACATACCCATAGGATTTTTGTATGCAGTTCTATAGGCCCAAAATGCATCATCTAGTTTCTTGGACCAATTATTTCTAGACCTATTAATTGTCTTCTGCAAGATTAATTTCAACTCCCTATTACTTAGTTCTACTAGACCACTAGTCTGTGGGTGATAGGGTGATGCAATTCTATGGTTGACATCATACTTAGCAAGCATCTTACGGAAAGCACCATGAATAAAGTGTGAACCACCATCAGTCATTAGATATCTAGGGACTCCAAACCTCGGGAATATAACTTCTTTAAGCATCTTAATAGAGGTGCTATGATCAACACTACTAGTTGGAATAGCTTCTACCCACTTAGTAACGTAATCAACAACAACTAGGATATGTGTGTACCCATTAGAAGCAGGAAAAGGTCCCATATAATCAAAGCCCCAAACATCAAATGGTTCAATAACAAGTGAATAATTCATGGGAATTTCTTGACGTCTACTAATATTACCAATTCTTTGACATTCATCACATGATAAGACAAACTTACGAGCATCCTTGAAGAGAGTAGGCCAATAAAAGCCGGATTGCAATACCTTGTGTGCAGTTCTGTCTTCCGCATGGTGTCCTCCATAAGCTTCGGAGTGGCACTTGCGTAAGATCTATTCCTATTCATGCTCAAGTACACAACGTATGATAATACCATCTACTCCTTCTTTATAAAGATGTGGATCATCCCAAAAGTAATGTCTCAAATCATAAAAGAACTTTTTCTTTTGCTGGTAAGTGAAGCTAGGAGGTATAAACTTAGCAACAATGTAATTAGCATAATCAGCATACTATGGAGTAGTACGAGAAGTATTTATGACAGCTAGTTGTTCATCAGGAAAGCTATCATCAATAGGTTGTGGGTCATCAAGTATATTCTCTAACCTAGACAAGTTATCTGCCACGGGGTTCTCAGCTCCCTTTCTATCAATAATATGCAAGTCAAATTCTTGTAGCAAGAGAACCCATCTAATAAGTCTAGGTTTAGCATCTTTCTTTTCCATAAGGTATTTGATAGCAGCATGATCAGTGTGAATAGTTACCTTAGAATCAACGATATAGGGTCTAAACTTATCACAAGCAAACACAACTACTAGAAATTCTTTCTCAGTGGTAGCATAATTTCTTTGGGAACTATCTAGAGTTTTGCTAGCATACTGGATAACATTCAATTTCTTATCAACTCTTTGCCCTAAAATAGCTCCTACAGCATAATCACTAGCATCGCACATAATCTCAAAGGGTAAATTCCAGTCAGGGGGCTGGACAATAGGTGCAGAGTGTTGGGGAACGTAGTATTTTAAAATTTTCCTACGATCACGCAAGATCTATCTACCAGATGCATAGCAACGAGAGGGGAGAGTGTGTCTATGTACCCTCGTAGACCGAAAGCGGAAGCGTCAAGTGACGCGGTTGATGTAGTCGAACTTCTTCACGATCCAACCGATCAAGCACCGAACGTACGGCACCTCCGCGTTCAGCGCACGTTCAGCTTGATGACGTCCCACGAGCTCTTGATCCAGTTGAGCTTCACGGGAGAGTTTCGTCAGCACGACGGCGTGATGACGGATATGATGAAGTTACTGGCGCAGGGCTTCGCCTAAGCACTGCAACAGTATGACCGAGGTGTGTTTCTGTGGAGGGGGGCACTGCACACGGCTAAAATAATTCAACTCGTGTGTCTTTGGGTGCCCCTGCCCCCGTATATAAAGGAGCAAGGGGGGAGGGCCGGCCGGCCAAGCTTGGCGCGCCTAGGAGTAGGATTCCTACTCCTAGTAGGAATAGGAATCCTCCTTCCTATTCCTACTAGGAGTAGGAAAGGAAGAAGGAGAAGAGAAGGAAGGAGAGAGGTGGCGCCCCCCACTCCTAGTCCAACTAGGATTCCCTAGTGGGGGCGCAGGCCAGCCTCTTGGGCTGCCTCTCACTTTTCCTTCAAGGCCCACTATGGACCATACTCCCTCGGGGGGGTTCCGGTAACCCCCTCCGGCAATCCAGTTAAATCCGAAACTTTCTCGGAACACTTCCGATGTCCGAATATAGTTGTCCAATATATCAATCTTTATGTCTCGGACATTCCGAGACTCCTCGTCATGTCTGTGGTCTCATCCGGGACTCCGAACTACCTTCGATACATCAAAACTCATAAACTCATAATACCGATCGTCATCAAACGTTAAGCATGCGGACCCTACGGGTTCGAGAACTATGTAGACATGACCAAGACTCATCTCCGGTCAATAACCAATAGTGGAACCTGGATCCTCATATTGGCTCCTACATATTCTACGAAGATCTTTATCGGTCAAACTGCATAACAACATACATTGTTCCTTTTGTCATCGGTATGTTACTTGCCCGAGATTCTATCGTCGGTATCTCAATACCTAGTTCAATCTCGTTACGGGCAAGTCTCTTTACTCATTCCGTAATACATCATCCCGTGACTAACTCATTAGTAATTTGCTTGCAAGGCTTATTATGATGCGTATTACCGAGAGGGCCCAGAGATACCTCTCCGACACTCGGAGTGACAAATCCTATTCTTGATCTATACCAACACCACGAACACTTTCGGAGACACCTGTAGAGCATCTTTATGATCACCCAGTTACGTTGTGACGTTTGATAGCACACAAGGTGTTCCTACGGTATTCGGGAGTTGCATAATCTCATAGTCATAGGAACATGTATAAGTCGTGAAGAAAACAGTATCCGTAAAACTAAACGATCATAGTGCTAAGCTAACGGATGGGTCATGTCCATCACATCATTCTCCTAATGATGTGATCCAATTGATCAAATGACAACTCATGTCTATGACTAGGAAACATAACCATCTTTGATCAACGAGCTAGTCTAGTAGAGGCATACTAGGGACATACTGTTTTGTCTATGTATTCACACATGTACTAAGTTTCCGGTTAATACAATTCTAGCATGAATAAAAGACATTTATCATGATATAAGGAAATACAAATAACATCTTTATTATTGCCTCTAGGGCATATTTCCTTCAGTCTCCCACTTGAACTAGAGTCAACAATCTAGATTACAAAGTAATGACCCTAACACCCATGGAGTCTTGGTGCTGATCATGTTTTGCCCGTGGAAGAGGCTTAGTCAACGGGTCTGCAACATTCAGATCCGTATGTATTTTGCAAATCTCTATGTCTTCCTACTTGACTAGATCACGGATGGAATAGAAGCGTCTTTTGATGTGCTTTGTTCTTTTGTGAAACCTGGATTCCTTCACCAAGGCTATTGCTCCAGTGTTGTCACAAAAGATTTTCATTGGACCCAATGCACTAGGTATTACACCTAGATCGGATATGAACTCCTTCATCCAGACTCCTTCATTTGTTGCTTCCGAAGCAGCTATGTATTCCGCTTCACACGTAGATCCCGCCACGACGCTCTACATGGAACTGCACCAACTGACAGCTCCACCGTTTAATAAAAATACATATCCGGTTTGTGACTTAGAGTCATCCGGATCAGTGTCAAAGCTGGAATCGACGTAACCGTTTACGACGAGCTCTTTGTCACCTCCATATACGAGAAACATATCCTTTGTCCTTTTCAGGTACTTCAGGATGTTCTTGACCGCTGTCTAGTGATCCACTCATGGATTACTTTGGTACTTCCCTGCTAGACTTATAGCAAGGCACACATCAGGTCTGGTACACAGCATTGCATACATGATAGATCCTATTTTTGAGACATAGGGAATGACTTTCATTTTCTCTCTATCTTCTGCAGTGGTCGGGCATTGAGTCTTACTCAACTTCACACCTTGTAACACATGCAAGAACCCTTTCTTTGACTGATCCATTTTGAACTTCTTCAAAACTTTATCAAGGTATGTGCTTTGTGAAAGTCCAATTAAGCGTCTTGATCTATCTCTATAGATCTTGATGCCTAATATGTAAGCAACTTCACCGAGGACTTTCATTGAAAAACTCTTATTCAAGTATCCTTTTATGCTATCCAGAAATTCTATATCATTTCCTATCAACAATATGTCATCCACATATAATATCAGAAATGCTACAGAGCTCCCACTCACTTTCTTGTAAATACAGGCTTCTCCAAAAGTCTGTATAAAACCATATGCTTTGATCACCTCATCAAAGCGTATATTCCAACTCCGAGATGCTTGCACCAGTCCATAGATAGATCGCTGGAGCTTGCATACTTTGTTAGCACCTTTTGGATCGACAAAACCTTCTGGTTGCATCATATACAACTCTTCTTTGAGATATCCATTGAGGAATGCAGTTTTGACGTCCATTTGCCAGATTTCATAATCATAAAATGCGACAATTGCTAACATGATTCGGACAGACTTAAGCATCGCTACAGGTGAGAAAGTCTCATCGTAGTCAACTCCTTGAACTTGTCGAAACCCTTTCGCAACAAGTCGAGCTTTGTAAACAATAACATTACCGTCTGTGTCGGTCTTCCTCTTGAAGATCCATTTATTTTTGATGGCTTGCCGATCATCGGGCAAGTCAACCAAAGTCCACAATTTGTTCTCATACATGGATCCCATCTCAGATTTCATGGCTTCATGCCATTTTTGCGGAATCTGGGCTCATCATCGCTTCCTCATAGTTCGTAGGTTCATCATGGTCTAGTAACATGAATTCCAGAACTGGGTTACCGTACCACTCTGGTGCGGAACGTACTCTGGTTGATCTACGACGTTCAGCAGAAACTTGGTCTGAAGTTTCATGATCATCATCATTAGCTTCCTCACTAATTGGTGTAGGAATTACTGGAACTAGTTTCTGTGATGTTCCACTTTCCAATTCGGGAGAAGGTACAATTACCTCATCAAGTTCTACTTTCCTCCCACTCACTTCTTTCGAGAGAAACTCCTTCTCTAGAAAGGATCCATTCTTAGCAACGAATATCTTGCCTTCGGATCTGTGATAGAAGGTGTACCCAACAGTCTCTTTTAGGTATCCTATGAAGACACATTTTTCCGACTTGGGTTCTAGCTTATCAGGTTGAAGCTTTTTCACATAAGCATCGCAGCCCCAAACTTTAAGAAACGACAACTTTGGTTTCTTGCCAAACCACAGTTCATAAGGCGTCGTCTCAATGGATTTAGATGGTGCCCTATTTAACGTGAATGCAGCTGTCTCTAAAGCATAACCCCAAAACGATAGTGGTAAATCGGTAAGAGACATCATAGATCGCACTATATCCAATAAAGTACGGTTACGACGTTCGGACACACCATTACGCTGTGGTGTTCCGGGTGGCGTGAGTTGTGAAACTATTCCACATTGTTTCAGATGAAGACCAAACTCGTAACTCAAATATTCACCTCCACGATCAGATCGTAGAAACTTTATTTTCTTGTTACGATGATTCTCTACTTCACTCTGAAATTCTTTGAACTTTTCAAATGTTTCAGACTTGTGTTTCATCAAGTAGATATACCCATATCTGCTCAAATCATCGGTGAAGTCAGAAAATAACGATACCCGCCGCGAGCTTCAACACTCATTGGTCCACATACATCAGTATGTATGATTTCCAACAAATCTGTTGCTCGCTCCACAGTTCCGGAGAACGGAGTTTTAGTCATCTTGCCCATGAGGCATGGTTCGCAAGCACCAAGTGATTCGTAATCAAGTGATTCCAAAAGTCCATCACTATGGAGTTTCTCCATGCGCTTTACACCAATATGACCTAAACAACAGTGCCACAAATAAGTTGCACTATCATTATTAACATGCATCTTTTGGCTTCAATATTATGAATATGTGTATCACTACAATCGAGATCCAACAAGAATAGACCACTCTTCAAGGGTGCATGACCATAAAAGATATTATTCATAAAAATAGAACAACCATTATTCTCTGATTTAAATGAATAACCGTCTCGCAATAAACAAGATCCAGATATAATGTTCATGCTTAACGCTGGCACCAAATAACAATTATTCAGGTCTAAAACTAATCTCGAAGGTAGATGTAGAGGTAGCGTGCTGACGGCGATCACATCGACTCTGGAACCATTTCCGACGTGCATCGTCGCCTTGTCCTTAGCCAATCTTCGTTTAATCCGTAGTCCCTGTTTCGAGTTACAAATATTAGCAATCGAACTCGTATCAAATACCCAGGTACTACTACGAGCATTAGTAAGGTACACATCAATAACATGTATATCATATATACCTTTGTTCACCTTGCCATCCTTCTTATCCGCCAAATACTTGGGGCAGTTCCGCTTCCAGTGTCCAGTCCCTTTGCAGTAGAAGCACTCAGTTTTAGGCTTGGCTCCAGACTTGGGTTTCTTCGTGGGAGTAGCAACTGTCTTGCTATTCTTCTTGAAGTTCCCCTTCTTTCCCTTGCCCTATTTCTTGAAACTAGTGGTCTTGTTAACCATCAACACTTGATGCTCCTTTTTGATTTCTACCTCCGCAGCTTTGAGCATAGCGAAGAGCTCGGGAATTGTCTTCTGCATCCCTTGCATATTATAGTTCATCACGAAGCCTTTATAGCTTGGTGGCAGTGATTGAAGAACTCTATCAATAACACTATCCTCGTCAACTTTGCAACCAAGTTGAGTCATATGATTGTAGTACCCAGACATTCTGAGCAAGTGTTCACCGATAGGACTATTCTCCTCCATCTTGCAGCTATAGAACTTATTGGAAATCTCATATATCTCAATCCGAGCATTTGCTTGAAATATTAACTTCAACTCCTGGAATATCTCATATGGTCCATGATGTTCAAAACGTCGCTGAAGTCCTGGTTCTAAGCCGTAAAGTATGGCACACTGAACTATCGTGTAGTCATTAGACCGCGTCTGCCAGACGTTCAAAGCATCTACATTAGCGGGAGGGGGCTTGTCACCTAGCGGTGCTTCAAGGACATAATTGTTCTGTGCAGCAATGAGGATAATCCTCAAGTTACGGACCCAGTCCGTGTAATTGCTACCATCATCTTTCAACTTGGCTTTCTCTAGGAATGCATTAAAATTCAAAGGAACTGTAGCACGGGCCATTGATCTACAACAATATAGATATGCAAAAACTATCAGGACTAAGTTCATGATAAATTAAAGTTCAATTTAATCATATTACTTAAAGAACTCACACTTAGATAGACATCCCTCTGGTCATCTAAATGATCACGTGATCCAAATCAACTAAACCATATCTGATCATCACGTGAGATGGAGTAGTTTCAATGAAGAACATCTTATGTTGATCATATCTACTATATGATTCACGCTCGACCTTTTGGTCTCCAGTGTTCCGAGGCCATATCTGCATATGCTAGGCTCGTCAAGTTTAACCCGAGTATTCTGCGTGTGCAAAACTGGCTTACACCCGTTGTATTTGAACGTAGAGCTTATCACACCCAATCATCACGTGGTGTCTCGGCACGACGAACTTTCGCAATGGTGCATACTCAGGGAGAACACTTATACCTTGAAATTTTGTAAGGGATCATCTTATAATGCTACCGTCGTACTAAGCAAAATAAGAAGCATAATAAGATAAACATCACATGCAATCAAAACATGTGACATGATATGGCCATCATCATCTTGTGCTTTTGATCTCCATCTCCAAAGCATCGTCATGATCACCTTCATCACCGGCGCGACAGCTTGATCTCCATCGTAGCATCGTTGTCGTGTCGCCAACTATTGCTTCCACGACTATCGCTACCGCTTAGTGATAAAGTAAAGCAATTACATGGCGATTGCATTTCATACAATAAAGGGACAACCATATGGCTCCTGCCAGTTGCCGATAACTTTACAAAACATGATCATCTCATACAAAACCGTATCACTCATCATGTCTTGACCATATCACATCACAACATGCCCTGCAAAAAAAAGTTAGACGTCCTCTACTTTGTTGTTGCAAATTTTACGTGGCTGCTACGGGCTTAACAAGAACCGTTCTTACCTACGCATACAAAACCACAACGATGTTTCGTCAAGTATGTGCTGTTTTAACCTTCACAAGGACCGGGTGTAGCCACAGTCGATTCAGCTAAAGTGAGAGAGACAGACACCCGCCAGTCACCTTTAAGCAACGAGTGCTCATAACGGTGAAACCAGTCTCGCGTAAGCGTACGCGTAATGTCGGTCCGGGCCGCTTCATCTCACAATACCGCCGAAGCAAAGTATGACATGCTGGTAAGCAGTATGACTAGTATCGCCCACAACTCATTGTGTTCTACTCGTGCATATCATCTACGCATAGACCTGGCTCTGATACCACTGTTGGGGAATGTAGTATTTTAAAATTTTCCTACGATCACGCAAGATCTATCTACCAGATGCATAGCAACAAGAGGGGAGAGTGTGTCTACGTACCCTCGTAGACCGGAAGCGGAAGCGTCAAGTGACGCGGTTGATGTAGTCGAACTTCTTCACGATCCAACTGATCAAGCACCGAATGTACGACATCTCCGCGTTCAGCACACGTCCAGCTTGATGACGTCCCACGAGCTCTTGATCCAGTTGAGCTTCACGGGAGAGTTTCGTCAGCACGACGGCGTGATGACGAATATGATGAAGTTACCGGCGCAGGGCTTCGCCTATGCACTGCAACAGTATGACCGAGGTGTGTTTCTGTGGAGGTGGGCATCGCACACGGCTAAAATAATTCAACTTCTGTGTCTTTGGGTACCCCCCTGCCCCCATATATAAAGGAGCAAGGGGAAGGGCCGGCCGGCCAAGCTTGGCGCGCCTAGGAGTAGGATTCCTACTCCTAGTAGGAATAGGAATCCTCCTTCCTATTCCTACTAGGAGTAGGAAAGGAAGAAGGAGAAGAGAAGGAAGGAGAGAGGTGGCGCCCCTCCCACTCCTAGTCCAACTAGGATTCCCTAGTGGGGGCACCGGCCAGCCTCTTGGGCTGCCTCTCACTTTTCCTTCAAGGCCCACTATGGACCATACTCCCTCGGGGGGGGGGCGTTCTGGTAACCCCCTCCGGTAATCCGGTTAAATCCGAAACTTTTTTGGAACACTTCCGGTGTTCGAATATAGTCGTCCATTATATCAATCTTTATGTCTCGGACATTCCGAGACTCCTCGTCATGTCCGTGGTCTCATCCGGGACTCCGAACTACCTTCGGTACATCAAAACTCATAAACTCATAATACTGATCGTCATCAAACGTTAAGCATGCAGACCCTACGGGTTCGAGAACTATGTAGACATGACCGAGACTCATCTCCGGTCAATAACCAATAGCGGAACCTGGATGCTCATATTGGCTCCTACATATTCTATGAAGATCTTTATCGGTCAAACCGCATAACAACATACGTTGTTCCTTTTGTCATCGGTATGTTATTTTCCCGAGATTCGATCGTCGGTATCTCAATACCTAGTTCAATCTCGTTACCGGCAAGTCTCTTTACTCGTTCCGTAATACATCATCCCAATACAACCATCATCAAAGACAACAGGAATATCTTTCTGTAAAAGATTAGTCAGAGGCCTGGAAATTTTGGAGAAGTCCTTAATGAACCTCCTATAAAACCCGGCATGACCAAGGAAACTTCGTATACCTTTGATATCCTTAGGGAATGGCATCTTTTCAATAGCATCCACTTTAGCTTTGTCAACTTCGATACCTCTCTCAGAAATTTTATGTCCCAAGACAATGCCTTCATTAACCATAAAGCGGCACTTCTCCCAATTCAAGACAAGATTAGTGTCTTCACATCTCTGCAAAACTCGATCAAGGTTGCTTAAGCAATCATCAAAAGAAGTTCCGTAATCGGAGAAATCATCCATGAACACTTCAACAATCTTTTCACAAAAATCAGAGAATATAGCCATCATGCATCTTTGAAAGGTAGCAGGTGCGTTACATAAAGGTGCGTTACATAAACCAAAAGGCATACGTCTATAAGCAAAGGTACTGAAAGGACAAGTAAAGGTGGTCTTTTCTTGATCCCCCTTTGACACAGGTATTTGTGAGAAACCAGAATAACCATCTAGAAAGCATAAATGAGTATGTTTGGATAATCTTTCTAGCATTTGATCAATAAATGGCAAGGAGTAATGATCTTTCTTAGTAGCTTTATTTAGCTTACAGAAATCAATTACCATCCTATAACCTGTAACTATTCTTTGCGGGATCAATTCATCTTTATCATTAGGGACAACAGTCATACCTCCTTTATTAGGAACACAATGGACATGACTTACCCACTGGCTATCAGCAATGGGATAGATTAAACCTGCCTCTAGAAGCTTTAAAATTTCCTTCCTTACCACTTCTTTCATCTTAGGATTTAACCGTCGTTGATGATCAATAACTGGTTTAGCATTCTCTTCCAATTTAATCTTGTGTTGACATATATTGGGACTAATGCCCTTAAGATCATCCAGAGTATATCCAATAGCAGCTCGGTGCTTCTTCAGAGTTTTCAATAATCTTTCTTCTTCATGCTCTGAAAGGTTAGCACTAATAATAACAGGATATATTTTCTTTTCATCAAGATAAACATACTTAAGATTATCAGTAAAGGTTTAAGTTCAAACACGGGATCACCCTTGGGTGGAGGAGGATCGCCTAGGATTTCAACAGGCAAGTTGTTTTTCAATACGGGTCCCTGTGTAAGGAATATTTCATGTGTCTCCCTTCTCTCATTCATATGCATATCATTTTCATGGTCTAGCAAGTATTGTTCTAAAGGATCATTAGGTGGCACGGCAATAGAAGCAAGACCAATAAGTTCATCTTTACTAAGTGGTGCCTTTTCAAGAGGTTGTCTACGGAATTTAGCAAAGTTAAAATCATGAGACATATCCCCTAATCCAACTGTGACAATGTCTTTCACAAGTCTATCTTGGCATTAACGGTATTCAAGAAGGGTCTACCAAATACAATGGGACAGAAGGCATCTTGTGGGGAACTAAGAACAAGAAAATCACCAGGGTATTTAACCTTCCCACACAAGACTTCAATATCTCTAACAATCCCAACTGGTGAAATAGTATCTCTATTAGCATGCTTAATAGTAACATCAATCCCTTCTAACTCAACAGGTGCAATATCATGCATAATTTCGTTATATAAATCAAGAGGGATAATACTCGTACTAGCACCTACGTCACATAAACCATGATAGCAATGATCTCCTATCTTGACAGAGATAACAGGCAAGCCTACAACAGGTTTATGTTTATTCCTAGCATTGGGTTTGGCTATCCTAGCAGACTCTTCTTGGAGATAAATAACATGCCCATCTAAATCTTCTACCAAGAGATCTTTAACCATAGCAACACTAGGTTCAACTTTAATTTGCTCAGAGGGTGTAGGTGTTCTAGTATTACTCTTACGGACTACAATTGAAGCTTGAGCATGATCCTTTATCCTAACAGGGAAAGGTGGTTTCTCAATATTAGCGGTAGGAATGACAGGATCAACATTGTAAGTGATAGTCTTTTCTTCAACTTTAATAGGTTCAACTACTTTAAGTTCAATAGGGAGATGGTATTTAAACCACTTCTCCTTGGGGAGATCAACATGAGTAGCAAAGGATTCACAGAAAGAAGCTACTATCTCAGAGTCAAGTCCATATTTAGTGCTAAACTCACGGAAAACATCGGCATCCATAAAAGCTTTAACACAATCAAACTTGAGGGTCATACCTGACTCCTTACCTTCATCGATATCCCAATCTTCGGAGTTGCGTTTAATTATTTCCAATAAATCCCATTTGAATTCAATAGTCTTCATCATATAAGAGCCAGAACAAGAAGTATCGAGCATGGAGCGATTATCATGAGAAAGCCGAGCATAAAATTTTTGAATGATCATTTCTCTTGATAGCACATGATTGGGGCATGAATATAACATTGACTTAAGCCTCCCCCAAGCTTGAGCGATACTTTCTCCTTCGCGAGGCCAGAAATTATAAATATAATTATGATCATGATGAACCTGGTGCATAGGGTAGAACTTCTGATGAAATTCGAACTTCAGACGATTATAGTTCCAAGATCCCATATCATCGCATAGCCTAAACCATGTCAATGCGTCTCCCTTCAAAGATAAAGGGAAAACCTTCTTCTAGATAACATCCTCGGGCATACCTGCAAGCTTAAACAATCCACAAACTTTATCCACATAGATCAGATGTAAATCGGGGTGAAGTGTTCCGTCTCCTGTATAGGGATTTTCAAGCAATTTCTCAATCATACCCGAAGGAATCTCAAAGCAAAAATTTTCATTAGGTGCAGTAGGTTGAGGAGCAACTCTTTGCTCTTCTGCTCGGGGTGAAGATACCCCGAACAAGCCCCTCAAAGGGTTTTGAGCCATAGTAACAAGTGACAATAAATTTCAGCACACTATATAAATTTTTCCTTACCAAATTCCACTTACCAAAGGCGCTTCACTCCCCGGCAACGGTGCCAGAAAAGAGTCTTGTTGACCCACAAGTGTAGGGGATAGATCGTAGTCCTTTCGATAAGTAAGAGTGTCGAACCCAATAAGGAGCATAAGGAAATGATAGGCAGTTTTAAGTAAGGTATTTTCTGCAGGCACTGAAATTATAGGTAATAGATAGTTTTGTGATAAGATAATTGGTAACAAGTGACAAACGGTAAGAGTAAATAGGTCAAGCAAGGTGGCCTAATCCTTTTTGTAGCAAAGGACAAGCCTGGACAAACTCTAATGCAAGGTAAAGCGCTCCCGAGGAAATATGGGAATTATCGTGTGACGCCCCCGATTTGACCGTACACTAATCATGCACGCAAATGTGTACGACCAAGATCAGGGACTCACTGGAAGATATCACAACACAACTATAGACACAAATTAAAAATAATACAAGCCTTATATTACAAGCCATGGGCCTCGAGGGCTCGAATACAAAAGCTCGAATACACAAGAGTCAGCGGAAGCAATAATATATGAGCACAGACATAAGTTAAACAAGTTGCCATAAGATGGCTAGCACAAAAATAGCAACGATCGAAAAGGCAAGGCCTCCTGCCTGGGACCTCCTAACTACTCCTCGAAGCCGAACTCCACGTAGAAACATCTTCGGGATCCTCTGGGTCCTGGACTCCATCATCTGGTTGCGTCATCCGAGAAGAAGGGATAAAAGGGGAAAAGGGAGAGCAAAGCAACCGTGAGTACTCATCCAAAGTACTCGCGAGCAAGGATCTATACTACAAATGCAATGGTATCTGTGAAAAGGGGTAATATATGTGGGTTAAACTGCAGAATGCCAGAATAAGAGGGGGATAGCTAATCCAATCGAAGACTATGCTTCTGGCCACCTCCATCTTACAGCAGCAGATGAGAGTAGCTGGAAGTAACAAGTATCCTCGCATCTCGCAACCTCCGTCTTGCAGCAGTAGAATAGATTAGATGGTAAGTTCACCAAGTAACAACGTATAGCATAATCCTACCCGGCGATCCTCCCACACATCACCCTGTGAGAGAGCAACCACCGAGTTATATTTGGAACTCATCTAGGTGTGTTTTATTAAGTATCCGATTCTAGTTGTCATGAGGTCAGAGTACAACTCCGGGTCGTCCTTTTACTGAGGGACACGACTATTCGAATAGATTAACTTCCCTACAAGGATGCACCACATAACCCAGCACACTCGATCCCATTTGGCCGGACACACTTTCCAGGGTCATGCCCGGCCTTGGAAGATCAACACGTCGCAGCCCTACCTAAGCACAACAGAGAGGTCAGCACGCCGGTCTAAATCCTAGGCGCGCAGGGGTCGGGTCCATCGCCCAACGCACACCTGCATGTTGCGTACGGGGCCGGTGAGCAGACCTAGCAACCTCCATCACTAAGGAAGTTACGTTACGCGGTCCAACCCGACGCGCGCCGCTCAGTCACTGACGTCAAGAAGGCTTCGGTTGATACCACGACGTCGAGTGCCCATAACTATTCCCACATAGCTGGTTAGTGCGTATAGGCCAATGGCGAGACTCAGATCAAAAACCAAGATCTCGTTAAATGTGTTATTATGAAATAACCGCGGACAACGACCAGGGCCAGGCCCACCTGTCTCCTAGGTGGTCGCAACCCGCCCTGTCGCCCCGCCACAAAGTAACTATTAGGGGGCTGCCAGGAACCCATGCCCACCACTACCTATGTGGAACCACCTGCCCCTTCAGCCCCCATCTCCGAATCATCATCATGTGTATGTAATAGTAAAGTATATACCCGTGATCACCACCCAGGTGATCACGCCCGATAGTATAGCATGGCAGACGGACAAGGATGTGGGGCCACTGATGGAATACTAGCACCCTATACTAAGCATTTAGGATTGCAGGTATAGGTATCAACAGTTGTAGCAACAATGATAGGCTATGCAACAGAATAGGAACTATCGAATCATCAACAGTAGCAAATCTAATGCAAGAATAAGAGAGAAGAGAATGGGCGATATCTGGTGATCAAGGGGGGGGGCTTGCCTGGTTGCCTTGGCAAGAAGGAGCGGTCGTCGTCGACGTAGTCGAACACAGTGGTATCAGCATCGTTTCAGGGTCTACCGGAAAGGAAGTAACGGAGGGGGAACACAATAAATAACATAGCAATCAAAAGCATAACAAAGCATAACACAGCAATACGCGGTGCTAGGGGTGGTCTAACGCGGTGGGAGGTGATAACGGCGAAGGAGGGAAACATCTGGGAAAGTATTCCCGGTGTTAGGTATTTTCGGACAGGTGAAACGGAGGGGGACGGTTGTAGGTTCGCTATGCTAGGGACGTGTGGTGAGCGAACCGACTGCGTATTCGGATTCGTCTCGTCGTTCTAAGCAACTTTCATATATAAATTAGTTTCATCCGAGTTACGGATTATTTTATACTATTAATTTTCAAAGTTTCAATCATTTTCTGGAATTACAGATTCAATTTAATTCAAAAAGTATTTATGACATCATCAAGACGTCAGTGTGACGTCAGCGGTGAAAGTTGACCCTTGACCAGCCAACTGACGCGTGGGTCCCATTGGTCGTTGACTGCTCCTAATTAACATATGATTAAGGTTAATTAACAAGTTAATTAGTTACTAATGAGAATTAACTAAGTTAATTAATTATTTTAATATTTTTTTCTTATTAATTTTTTTTGGACGTGGGGCCCGTTCGCCAGTGGCACATGGGCCATAGCGGGCATGCGGGTGGCGGTTTACGGGCATCGCCCGAGCGTGGGGAGGGGGCGAGCTCGGCCGAGGGGAAGCGGGGCGAGGCCACCGGGGCGCGGCGGGGCGCCACCGGAGGGCGGCCGTGGCGCGGCTACGCCGGCGCGGGGCGGTGAGCGGGAAGGGACGACCAGGAGCGACCGGAGCGGGCGAGGACTGAGAGCGGAGAAGCAGGGAGCGAATGCTCGCGGGGGCGGACGGCAAGCGTGGTGGCGCAGGCGAGCAGTGGCGGGGCGGGCCGGCGTGGTGCCACGACGGTGGCCGAGCGCGAAGGTGAGCACGGTCGGTGTGAGCGGCGCACAACGATGCAGGCGGGAGCGGGTACGGGGGCGCATCCATGAGCGGGCGATGCGGTGCGGTGTGAGCGGAGGCAAGGCCAGGGCGGCGCGGGGAGCGGCAGATGGAGGGGCGGCGGGGCGAGGTGCAGTGAGCTCGCGCTCACCATGAGCGCGGGCGGCCGGACCCGACGACGGGAGCAGAGGGAGAGAGGAGAGGAGAGGCGGCTCATAGAGGCCGGACGGGGAGGGCAGCTACTTGGGGAGGAGTCATGGTTGCGTCCGCCGATGAGGATGACGGGGCGGCGTCGGGGAGGCGGGTGCAGTCTAGTGGAGAGGGGGACGGGGATGCAGCGACGACGGTGGTCGAGGGGGCGTCCATCGCGGGGAGGGGCGTGGGAGGTCGGATCCGTGCTGGGGCCTCCAGGTTCCGTCCCTTTCCGGTGAGGAGGCGGCTTGGTGGCAGTTCCTCAGGCGCGGGCGCGGTTGGCGGCCGTGTTCGACGAGGCGCCTGTGGGGGAGGGCTCTGGCGCGAGGCGCCTCACCACTGGGTGTGCGGCGGCGCGAGGGAGAGGGTGAGGGAATCGTGCGGAGGGAGTGGGAGCGTGGGTTCTAGGTCACGGGGGTGCGGTTAAGCGGGGACTGGGGAGGGCCGGCCTAGCGGCCGACAGGCTAGTTGGGCCGAAGCCCAGTGGCCATGGGGGGGGGGGTTCTGTTCATTTTAGTTTTATTTTATATTTCTTTTGTCTTTTTCCTTTCCTTTTGTTTTCTATTACTCTTCTGTTTTATTTTCAGTTCGTTTTATTTTAGTTTTATGAAATACCAAGTCAGCACCTAAATTTGTATCATCAATATAGGCCACCGCCAAACCTAGTTTGTAGCTAATATATATTAGTTTAATATTTTCATAATTTCTAAAGCAATTAAATTATTATCTTAGCCACTGCTTTTAATTATTATAGTGCATTTGAACTCTTTATAAAAGTGTGGTTTCTCCACCAATATTACATATGATTTATTTGTCACCTTTAGAACATTTTAGTTTTGACGTTTGAAAACTTTTATTGTTTGCTTCATTTTGAATTTGAATTCGAACCGGTTTCGAACTAACACGAGATAATCAACAGTAATTGCGGTGACATGTCGTCATTAGTAGAGGGTTACTGTAGCTTAACCATCCGGGCGTCACAATTCTCCTCCACTACATGAAATCTCGTCCCGAGATTTAAGCGGTGGAGTAAGGGGGGGAGTGCTGGTAGCGAAAACCTAACGAGTCTTCTCGGTCTTGACCGCCCTTTCGGAGAGGTTGATCCCTTTCGTTGATGTATTCGTTTCTCTGATTCAAGTCATCGTGATCAAGTCGTCATCCTTTCTTCAGGATCTCCATCGTCCTACGAACGCGACCAGGGGAAAAACTGCGGAGGAACGCATCTCCACAAAGCTGGGCATCTGACGGTGAACTCAATGGGAAATACACAAGGTACCCCACAAGTTGTATTTTAGTGAATTCGTTGAGTGCAATAAGCGATGGTACCAAAGTTTCAAACGTGTAGGCAGTCACTTGATGCCTAACCAGAAGCTGGAATGGGGTTTTGATCAACGAGAATAATATGGTGTTTGATACCAGGATGAAACATGGTAGAATTTAGCTCGTGAATCACATACGAAGCCAGGTGCAAAGGATACATTAGAATTCGGGTCGTAAAGAAGAGTCAGGTTTCGATCCAGTGGACCTGTGGGTTATGGGCCCACCATGTGGATTGAAAGTAGGAAGGGTGGTGACATCTTGCACATCCACGACAGGGAGGCATGTCAGTGGATAGCTTGTCAGCTATGTCGCCAACAATGTCAGTACCAAGGACGGGGAAGGAAGAGAACCATTTTCCCCGCTCGTTGAAACGAGGCGGACCAATAGGCAAAGTTCTTGCCCATCGGTGGTTACCGGAATGTTATCAACAATAGTAACAGGTTCTTACTGACAGAGTTGTATACCAAGGTGTTTACATAAGCAGAAATTATTGCTGCTTAGATTATATGTAGATCAAAGAAAGGTTAAACAAACAATTGGAAATGAAAATTGTGATTACACACAATTATTAGGAGTATATCCATCCCATGGACAAGAAGAACATGGCATACAAGGTAGGAGAGCAAGTGCCCAACCATTTAGATAAAGAGGCAAGGATTGATCAAGATGTTACCCATACAATGGTGTTTGGATAACTGACCAAGAAACATTTAGCATCGCGCCTCCAATGTTCTTGTTGATGAGCGGGGTATCATTGTCATGATTCAAGGTAGCAATGATATGGTGTTTCAATCAAGGGCCAGACTTTGGATACACAAATGATCCATCAGGAGCAACTTATAAAATAAGCCTTACAATTTCCTCCTGGAAGAATGGTTATCCTTGCAAAAGAAATTATAATGATAGGTCCTCCAGCCAGGGGTGCTAGGCATGACATCATATTACCGGGTCATCAAAGGACCAACATTATAACTCCTGGAAAGTTGTCCCAGCCATCATATCTGACCGAGATTCAGATCCGATTGGTGTCATGATACCTCAGACTCAGGATGTTCGAGAAGAAAAGGTGCAACACAAATCGAGGAAATGACATTGCAAGATTCTCGGGAAATGAACTATGGGAGCCGGTTCCCGAAACAACAGTTCATCATTAAACCAAGGGGGGATGAGGAGGTGGCTGATGGGCTGAGCGACAATTCATCGAGAATTCCAAACGAATGGAATTCCATAATAATGTGAACAAGAAAATGACAATTGTCAATTCAAATGATATAATGTTGTATGCCCGAGGAAAATATACACCATTAATCATTAGTTGAAAGGTGTGCCTGAAATATGACCTTAGGCAGCCATATCAATGTTAGAGTGATGATTCAATAACCAACAATCTAAGAACAAACTGTCGATCATTAACTTTAAAGCAATAGGGTTGCTAGAAGTACAGAACTCAAGCAGCATCATTGGCATATTGGTATCCCGGTTAAAAACGACACGGGGACCACGGAAGAATGGTGATGATGAGGAGTATCTTCATACCGAGAATCACTAAGAGGTGGAGCAATCCCCACAACATTCTCGACATAAAAGATAGTAATACTTCAATGCAGAACACAACACTAGTTGGAGAGCAAGTTGTACTCATAATGTGGACAAGTTCGCGATGAAAGGAAGTCAAGGGTGTTGCCGATGATAAAAATCATCGAGGGCAAGGAGGGTATTTCTCATCATGAACACAGTTGACATCTCGGTAGTAGTCAAAGTGTTGAGGGTGATCTGACACATTTGCCGGGAGGTTTCAAGAGGATGCAATCAAACTACAACGGCAATAAGCAAGGGAATGACGAAGTGGCAAGTTATAGTATCAATATTTAAGATGCAAGCTCGGAACCAAAGTTGCCTTTCAAGACAAGCAACATGATGTTGAAAGATCGACGTAAGTCATGCTCACTCACTGAAGAATTCGTGCACCAGAGAAGGACGAGGTAGCACGGTCAAAGATAGCAAGACCAGGATGCAGTCGATAGTTTAGGAATGACCAGATTGAGTTCAGAATTTCCCAGTAAAAATACTAGGGCTATTTTATTTGTAATGCAGAATAATTTCACTAGTCGGCGTCCTCGGTTGACAACAACCCAGAACCCGTAGAGTGATTGCGACAAGGAAAGACATTACTTCAACAAAGTTAGTAAGATGTGTTGCAATGGTAAGACATCTTCGAGATACCAGGGGGTAATACTCGAAGGTAGAACAAGATAGAAGTAGAACCAGGTCATTGACCTATAATAGTAGATACTTCAACCTTGCCAAAAATAGACGAGGCGCTGGAATGAATTCCCCTCAGATATATTAGATCAGGACAGCATGGTCGGAACCATAACTGTAAGGAATCAATTCAAGAATATCGAAAGAATCATATAGCTGGATAATCATTTTGCAAGAAGCTTCCGAGACGGTCTACATCATATTCATGGGCATGAACACAAAGTTCAAGGTCGACTCCCACTTCTTTAATGCATATCATTCCATTCACGTCTCGCTTTGATAAAACTGTAGTGTTGGAATTTTATTTGGTAGAACACCAGAAGAGTATGACTTGTGAAAACTTTCAGGTTCTCACGGATTAGGGGAAGGCATAGGTTCAACCCATCGGGCATCTTAGTAACATATACCACAAGTTTCAAAAGTAAAAACACAATCTCGAAAGCAGAGCATGGTTGGCCAAGGAGAGGATACAATTTACCAAAGGCATTATGTATCAGGGGGAGAACTCAAGGTTTTGATATGTCAGAATGGTCGGATAATAATCCACAAAAGGATCTGGTAGACCGCAAGGAATCATATGTGAGTATCGATACTCAACCAGAAGAAGAAATAATTAAAGGAGATCAGATTATAGAAACAACTGACTAATTCAACCAAATGCAAAGGAATTATGTTTCCCAAATCAAGAGATCAGAAGCAAATGCTCTGATCAAGTATGGATAAGTTGAATATGCTTAGGGATACAATCGATGGCAATTTGATTGGTCGAGATCCAACCAGGTTTAAAATGATGTCTGCGTCAGAAGGATGAATTCTAGGATCTGATTGGGGATTGTGAGCATCCGCAACATTTTGAATCAATGGACTCAAAATGATAGTGACAAGGATGGCAATAAGATTGCCAGACTTATTGGATTAACCATATTGCACGCAAGCAAGAATTTCAAGAGAAATATGTTGTTGAGGATTTTCTAAAGCTCGAATAGGATTTTGAAGACTTTAGTGAAACATATGAACAAGAGGGGAGAAACAAATCCTCGGTATGTGTGATGATTAATTTGTAGGTGTATTCAGGCGACAAGGAACTGTAAGGCAGTAGGCACAAAGGATTATCG
The DNA here is from genome assembly GCA_902687465.1 of Secale cereale. Classification (NCBI taxonomy): domain Eukaryota; kingdom Viridiplantae; phylum Streptophyta; class Magnoliopsida; order Poales; family Poaceae; genus Secale; species Secale cereale. The sequence goes on from LR738709.1 coordinate 580,808,487, forward strand.
AAACAACAACGAGTATTTCGGGGTATCTTGTAATAACAAGACCAACTGGGGATGAATGTAAGAATGACAACTGCATGTAGTTATCATAAGGGTTGACAGTGGAAGGGGAATTGCAAACGCGATGAACACAAGTTCTCGAGTTAACAGCGGAGAGTATCTTCGGGGTCTTCTGGTGCAGCAGACGATCATCGGTAATAAGGTGCTCTTCGGGTGAAAGTGATAACGAGATCCTAATGCTAGATTTTGCAAAATTCATTTATCCTGAATAGAAGAGAGATCAGAGTCCCAGAGTATAGACGAGGAGTAAAAGATCCTAATATCACCCACTGGTGTTGCGGGCCCGTAAGCCACACAACAAGTTAGTAAAAAAAATTCAAAGACTAGACTCCATTTCGGCCAAGGAGTTGGAAAGGGGGATTCCTACAGGCAGTCGGCTCTGATACCAACTTGTGACGCCCCCGATTTGAACGTACACTAATCATGCACGCAAATGTGTACGACCAAGATCAGGGACTCACTGGAAGATATCACAACACAACTCTAGACACAAATTAAAAATAATACAAGCTTTATATTACAAGCCATGGGCCTTGAGGGCTCGAATACAAAAGCTCGAATACACAAGAGTCAGCGGAAACAATAATATCTGAGTACAGACATAAGTTAAACAAGTTGCCATAAGATGGCTAGCACAAAAATAGCAACGATCGAAAAGGCAAGGCCTCCTGCCTGGGACCTCCTAACTACTCCTCGAAGCCGAACTCCACGTAGAAACATCTTCGGGATCCTCTGGGTCCTGGACTCCACCATCAGGTTGCGTCATCCGAGAAGAAGGGATAAAAGGGGAAAAGGGAGAGCAAAGCAACCGTGAGTACTCATCCAAAGTACTCGCAAGCAAGGATCTATACTACAAATGCAATGGTATCTGTGAAAAGGGGTAATATATGTGGGTTAAACTGCAGAATGCCAGAATAAGAGGGGGATAGCTAATCCAATCGAAGACTACGCTTCTGGCCACCTCCATCTTACATCAGTAGATGAGAGTAGCTGGAAGTAACAAGTATCCTTGCATCTCGCAGCCTTCGTCTTGCAGCAGTAGAATAGAATAGATGGTAAGTTCACCAAGTAACAACGTATAGCATAATCCTACCCGGCGATCCTCCCGCACATCACCCTGTGAGAGAGCAACCACCGAGTTATATCTGGAACTCATCTGGGTGTGTTTCATTAATTATCCGGTTCTAGTTGTCATGAGGTGAGAGTACAACTCTGGGTCGTCCTTTTACCGAGGGACACGGCTATTCGAATAGATTAACTTCCCTGCAGGGGTGCACCACATAACCCAGCACGCTCGATCCCATTTGGCCGGACACACTTTCCAGGGCCATGCCCGGCCTCAGAAGATCAACACGTCGCAGCCCTACCTAAGCACAACAAAAAGGTCAGCACGCCGGTCTAAATCCTAGGCGCGCAGGGGTCCGGGCCCATCGCCCAACGCACACCTGCACGTTGCGTACGCGGTCGTTGAGCAGACCTAGCAACCTCCATTACTAAGGAAGTTACATTACGCGGTCCAACCCGGCACGCGCCGCTAAGTCGCTGACGTCAAGAAGGCTTCGGCTGATACCACGATGTCGAGTGCCCATAACTATTCCCACGTAGCTGGTTAGTGAGTATAGGCCAATGGCCAGACTCAGATCAAATACCAAGATCTCGTTAAACGTGTTATTATGAAATAACCGCGGACAACGACCAGGGCCAGGCCCACCTGTCTCCTAGGTGGTCGCAACCCGCTCTGTCGCCCCGCCACAAAGTAACTATCAGGGGGCTGCCAGGAACCCAAGCCCACCACTACCTGTGTGGAACCACCTGCCCCTTCAGCCCCCATCTCCGAATCATCATCATGTGTATGTAATAGTAAAGTGTATACCCGTGATCACCACCCGGGTGATCACGACCCGATAGTATAGCATGGCAGACGGACAAGGATGTGGGGCCACTGATGGAATACTAGCACCCTATACTAAGCATTTAGGATTGCAGGTACAGGTATCAACAGTTGTAGCAACAATGACAGGCTATGCAACAGAATAGGAACTATCGAATCATCAACATTAGCAAATCTAATGCAAGAATAAGAGAGAAGAGAATGGGCGATATCTGGTGATCAGGGGGGGGGCTTGCCTGATTGCCTTGGTAAGAAGGAGCGGTCGTCGTCGATGTAGTCGAACACAGTGGTATCGGCATCGTCTCAGGGTCTACCGGAAAGGAAGTAACGGAGGGAACACAATAAATAACATAGAAATCAAAAGCATAACAAAGCATAACACAGAAATACGCGGTGCTAGGGGTGGTCTAACGCGATGGGAGGTGATACCGGCGAAGGAGGGAAACATCTGGGAAAGTATTCCTGGTGTTAGGTATTTTCGGACAGGTGAAACGGAGCAACTTTCATATATAAATAATTTTCATCTGAGTTATGGATTATTTTATATTAATTTTCAAAGTTTTAATCATTTTCTGGAATTACAGATTTAATTTAATTCAAAAAGTATTTATGACATCATCAATTCGTTAGTGTGACGTCAGCGGTCAAAGTTGACCCTTGACCAGCCAACTAACGTGTGGGTCCCATTGGTCATTGACTGCTCCTAATTAACATATGATTAAGGTCACTAATCGGAATTAACTAAGTTAATTAATTATTTAATATATTATTTTTATTATTTTTATTTCTTATTAATTTTTTTGGACGTGGGGCCCGTTCGCTAGTGGCACAGGGGCCATAGCGGGCATGCGGGTGGCGGTTTACGGGCATCGCCCGAGTGTGGGGAGGGGGCGAGCCCGGCCAAGGGGAAGCGGGGCGATGCCACCGGGGCGCGGCGAGGCGCCACCGGAGGGCGGCCGCGGCGCGGCTACGCCGGTGCGGGGCGGTGAGCGGGAAGGGACGGCCAGGAGCGACCGGAGCGGGCGAGGACAGAGAGCGGAGAAGCAGGGCGCGAATGCTCACGGGGGCGGGCGGCGAGCGTGGTGGCGCGGGCGAGCAGCGGCGGGGCGGGCCGGCGTGGCGCCACAGCGGTGGCCGGGCGCGAAGGAGAGCACGGTCGATGCGATCGGCGCACAACGATGCGGGCGGGAGCGGGTACGGGGGCGCATCCATGAGCGGGCGATGCGGTGCGGTGTGAGCGGAGAAAAGGCCAGGGCGGCGCGGGGAGCGGCAGATGGAGGGGCTGCGGGGCGAGGTGCGGTGAGCTCGCGCTCACCACAAGCGCGGGCGCGGCCGCACCCGACAAAGAGAGCAGAGGGAGAGAGGAGAGGAGATGCGGCTCACAGGGGCCGGGCGGGGAGGGCAGCGACTCGGGGAGGAGTCGTGGTTGCGTCCGCCGACGAGGATGACGGGGCGGCGTCGGGGAGGCGGGTGCAGTCCAGTGGGGAGGAGGACGGGGATGCAGCGACGACTGTGGTCGAGGGGGCGTCCATCGCGGGGAGGGGCGTGGGAGGTCGGATCCGTGCTGGGGCCTCCAGGATCCGTCCCTTTCTGGTGAGGAGGCGGCTTGGCGGCAGTTCCTTAGGTGCGGGCGTGGTCGACGGTCGTGTTCGGCGAGGCGCCGGCGGGGGAGGGCTCTGGCGTGAGGCGCCTCGCCACTGGGTGTGCAGCGGCGCGAGGGAGAGGGTGAGGGAATCGTGCGGGAGGGGGAGTGGGGAGCGTGGGTTCTAGGTCACGGGGGTGCGGTTAAGCGGGGACTCGGGAGGGCCGGCCTAGCGGCCCACAGGCTAGTTGGGCCGAAGCCCAGTGGCCATGGGGGGGGGTTCTTTTCATTTTAGTTTTATTTTATATTTCTTTTGTCTTTTTCCTTTCCTTTTGTTTTCTATTTCTTTTCTGTTTTATTTTCAGTTCCTTTTATTTTAGTTTTATGAAATACCAAGTCAACACCTAAATTAGTATCATCAATATAGGCCACCGCCAAACCTAGTTTGTAGCCAATATATATTAGTTTAATAGTTTCATAATTTATAAAGCAATTAAATTATTATCTTAGCCACTGCTTTTAATTATTATAGTGCATTTGAACTCTTTATAAAAGTGTGGTTTCTCCACCAATATTACATATGATTTATTTGTCACCTTTAGAACATTTTAGTTTTGATGTTTGAAAACTTTTATTGTTTGCTTCATTTTGAATTTGAATTCGAACCGGTTTTGAACTAAAACGAGATTATCAATAGTAATTGCGGTGACGTGTCGTCATTAGTAGAGGGTTACTGTAGCTTAACCATCCGGGCATCACATATCATCAAGCTAGTTTTCATCACGATCGTCTGATTCGCGTTCGGTACTTTGATAATTTGGTATGTGGGTGGACCGGTGCTTGGGTGCTGCCCTTACTTGGACAAGCCTCCCACTTATGATTAACCTCTAATGCAAGCATCCGCAACTACAAAAGAAGTATTAAGGTAAACCTAACCATAGCCTGAAACATATGGATCCAAATCAGCCCCTTACGAAGCAGCGCATAAACTAGGGTTTAAGCTTTTGTCACTCTAGCAACCCATCATCTACTTATTACTTCCCAATGCCTTCCTCTAGGCCCGAATAATGGTGAAGTGTCATGTAGTCGACATTCACATGACACCACTAGAGGAGAGACAACATACATCTCATCAAAATATCGAACGAAGACCAAATTCACATGACTACTAAAAGCAAGACTTCTCCCATGTCCTCAGGAACAAAAGCAACTACTCACTAGACATAATATTGTTCATGATCAGAGGGGGTATTAATATGCATAATGGATCTGAACATATGATCTTCCACCAAATAAACCAACTAGCATCAACTATAAGGAGTAATCAACACTACTAGCAACCCACAGGTACCAATCTCAAGTTTGGGTACAAAGATTGGATACAAGAGATGAACTAGGGTTTGAGAGGAGATGGTGCTGGTGAAGATGTTGATGAAGATAGCTCTCCCCAAGATGGGAGACTTGTTGGTGATGACGGCGGTGACAATTTCCCCCTCCCGGAGGGAAGTATCCCCGGCAGAACAGCTCTGCCGGAGCCCTAGATTGGTTTCTGCCTCGGTTCCGCCTCGAGATGGCGGCGTCTGGTCCTGAAAGCCTCCTCCTGATTTTTTCCAAGTCAAAGCGCTTCATATAGGAGAAGATGGTCACCTGGAGCCCACCGGATGGCCCTCGTGGCAGGGGGGCGCGCCCTGGGAAGGAGGGCGCGCCCCCCACCCTCGAGGCCAGCCAGTGGCCCCCCTCGTGGGTTTCTTCCGCTAGGTATTTATTATATTTTCCGAAAAAATGTTCTTTGGAGTTTCGGGGCTTCTGGAGTTGTGCAGAATAGGTTTCTAGAGTTTGCCCCTTTTCCAGCCCAGAATTCCAGCTGCCGGCATTCCCCCTTCTTCATGTAAACCTTGCAAAATAAGAGGGAAAAGACATAAGTATTGTGACAAAACATGTATGAACAGCCCATAATGTTGGGGAACGTAGTATTTTAAAATTTTCCTACGATCACGCAAGATCTATCTACCAGATGCATAGCAACGAGAGGGAAGAGTGTGTCTACGTACCCTCGTAGACCGGAAGCGGAAGCGTCAAGTGACGCGGTTGATGTAGTCGAACTTCTTCGCGATTCAATCGATCAAGCACCGAACGTACGGCACCTCCGCGTTCAGCACACGTTCAGCTTGATGACGTCCCACGAGCTCTTGATCCAGTTGAGCTTCACGGGAGAGTTTCGTCAGCACGACGGCGTGGTGACGGATATGATGTATCTACCGGCGCAGGGCTTCGCCTAAGCACTGCGACGGTATGACCGAGGTGTGTTTCTGTGGAGGGGGGCACCGCACACGACTGGAACAATTCAACTTGTGTGTCCTAGGGTGCCCCCTGCCCCCGTATATAAAGGAGCAAAGGAGAGGCCGGCCCTAGAGGGGGCGCGCCAAGTGTGGGGAGTCCTACTAGGACTCCCAAGTCCTAGTAGGATTCCCCTTTCCTTTCCGGAGTAGGAGAGAAGGAAAGAGGTGGAGAGGGGGAAGGAAAAGGGGGCTGCACCCCTTGTCCAATTCGGACCAGAGGGGGGGCACACGCCTCCTTCCTTTTGGCCTTTCTCCTCTATTCCCGTATGGCCCAATAAGGCCCATATACTCCGAAAAATACCCGAATCACTCGGAACCTTTCCGATGTCCGAATATAGTCGTCCAATATATCGATCTTTACGTCTCGACCATTTCGAGACTCCTCGTCATGTCCCCGGTCTCATCCGGGACTCCGAACTCCTTCGGTACATCAAAACTCATAAACTCATAATACCGATCGTCATCAAACGTTAAGCGTGCGGACCCTACGGGTTCGAGAACTATGTAGACATGACCGAGACTCATCTCCGGTCAATAACCAATAGCGGAACCTGGATGCTCATATTGGTTCCTACATATTCTACGAAGATCTTTATCGGTCAAACCGCATAACAACATACGTTGTTCCTTTTGTCATCGGTATGTTACTTGCCCGAGATTCGATCGTCGGTATCTCTATACCTAGTTCAATCTCGTTACCGGCAAGTCTCTTTACTCGTTCCGTAACACATTATCTCGTGACTAACTCATTAGTATTTTGCTTGCAAGGCTTATTATGATGTGTGTTACCGAGAGGGCCCAGAGATACCTCTCCGACACTCGGAGTGACAAATCCTAATCTTGATCTATGCCAACACCACGAATACTTTCGGAGACACCTGTAGAGCATCTTTATGATCACCCAGTTACGTTGTGACGTTTGATAGCACACAAGGTGTTCCTACGGTATTAGGGAGTTGCATAATCTCATAGTCATAGGAACATGTATAAGTCATGAAGAAAGCAATAGCAGTAAAACTAAACGATCATAGTGCTATGCTAATGAATGGGTCTTGTCCATCACATCATTCTCCTAATGATGTGATCCCGTTGATCAAATGACAACTCATGTCTATGGCTAGGAAACATAACCATCTTTGATCAATGAGCTAGTCTAGTAGAGGCATACTAGGGACATACTGTTTTGTCTATGTATTCACACATGTACTAAGTTTCCGGTTAATACAATTCTAGCATGAATAAAAGACATTTATCATGATATAAGGAAATACAAATAATCATCTTTATTATTACCTCTAGGGCATATTTCCTTCAGTCTCCCACTTGCACTAGAGTCAATAATCTAGCTCACATCGCCATGTGATTTAATACCGATAGTTCACATCGTTATGTGAATAACACCCATAGTTCACATCACCATGTGACCAACACCCAAAGGGTTTACTAGAGTCAATAATCTAGTTCACATCGCTATGTGATTAATACCAAGAGTAATAAGGTGTGATCATGTTTTGCTTGTGAGAGAAGTTTAGTCAACGGGTCTGTCACATTCAGATCCGTATGTATTTCGCAAATTTCTATGTCTACAATGCTCTGCATGGAGCTACTCTAGCTAATTGCTCCCACTTTCAATACGCATCCAGATTGATACTTAGAGTCATCTGGATTTAGTGTCAAAGCATGCATCGGCGTAACCCTTTACGACGAACTCTTTATCACCTCCATAATCGAGAAATATTTCCTTTAGTCATCCAATTACTAAGGATAATTTTGACCGCTGTACAGTGATCTACTCCTGGATCACTATTGTACCTCCCTGTCAAACTCATGGCAAGGTACACAACGTGTTTTGTACACAGCATGGCATACTTTATAGAACCTATGGCTGAGGCATAGGGAATGACTTTCATTCTCTCTATATTTTTCAGCCGTGGTCTGGCTTTGAGTTTTACTCAACTTCACACCTTACAAGTCAGGCAAGAACTCCTTCTTTGACTGATCCATTTTGAACTACTTCAAAATCTTATCAAGGTATGTACTCATCGAAAGTCTTATCAAGCGTCTTGATCTATCTCTATAGATCTTGATGCCCAATATGTAAGCAGCTTCACCAAGGTCTTTCTTTGAAAAACTCCTTTCAAACACTCCTTTATGCTTTCCAGAAAATTCTACATCATTTCCGATTGACAATATGTCATTCACATATACTTATCAGAAAGGTTGTAGTGCTCCCTCTCACTTCTTGTAAATACAGGCTTCACCGCAAGTCTGTATAAATCTATATGCTTTGATCAACTTATCAAAGCGTATATTCCAACTCCGAGATGCTTGCACCAGTCCATAGATGGATCGCTGGAGCTTGCACATTTTGTTAGCACCTTTAGGATTGACAAAACCTTCTGGTTGCATCATATACAAGTCTTCTTTAATAAATCCATTAAAGAATGCAGTTTTGTTATCCATTTGCCAGATTTCACAAAATATGACAATTACTAACATGATTCAGACAGACTTAAGCATCGCTACGGGTGAGAAAGTCTCATCGTAGTCAACTCCTTGAACTTGTCGAAACCCTTTCGCAACAAGTCGAGCTTTGTAAACAGTAACATTACCGTTTGCGTCGGTCTTCCTCTTGAAGATCCATTTATTTTCGATGGCTTGCGATCATCGGGCAAGTCAACCAAAGTCCATACTTTGTTCTAATACATGGATCCCATCTCAGATTTCATGGTCTCAAGCCATTTTGCGGAATCTGGGCTCATCATCGCTTCCTCATAGTTCGTAGGTTCATCATGGTCTACTAACATGACTTCCAGAACTGGGTTGCCGTACCACTCTGGTGCGGAACAAACTCTGGTTGATCTACGAAGTTTCATGATCATCATTAGCTTCCTCACTAATTGGTGTAGGAATCACTGGAACGAGTTTCTGTGATGTACTACCTTCCAATTCGGGAGAAGGTACAATTACCTCATCAAGTTCTACTTTCCTCCCACTCACTTCTTTCGAGAGAAACTCCTTCTCTAGAAAGGATCCACTCTTAGCAACAAAGACCTTGCCTTAGGATCTGTGATAGAAGGTGTACCCAACAGTTTCTTATTGGGTATCCTATGAAGATTTACTTCTCCGATTTGGGTTCGAGCTTATCATGCTGAAACTTTTTCACATAAGCATCGCAGTCCCAAACTTAAAGAAATGACAGCTTAGGTTTCTCGTGAAACCACAGTTCATACGGTGTCATCTCCACGGATTTAGATGGTGCCCTATTTAACGTGAATGTAGCTGTCTCTAATGCGTAACCCCAAAAGCGATAGTGGTAGATCGGTAAGAGACATCATCGATCGCACCATATCTAATAAAGTACGGTTATGACGTTCGGACACACCATTACACTGTGGTGTTCCAGGTGGCGTGAGTAGTGAAACTATTTCACATTGTTTTTATTGAAGGCCAAACTCGCTAACTCAAATATTTTACCTCTACGATCATATCGTAGAAACTCTTATTTTCTTGTTACGATGATTCTCCACTTCACTCTGAAATTCTTTGAACTTTTCAAATGTTTCAGACTTGTGCTTCATTAAGTAGATATACCCATATCTGCTCAAATCATCAGTGAAGGTCAGAAAATAACGATACCTGCCGCGAGCTTCAACACTCATTGGTCCGCATACATCAGTATGTATGATTTCCAACAACTCTGTTGCTCGCTCCACGGTTCCGGAGAACGGAGTTTTAGTCATCTTGCCCATGAGGCATGGTTCGCAAGCACCAAGTGATTCATAATCAAGTGATTCCAAAAGTCCATCACTATGGAGTTTCTTCATGTGCTTTACACCAATATGACCTAAACGGCAGCGCCACAAATAAGTTGCACTATCATTATTAACCTTGCATCTTTTGGCTTCAATATTATGAATATGTGTATCACACGATCGAGATCCAACAAACCATTTTCATTGGGTGTATGACCATAGAAGGTTTTATTCATGTAAACAGAACAACAATTATTCTCTAACTTACATGAATAACCGTATTGCAATAAACATGATCAAATCATATTCATGCTCAACACAAACACCAAATAACACTTATTTAGGTTCAACACTAATCCCGAAAGTATAGGGAGTGTGCGATGATGATCATATCAATCTTGGAACTACTTCCAATACACATCGTCACTTCATCCTTTAACTAGTTTCTGTTCATTATGCAACTCCCATTTCGAGTTACTACTCTTTAGCAACTGAACCAATATCAAATACCGAGGGGTTGCTATGAACACTAGTAAAATACACATCAGTAATCTGTATATCAAATATACCTTTGTTCACTTTGCCATCCTTCTTATCCGCCAAATATCTAGGGCAGTTCCACTTCTAGTGACCATTTCCTTTGCAGTAGAAGCACTTAGTTTCAGGCTTGAGTTTAGCTTTGGGTTTCTTCACGGGAGTGACAACTTGCTTGTCATTCTTCTTGAAGTCCCCCTTCTATCCCTTTGCCCTTTACTTGAAACAAGTGGTCTGGTTAACCATCAACACTTGATGCTCTTTCTTGATTTCTACCTTCGCCGATTTCAGCATCGTGAAGAGCTCGGGAATTACTTTCGTCATCCCTTGCATATTATAGTTCATCACGAAGTTCTACTAACTTGGTGATAGTGTCTAGAGAACTTTGTCAATTACTATCTTATCTGGAAGATTAACTCCCACTTGATTCAAGCAATTGTACTACCCAGACAATCTGAGCACATGCTCACTGGTTGAGCTATTCTCCTCCATCTTGTAGGCAAAGTACTGTCAGAGGTCTTATACCTCTCGACACGGGCATGAGTATGAAATACTAATTTCAACTCTTGGAACATCTCATATGCTCCGTGGCATTTCAAAACGTTTTTGAAGTCCCGGTTATAAGCCGTAAATCATGGTGCACTAAACTATCAAGTAGTCATCATATCGAGCTTTTGTCAAAACGTTCATAACGTCTACATCTGCTCCTGCAATAGGTCTGTCACCTAGCGGTGCATCAAGGACATAATTCTTCTGTGCAGCAATGAGGATAATCCTCAGATCACGGAACAATTCCGCATCATTGCTACTAACATCTTTCAACTTGGTTTTCTCTAGGAACATATTAAAAAATAAATGTGGAGCAACATCGCGAGCTATTGATCTACAACATAGATATGCTAATACTACCAGGACTAAGTTCATGATAAATTAAAGTTCAATTAATCATATTACTTAAGAACTCGCACTTAGATAGACATCCCTCCGGTCATCTAAATGATCACGTGATCCAAATCAACTAAACCATGTCCGATCATCACGTGAGATGGAGTAGTTTCAATGGTGAACATCTTATGTTGATCATATCTACTATATGATTCACGCTCGACCTTTCGGTCTCCAGTGTTCTGAGGCCATATCTGCATATGCTAGGCTTAACCCGAGTATTCTGCGTGTGCAAAACTGGCTTACACCCGTTGTATTTGAACGTAGAGCTTATCACACCCGATCATCACGTGGTGTCTCGGCACGACGAACTTTCGCAACGGTGCATACTCAGGGAGAACACTTATACCTTGAAATTTAGTAAGGGATCATCTTATAATGCTACCGTCGTTCTAAGCAAAATAAGAAGCATAATAAGATAAACATCACATGCAATCAAAATATGTGATATGATATGGCCATCATCATCTTGTGCTTTTGATCTCCATCTCCAAAGCACCGTCATGATCACCTTCGTCACCGGCGCGACACCTTGATCTCCATCGTAGCATCATTGTCGTTTCGCCAACTATTGCTTCTACGACTATCGCTACCACTTAGTGATAAAGTAAAGCAATTACATGGCGATTGCATTTCATACAATAAAGCGACAACCATATGGCTCCTGCCAGTTGCCGATAACATTACAAAACATGATCATCTCATACAAAACCGTATAACTCATCATGTCTTGACCATATCACATCACAACATGCCCTGCAAAAACAAGTTAGACGTCCTCTACTTTGTTGTTGCAAGTTTTACGTGGCTGCTACGGGCTTAGCAAGAACCGTTCTTACCTACGCATACAAAACCACAACGATGTTTCTTCAAGTATGTGTTGTTTTAACCTTCACAAGGACCGGGCGTAGCCACACTTGATTCAGCTAAAGTGAGAGAGACAGACACCCGCCAGTCACCTTTAAGCAACGAGTGCTCGTAACGGTGAAGCCAGTCTCGCGTAAGCGTACGCGTAATGTCGGTCCGGGCCGCTTCATCTCACAATACCGCCGAAGCAAAGTATGACATGCTGGTAAGCAGTATGACTAGTATCGCCCACAACTCATTGTGTTCTACTCGTGCATATCATATACGCATAAACTTGGCTCTGATACCACTGTTGGGGAACGTAGTATTTTAAAATTTTCCTACGATCACGCAAGATCTATCTACCAGATGCATAGCAACGAGAGGGAAGAGTGTGTCTACGTACCCTCGTAGACCGGAAGCGGAAGCGTCAAGTGACGCGGTTGATGTAGTCGAACTTCTTCGCGATTCAACCGATCAAGCACCGAACGTACGGCACCTCCGCGTTCAGCACACATTCAGCTTGATGACGTCCCACGAGCTCTTGATCCAGTTGAGCTTCATGGGAGAGTTTCGTCAGCACGACGGCGTGGTGACGGATATGATGTATCTACCGGCGCAGGGCTTCGCCTAAGCACTGCGACGGTATGACCGAGGTGTGTTTCTGTGGAGGGGGGCACCGCACACGGCTGGAACAATTCAACTTGTGTGTCCTAGGGTGCCCCCTGCCCCCGTATATAAAGGAGCAAGGGAGAGGCCGGCCCTAGAGGGGGCGCGCCAAGTGTGGGGAGTCCTACTAGGACTCCCAAGTCCTAGTAGGATTCCCCTTTCCTTTCCGGAGTAGGAGAGAAGGAAAGAGGTGGAGAGGGGGAAGGAAAAGGGGGCTGCACCCCTTGTCCAATTCGGACCAGAGGGGGGCACGCGCCTCCTTCCTTTTGGCCTTTCTCCTCTATTTCCGTATGGCCCAATAAGGCCCATATACTCCGAAAAATACCCGAATCACTCGGAACCTTTCCGATGTCCGAATATAGTCGTCCAATATATCGATCTTTACGTCTCGACCATTTCGAGACTCCTCGTCATGTCCCCGGTCTCATCCGGGACTCCGAACTCCTTCGGTACATCAAAACTCATAAACTCATAATACCGATCGTCATCAAACGTTAAGCGTGCGGACCCTACGGGTTCGAGAACTATGTAGACATGACCGAGACTCATCTCCGGTCAATAACCAATAGCGGAACCTGGATGCTCATATTGGTTCCTACATATTCTACGAAGATCTTTATCGGTCAAACCGCATAACAACATACGTTGTTCCTTTTGTCATCGGTATGTTACTTGCCCGAGATTCGATCGTCGGTATCTCTATACCTAGTTCAATCTCGTTACCGGCAAGTCTCTTTACTCGTTCCGTAACACATTATCTCGTGACTAACTCATTAGTCTTTTGCTTGCAAGGCTTATTATGATGTGTGTTACCGAGAGGGCCCAGAGATACCTCTCCGACACTCGGAGTGACAAATCCTAATCTTGATCTATGCCAACACCACGAATACTTTCGGAGACACCTGTAGAGCATCTTTATGATCACCCAGTTACGTTGTGACGTTTGATAGCACACAAGGTGTTCCTACGGTATTAGGGAGTTGCATAATCTCATAGTCATAGGAACATGTATAAGTCATGAAGAAAGCAATAGTAGTAAAACTAAACGATCATAGTGCTATGCTAACGAATGGGTCTTGTCCATCACATCATTCTCCTAATGATGTGATCCCGTTGATCAAATGACAACTCATGTCTATGGCTAGGAAACATAACCATCTTTGATCAATGAGCTAGTCTAGTAGAGGCATACTAGGGACATACTGTTTTGTCTATGTATTCACACATGTACTAAGTTTCCGGTTAATACAATTCTAGCATGAATAAAAGACATTTATCATGATATAAGGAAATACAAATAATCATCTTTATTATTTCCTCTAGGGCATATTTCCTTCACATAATGCAATAAATATCAACTTATAAGCATGATGCAAAATGGACGTATCACCAGTAATCGCCTAAGTTACAAAAATCACTCCGAGTGAAGAGCAACCCTCTCACTCGGGGGCTTAGCTGCGACCCCGTAATCGCCTAAGTTACGAAATCACTCCGAGTGAAGAGCAACCCTCTCACTCGGGGGCTTAGCTGCGACCCCGTAATCGCCTAATTTACAAAAACCACTCCGAGTGAAGAACAACCCTCTCACTCGAGGGCTTAGCTGCGGTCCTCCGAGCTACGCCATAAGTACAATGTGGCTCTGTCCTCCGAGCTCCTCCACAAGTACAACGTAGCTCATAATCGCCTAAGTTACACAAATCACTCCGAGTGAAGAGCAACCCTCTCACTCGGGGGCTTAGCTGCGACCCCGTAATCGCCTAAGTTACAAAAACCACTCCGAGTGAAGAGCAACCCTCTCACTCGAGGGCTTAGCTGCGACCCCGTAATCGCCTAAGTTACAAAAACCACTCCGAGTGAAGAGCAACCCTCTCACTCGGGGGCTTAGCTGCGGTCCTCCGAGCTACGCCATAAGTACAACGCGGCTCTGTCCTCCGAGCTCTGCCACAAGTACAACATGGCTATCAAGTCGCTCGACCCTCAGAGCTATGTCATGAACACGATGTCGACTCGAAATCCAAAAGATCAAAGAGAGTCGGAAGCAAAGCAAACAAGCGAACGCAAAAGCAATCAAGTGCAGATAAAGCCCCACAAGATTCGGGCAGAAGTACTCGGGCATCAAGCCCGCGAGAGTTTAACGATTACAAAATCACTCGGCATACCGAGGCAAATTGAATAAGAGTATCAAAGGTTGTTCACTCCTCAGGTGGGGAGGGCTTGCAGGCGCAACGAACTCCTCCAAGTCAATCCCGTCAGCAATGCGGGTAGCGGCCTCCAGGAAAGTCTCCATGAACGACTGGAACTGGAGTTTCTTCGTATTGGAAACCTTGAGCGCGGCCAACCTCTCCTCCTTCACCTCCTTGCAATGCACTCGAACCAAAGACAGCGCAACATCAGCTCCACAGCGGGCAGATGATTTCTTCCACTCTTGCACTCGACTGGGGATCTCGTTCAGTCGAGTCATCAGAGACTCGAGGTCATTCTCTTGCACCATCCCCCTCCAGAGTGCAGCGTCGATCCAAGACATCACTGTCTTCAGTCGACCGAGGTAGCATGTGGCGCTGGTGAGGCGAGACTCCAGCCTCAAGATGTTCATAGCTACTTCATCCTTGAGAAGAGAGTTGGTGGGGTCCAGACGAGGCTCGACCCGCCCGTTTTCCTCCTCGAAGTTGCGACAGAATTCTACACAAGCGAGAAGACGATGAATTAGCGAGCAAATTATGAGTCGACCGTCTTGATTCAGTCGAGCAAAAGGGACATACCTTCAAGCACAAGGTACCACTTCTTGGTGAGGTCGCTCAGATAAGCCTCCAACTCATTTTTCTTCTGGAAAAGGCCCTCATACTTCTCGTCCAGAGTAGTGTTGGCCCTCTTCAGTCGAGTCACCTCCTGGTTGGCCGCACCAAGGGAATCCCTCAACCTGGCGATCTCCTCCTCAAGCTTGCCGACCAAAGCCAGCTTCTGTTCTGCGAGCTTAGTTTTTTCCTGCGCCTTTTGTTGCGCTACTGCCAGGTCAAGGTCCTTCTGCTCCAGCGTTGCCTTCATTTGATCTACAAGGGTCATTACTAGATAGATGAACATAAGGATACGCATGACACATTTGATGAAGATCAGTCGACAAGCTATACACTTTAATTACCAGACGCTTCGTCCTGAGATTTCTTCAAATGATCCCTGGCCAGCTGCAAGTCAAGATTGAGTTGGACCTGTTTCTTCTCAAGATCCACGAATTTGGCTCCAAACTCACAAGATTTTTGCACTGACATAACAAGACAGAATTCTAAGACTACAGCCGAGTCAAATACTCAACAGTAGTCTCGGAGACTACACCCAGTGGGTGCACTAAGCGTGCCCCCACTGGTTCTCACTCGGCTGGATCAGTCTTGCCCGAGCTCAAAAAAGAGAGAGGGACAAATGCATTTAGTTCTCAGACCATGGCCGACTACCAGCAGTCGACCACGGTCTCGGGGACTACACCCAGTGGGTGCACTGAGCGTGCCCCCACTGGTTCTCACTCGGCCGAATCAGCCCTGCGCGAGTGGGAAGAGTTCGAAACAAATGAACAAGGCAAATTCTAAAGACCACAGCCGACTGACTTCAGTCGACCGTGGCCTCGGGGACTACACCCACTGGGTGCACTCAGCGTGCCCCCATCGGTCCAAACGGCTCAAGACTGATTGGATTACAAGAGCTAAAGCTATAAGAAATCAAAGAACACCCACTGGGTGTAACATCATCGTACGAACATAGCGGCAATTTTCCGAACGAAGATTACAACAACACAGCAAGCCAGTTGGAAAAGACAAACCTGGACGTTGGTTTGAAGAGCTGAGCTGGCATTATTGGCAGCCATGCTAGCCTCATGCGTCGCCTTCGTCCGCTCCATCATCAATCCCGCCTGACGAACGGCCTCCTGGGTCGCACTCACGGGGTCCTCCGGGACGTGATGAGTGGTGAAAAGAACGGACGGCGGAGCAGTCGGAGCAGTCGCAGGGTCAGCAGCTGGATCAGTCGACGAAGAGGGACGGATGGTCGACACAGGAACGGCAAAGGAGACCGTGGTCCGAGCCACGTCCCCCTGTTGTTGGGCCTGGGTGCCAGAGGGTGCCTTCCGACCCCTCCTTCCTGTACCTCGTTGAGTCACCTCCATGCGATCCTCCTCCTCATAATCGTTGTCAAGAAGCTCAATGACATTGTGTGGCTCTTCAGAAGACAATCAAGAAATTCAGTCGACTGACCGTCAAAAATGGTAAAAGACAAAGCATGGTCGAGAATCCGCACCTGGGCGGGATGTGGCGGCGTTAGCGGTCTCCTCATCGTCGCGGCCCTTATCAACGTCCATCGAAGTTGCAGAAGCAGCAACGCTGAAGATTTCGCAGAAAGTGAGTCGACAGAGGCAAACCTGGTCTCCAAAATGGAAGAAAAATGAAGTAGAGTAGCACTTACGTGGAGGCAATCGGGACGTCCACTTTGATCTTTGGCAAGGCCTTTCGGGGTTTGGCAGCGGCGACCTTGGGCTGCTTTGGGGCTTTCTCAGTCAGATCAGGAGTGGACGTGCGAGTTCGCTTCTGCACTTGGGAGCTGGAAGGGCCCGCCCTGGTACGCGCGGCCTCTGGGTCATGCTTCTCCTTGGAGCTCTTCTCGACGTGGGGAGGTGACTTGACCTCCTCGCCGCTGCTGGAGTCCTCTCTCTCCTCCCCCGTCTCTTCGTCGGACTTCCAGTCGGAAGCTTCGCCCATGCCCTCTGCCCCCTCCTAGGCCTGCTCGCCGTTGGGCACCAAATACATCTCAGTGTAGATCTGCAGAAAGGAAGAATAATCATACACCAGTCGGATTCATCAAATGTCTGCAAACAAGAAACATAAAATCCACTCGGGGACTGGAGCCAAACCTTGTCTGGTTGGTGGTCTGCGTCGAACGGGCGAACCCTTTCGGTCCCCCGGGATTTTCCTTGTTCCCTGTTATGCACTTCAGGCACTGCGCCACCGTCAGCGCGGCAGCTTCCTCCGGGTGGACCCGAGACGTGTCATCGACGCCCGAGTACATCCACATCGGGTGGTCCCGATCTTGGAGAGGCTAGATCCTCCTCTTGAGGAACACCTCAAGCAGGTCCATCCCAGTGATCCCGTCGCGGACCAGCTGAAATACCCGCTCCACCAACATGTCCACTTCTACCTTCTCAACCCGACTCACAAGCAGCGTTGGTGGCTGACTGACTCGATCTAAAGAAAACGGAGGGAGTCCGGTCGACTGATCGGGAGTCGGGACGTCTGTGCAATAGAACCAAGTTGACTGCCATCCCCGGACCGACTCAGGAAGGACCATGGCGGGGAAAGTGCTCCTACCCCTAGTCTGGATGCCCAATCCGCCGCACATCTGGATGACATGCGTCCTCTCGTCACTCGGATTCGCTTTCTTGACGGTTTGGGAGCGGCAAGTGAAGATATGCTTAAACAGGCCCAGTGCGGTCGGCACCCGAGGAAGTTCTCGCACATCGAAATGAATGCGGCCAAGTATGTGATGGTGTTGGGAGTGAAGTGGTGCAACTGAGCGTCGTAGAAAGCCAGAAAACCGCGGAAGAAAGGGTGCGGGGGCAAAGAAAAACCTCGGTCGACGTGGGTTGCGAGGAGAACGTACTCGCCCTCCTGCGGCTGGGGCTCGACCTCATCCTCCGGCAGCCGCCATGAGTCACGGACGATCAGGCCCTCCTCCACCAACTCCTCCATGTCCTCCGGCGTCATCGTGGACCTGATCCAGTCCCCCTGGATCCAGCCAGGCGGGAGCCCGGACCTCGACGACGACCCTCCTCGGTTGGATCTCTTTCCCTTCCCCGTCGCTGCCGCCTTCTTCGAGCGCTCCAGAGCCGCCGTCCTGTCCTTGCCCATGGAGGGCGAGCCGGTGCAGACCGAGCGGCAGAAAGCGGAGAACAGGGGCGCGGCGGAGGAGCAAAGGGCGAAGAGGCAAAGATTGGGCGCACAGTGCCTCTGCCTCGCGCCCAGTGCCTCCGCCTCGGCCGCGGCGCGTACTTATAGCGCGGTGGTCGAGTGACTGACTGGTGGCCCCGAGCTATCCCATCAAATCCCGCAACAGGCGCGCACCCGATACGGCGGCGCGAAGATCGAGGCGTCCCGAGCATATCCAATCCGATTGCCGCGGCACGAACCGTCCCGCGCGCATCCCCAAATTTCAAATTCCGCAAAATCCGGAGACCAGAGAGCGGCCAATCACGCCGAAAACTGCACACCCCGCCGACGCTCGGAGCCGCGCACAAAGTTCAGTCGACGGTCAACGCAAACAAGTACACTCGATGGTTCTTGAATCGATTAAGGCGATCAAGTCAAGGTTGAAGATTCAGCCTGGTCTGCGAACTCAAAGAAGATCCCCCAGGGGCATCGAACCCGAGCGAAGGCCAACTTCAACACTCTCCTCCACTCGAACCTCAATCCATTCGGGGGCTAATGATGATGTTACGGACCTAGGGTAGGGTCACGGGCCTGACCCAGGTACCCCACCCAAGGTCACTACCCCAGAAGTACAAAAGACAACTCGAAGATAGCAGGAACGGTCGACTGTTACGACCGAAGAGGACATGTCACTCGACCGTATACCCTCTCCCAGACGAGTCAACTCCACTCGACCATTCAAGGACACTCGACCCCCGAAGGTCAAAGGTCCCTTAGGACGGCAACGGTCCGGCATTCATTCTGTGACAATTAATGCCTTTATCACTCTTTATTGCAGGTGTTATCAGTAACGCCCTGCCTTTATGTACATTGAACCCTTTGTAACGTGGGGATGGATGGGGTCCTGGCGCACTCTATATAAGCCGCCCCCTCCTCCAGTACAAGGGTTCGCACCCCCTGTAGCTCAAACACACATATACATTCCAGTCGACTACCTCCGGGCATCGAGACATAGGGATTTTACTTCCTCCGAGAAGGGCCTGAATTCGCAAACATCTTGTGTACAATCTCACCATAGCTAGGACCTTGCCTCCCCTTACATACCCCCTACTCGTACTGTCAGACTTAGAACCACGACAGGATGCCACGCCGTCGAGCTAGCAGGGTGTCAGGGGAAGGTGATGGGGACGGATGTGACCTGCTGCCCTACGATGATGTTGAGGAGAAGGAGCCCCGCATCCCACCTCACAGAACAGGTGACAAGCAACCCCGCCGCCACCAACGGCACGAGGGCTTTGCCCGGTGGCGCCCTGTTGGGGAACGTATAGGAATTCAAAAAATTTCCTACGCTTCACCAAGATCAATCTAAGGAGTCATCTAGCAACGAGCATAAAGGAGGGCATCTAGATACCCTTTGTAGATCGTGAGCGGAAGCGTTCGAAAGGAACGTGGATGATGGAGTCGTACTCGTCGTGATCCCTGTCACCGATGATCCCAGCGCCGAACGGGCGGCACCTCCGCGTTCAACACACGTACGGTACAGCGACGTCTCCTCCTTCTTGATCCAGCAAGGGGGGAGGATAGGTTGATGGAGATCCAGCAGCACGACGGCGTGGTGGTGGATGCAACGGGAAAAGCTGCAGGGCTTCGCCAAGACCCTTCGGGAGGAGGGAGAGGTGTAACGGGGGGGAGAGGCGCCAGGGGCTGAGGTGCGGCTGACCTCTCTCCCCCCCACTATATATAGGGGCCAGGGGGGCGCCGGCCCTAGGAGATTGGATCTCCTAGGGGGGGGGCAAGGGGGTGGCTTGCCCCCCAAGCCTAGGAGGGCGCCCCCACCCCTAGGGTTCCCAACCCTAGGCGCAGGGGGGAGGCCCAAGGGGGGTGCGCCAGCTGACTAGGGGCTGGTCCCCCTCCCCCTACGGCCCATGGGGCCCTCCGGGATGGGTCGCCCCACCCGGTGGACCCCCGGGACCCTTCCGGTGGTCCCGGTACACTACCGGTGACCCCCGGAACTCTCCCGATGGCCGAAATTGGACTTCCTATATATCATTCTTTACCTCTGGACCATTCCGGAACTCCTCGTGACGTACGGGATATCATCCGGGACTCCGAACAACATTCGGGTTAGCGTGTGCATATATCTCTATAACCCTAGCGTCACTGAACCTTAAGTGTGTAGACCCTACAGGTTCGGGATACACGTAGACATGACCGAGACGACTCTCCGGTCAATAACCAACAGCGGGATATGGATACCCATGTTGGTTCCCACATGTTCCTCAATGATCTCATCGGATGAACCACGATGTCAAGGATTCACTCAATCCCATATGCAATTCCCTTTGTCTATCGGTACGGTACTTGCCCGAGATTCGATCGTCGGTATACCGATACCTTGTTCAATCTCGTCATGGCAAGTCTCTTTACTCGTTCCGTAATCCATCATCCCGTGACTAACTCCTTAGTCACATTGAGCTCATTATGATGATGTCTTTCCGAATGGGCCCAGAGATACTTCTCCGTCATACGGAGTGACAAATCCCAGTCTCGGTTCGTGCCAACCCAACAGACACTTTCGGAGATACCCGTTGCGTACCTTTATAGCTACCCAGTTACGTTGTGACGTTTGGCACACCCAAAGTATTCCTACGGTATTCGGGAGTTGCACAACCTCATGGTCTAAGGAAAAGATACTTGACATTGGAAAAGCTTTAGCATTACGAACTACAACGATCTTGTGCTAGGCTTAGGATTGGGTCTTGTCCATCACATCATTCTCCTAATGATGTGATCCCGTTATCAATGACATCCAATGTCCATGGCCAGGAAACCATGACCATCTGTTGATCGACGAGCTAGTAACTAGAGGCTTACCAGGGACACGTTGTGGTCTATGTATTCACACATGTATCGCTGTTTCCGCACAATACAATTCAAGCATGAATAGTAGACAAATATCATGAACAAGGAAATATAATAATAACCATTTTATTATTGCCTCTAGGGCATATTTCCAAAAGTCTCCCACTTGCACTAGAGTCAATAATCTAGTTACATTGTGATGAATCGAACACCCATAGAGTTCTGGTGTTGATCATGTTTTGCTCGTGGAAGAGGTTTAGTCAACGGATCTGCGACATTCAGATCCGTATGCACTTTACAAATATCTATGTCTCCATCTTGAACATAATTCCGGACGGAGTTGAAACGGTGCTTGATGTGCTTGGTCTTCTTGTGAAACCTGGGCTCCTTGGCAATGGCAATTGCTCCAGTGTTGTCACAGAAGAGAGTCATCGGGCTTGACGCGCTTGGAATGACTCCTAGGTCCGTGATGAACTCCTTCATCCAGACTCCTTCCTGCGCTGCTTCGCAAGCAGCTATGTACTCCGCTTCACATGTAGAATGCGCCACGACACTCTGCCTGCAACTGCACCAGCTGACTGCTCCACCATTCAAAATATACACGTATCCGGTTTGTGACTTGGAGTCATCCAGATCTGTGTCGAAGCTAGCATCGACATAACCCTTTACGATGAGCTCTTCGTCACCTCCATAAACGAGAAACATATCCTTAGTCATTTTCAGGTACTTCAGGATGTTCTTGACCGCTGTCCAGTGTTCCATACCGGGATCACTTTGGTACCTCCCTACCAAACTTATGGCAAGGTTCACATCAGGTCTGGTACATAGCATGGCATACATAATTGATCCTATGGCTGAGGCATAGGGGATGACACTCATCTTTTCTCTATCTTCTGCCGTGGTCGGGGACTGAGCCATGCTCAATCTCATACCTTGCAATACAGGCAAGAACCCTTTCTTGGAGTGATCCATATTGAACTTCTTCAATATCTTGCCAAGGTATGTGCTTTGTGAAAGACCAATGAGGCGTCTCGATCTATCTCTATAGATCTTGATGCCTAATATATAAGCAGCTTCTCCAAGGTCCTTCATTGAAAAACTCTTATTCAAGTAGGCCTTTATGCTCTCCAAGAATTCTATATCATTTCCCATCATCATTATGTCATCCACATATAATATGAGAAATGCTACAGAGCTCCCACTCACTTTCTTGTAAATACAGGCTTCTCCCCAAGTCTGTATAAAACCAAACGCTTTGATCACATCATTAAAGCGAATATTCCAACTCCGAGATGCTTGCACCAGCCTGTAGATCGAGTGCTGGAGCTTGCATACCTTGTTAGCATTTTCAAGATCGACAAAACCTTCCGGCTGCATCATATACAGTTCTTCCTTGAGGAAGCCATTAAGGAATGCCGTTTTGACGTCCATTTGCCATATCTCATAATCATAGAATGCGGCAATTGCTAACATGATTCGGACGGACTTCAGCATCGCTACGGGAGAAAAAGTCTCGTCGTAGTCAATCCCTTGAACTTGTCGATAACCTTTAGCGACAAGCCAAGCCTTATAGATGGTCACATTACCATTCGTGTCTGTCTTCTTCTTAAATATCCATTTATTTTCTATGGCGTGCCGATCATCGGGCAAGTCCACCAAAGTCCATACTTTGTTTTCATACATGGATCCTATCTCGGATTTCATGGCTTCAAGCCATTTGTTGGAATCCGGGCCCGCCATAGCTTCTACATAGTTCGAAGGTTCACCGTTGTCTAACAACATGATTTCCATGACAGGGTTGCCGTACCATTCTGGTGCGGAACGTGTCCTTGTGGACCTTAAAAGTTCAGTAGTGACTTGATCTGTATCTTCATGATCATCATCATTAACTTCCTCCCTTGTCGGTGCAGGCACCTCAGGAACAATTTCCCACACTGCGCTACTTTCCGGTTCGGGAGGGGTGACTGTCACCTCATCAAGTTCTACTTTCCTCCCACTCACTTCTTTCGAGAGAAACTCTTTCTCCAGAAAGGATCCATTCTTGGCAACAAAGACCTTGCCTTCGGATCTGAGGTAGAAGGTGTACCCAATCGTTTCCTTTGGGTATCCTATGAAGACGCATTTTTCCGATTTGGGTTCGAGCTTCTCAGGTTGAAGTTTCTTGACATAAGCATCGCAACCCTAAACTTTCAGAAACGACAGCTTAGGTTTCTTGCCAAACCAAAGTTCATACGGTGTCGTCTCAACGGATTTTGACGGAGCCCTATTTAAAGTGAATGCGGCAGTCTCTAAAGCATAACCCCAAAAAGATAGCGGTAAGTCGGTGAGAGACATCATAGATCGCACCATGTCCAACAGATTATGATTTCGACGTTCAGACACACCATTACGCTGAGGTGTTCCGGGCGGTGTCAATTGTGAAACAATTCCACAGTTTCTTAGGTGCGTGCCAAATTCGTGACTTAAATACTCACCCTCACGATCCGATCGTAAGAACTTTATTTTTCTGTCACGTTGATTCTCAACCTCATTCTGAAATTCCTTGAACTTTTCAAAGGTCTCAGACTTGTGTTTCATCAAGTAGACATACCCATATCTACTCAAGTCATCTGTGAGGGTGAGAACATAACGATAGCCTCCGCGAGCCTCAATACTCATTGGACCGCACACATCGGTATGTATGATTTCCAATAAGTCGGTCGCCCGCTCCATTGTTCCGGAGAACGGAGTCTTGGTCATCTTGCCTAAGAGGCATGGTTCACACGTGTCAAATGATTCATAATCAAGAGACTCTAGAAGTCCATCTGCATGGAGCTTCTTCATACGTTTGACACCAATATGACCAAGGCGGCAAAGCCACAAGTATGTGGGACTATCATTATCAACTTTACATCTTTTGGCATTCACACTATGAATATGTGTATCATCACGTTCGAGATTCATCAAAAATAAACCATTGACCAGCGGGGCATGACCATAAAACATATCTCTCATATAAATAGAACAACAATTATTCTAGGATTTAAATGAGTAGACATATCGCATCAAACGAGACCCAGATACAATGTTCATGCTCAAAGCTGGTACTAAATAACAATTATTAAGGTTTAAAACTAATCCCGAGGGTAGATGTAGAGGTAGCGTGCCGACGGCGATCACATCGACCTTGGAACCATTCCCGACGCGCATCGTCATCTTGTCCTTCGCCAGTCTCCGCTTATTCCGCAGCTCCTGCTTTGAGTTACAAATGTGAGCAACTACACCGGTATCAAATACCCAAGAGCTACTACGAGCGCTGGTAAGGTACACATCAATAACATGTATATCACATATACCTTTGACGTTGCCGACCTTCTTGTCTGCTAAGTATTTGGGGCAATTCCGCTTCCAGTGACCCGTTCCCTTGCAATAAAAGCACTCAGTCTCAGGCTTGGGTCCATTCTTTGGCTTCTTCCCGGCAACTGGCTTACCGGGCGCGGCAACTCCTTTGTCGTCCTTCTTGAAGTTCTTCTTACCCTTGCCCTTCTTGAACTTAGTGGTTTTATTCACGATCAACACTTGATCCTCTTTCTTGATCTCCACCTCCGCTGATTTCAACATTGAATATACTTCGGGAATGGACTTCTCCATCCCTTGCATATTGAAGTTCAACACGAAGCTCTTGTAGCTAGGTGGGAGCGACTGAAGGATTCTGTCAACGACCGCTTCGTTTGGGAGATTCATTCCCAATTGAGACAAGCGGTTGTGCAACCCAGACAACTTGAGTATGTGCTAGCTGACAGAACTATTTTCCTCCATCTTACAACTGTAGAATGCGTTGGAGACGTCATATCTCTCAACTCGGGCATGAGCTTGGAAAACCATTTTCAGCTCTTGGAACATCTCATATGCTCCGTGGTGCTCAAAACGCTTTTGGAGCCCCGATTCTAAGCTGTAGAGCATGCCGCAATGAACCAGGGAGTAATCATCACAACGCGACTGCCAATCGTTCATAACATCTTGGTTTGCCGTGGCGGGAGCATCACCTAGCGGTGCTTCTAGGACATAAGTTTTTTTGGCAGCTATGAGGATGATCCTCAGGTTACGGACCCAATCCGTATAGTTGCTACCATCGTCTTTCAGCTTGGATTTCTCTAGGAACGCGTTGAAGTTGAGGGTGACATGAGTGTGGGCCATTTGATCTACAAGACATATTGTAAAGATTTTAGACTAAGTTCATGACAATTAAGTTTATCTAATCAAATTTAATGAACTCCCACTCAGATTGACATCTCTCTAGTCATCTAAGTGATACATGATCCGAATCGACTAGCCCATGTCCGATCATCACGTGAGGCGGACTAGTCATCAATGGTGAACATCTTCATGTTGATCGTATCTTCTATACAACTCATGTTCGACCTTTCGGTCTTCCGTGTTCCGAGGCCATGTCTGTACATGCTAGGCTCGTCAAGTGAACCCTAAGTGTATTGCGTGTGTAAATCTGGCTTACACCCGTTGTATGCGAACGTTAGAGCCTATCACACCCGATCATCACGTGGTGCTTCGGAACAATGATCCTTGGCAACGGTGCACAGTTAGGGGGAACACAATTCTTGAAAAAAATTAGTGAGAGATCATCTTATTTACTACCGTCGTTCTAAGCAAATAAGATGCATAAACATGATAAACATCACATGCAATCAAATAGAGTGACATGATATGGCCAATATCATTTTGCTCCTTTGATCTCCATCTTCAGGGCACCATGATCATCTTTGTCACCAGCATGACACCATGATCTCCATCATCATGATCTCCATTATTGTGTCTTCATGAAGTTGTCTCGCCAAATGTTACTTCTACTACTATGGCTAACATTTAGCAATAAAGTAAAGTAATTACATGGCGTTATTCAGTGACACGCAGGTCATACAATAAATAAGACAACTCATATGGCTCGTGTCGGTTGTCATTCTCATCGACATGCAAGTCGTGATTCCCTATTACAAGAACATGATCAATCTCATACATCACATATATCATTCATCACATCTTCTTGGCCATATCACATCACATAGCACATGCTACAAGAACAAGTTAGACGTCCTCTAATTGTTGTTGCAAGTTTTTACGTGGCTTCTATAGGTTTCTAGCAAGAACGTTTCTTACCTACGCCAAAACCACAACGTGATATGTCAATTTCTATTTACCCTTCATAAGGACCCTTTTCATCGAATCCGATCCGACTAAAGTGGGAGAGACAGACACCCGCCAACTACCTTATGCAACTAGTGCAGGTCAGTCGGTGGAACCAGTCTCACGTAAGCGTATGTGTAAGGTCGGTCCGGGCCGCTTCATCCCACGATGCCGCCGAATCAAGATTGGACTAGTCACGGCAAGAGAATTGAACAAAATCAACGCCCACAACTTGTTTGTGTTCTACTCGTGCAAGATGCTACGCAAAGACCTAGCTCAGATGCCACTGTTGGGGAAGGTAGCAAAATTCAAAAAATTTCCTACGCTTCACCAAGATCAATCTAAGGAGTCATCTAGCAACAAGCATAAAGGAGTGCACCTACATACCCTTTGTAGATCGCGAGCGGAAGCGTTCGAAGGAACGTGGATGATGGAGTCGTACTCATCGTGATCCCTGTCACCGACGATCCCAGCGCCGAACGGACGGCACCTCCGCGTTCAACACACGTACGGTACAGCGACGTCTCCTCCTTCTTGATCTAGCAAGGAGGGAGGAGAGGTTGATGGAGATCCAGCAGCACGATGGCGTGCTGGTGGATGCAACAGGAAAAGCTGCAGGGCTTCGCCAAGACCCTGCGGGAGGAGGGAGAGGTGTAACGAGGGGGGGGGAGGCGCCAGGGGCTGAGGTGCGGCTTGCCTCTCTCCCCCACTATATATAGGGGCCAGGGGGGCGCCGGCCCTAGGAGATTGGATCTCCTAGGGGGGGGGGGCGCCGGCCAAGGTGGTGGCTTGCCCCCCAAGCCTAGGGGGGCGCCCCCACCCCTAGGGTTCCCAACCCTAGGCGCAAGGGGGAGGCCCAAGGGGGGTGCGCCAGCCCACTAGGGGCTGGTCCCCCTCCCCCTATGGCCCATGGGGCCCTCCGGGATGGGTGGCCCCACCCGGTGGACCCCCGGGACCCTTTCGGTGGTCCCGGTACACTACCGATGACCCCCGGAACTCTCCCGATGGCCGAAACTGGACTTCCTATATATCATTCTTTATCTCCAGACCATTCCGGAACTCCTCGTGACGTCTGGGATCTCATCCGGGACTCCGAACAATATTCGGGTTACCGTGTGCATATATCTCTACAACCCTAGCGTCACCGAACCTTAAGTGTGTAGACCCTACGGGTTCGGGAGACACGTAGACATGACCGAGACGACTCTTTGGTCAATAACCAACAGCGGGATCTGGATACCCATGTTTGTTCCCACGTGTTCCTCGATGATCTCATCGGATGAACCACGATGTCAAGGATTCAC
This sequence comes from Secale cereale, assembly GCA_902687465.1. Classification (NCBI taxonomy): domain Eukaryota; kingdom Viridiplantae; phylum Streptophyta; class Magnoliopsida; order Poales; family Poaceae; genus Secale; species Secale cereale. The sequence continues at coordinate 580,836,349 of LR738709.1, forward strand.
TCAATCCCGTATGCAATTCCCTTTGTCTATCGGTACGGTACTTGCCCGAGATTCGATCGTCGGTATACCGATACCTTGTTCAATCTCGTCATGGCAAGTTTCTTTACTCGTTCCGTAATCCATCATCCCGTGACAAACTCCTTAGTCACATTGAGCTCATTATGATGATGTCTTTCCGAGTGGGCCCAGAGATACCTCTCCGTCATACGGAGTGACAAATCTCAGTCTCGGTTCATGCCAACCCAACAGACACTTTCGGAGATACCCGTTGCGTACCTTTATAGCCACCCAGTTACGTTGTGACGTTTGGCACACCCAAAGTATTCCTACGGTATCCGGCAGTTGCACAACCTCATGGTCTAAGGAAAAGATACTTGACATTGGAAAAGCTTTAGCATTACGAACTACAACGATCTTCTGCTAGTCTTAGGATTGGGTCTTGTCCATCACATCATTCTCCTAATGATGTGATCCCGTTATCAATGACATCCAATGTCCATGGCCAGGAAACCGTGACCATCTGTTGATCGACGAGCTAGTAACTAGAGGCTTACCAGGGACACGTTGTGGTCTATGTATTCACACATGTATCGCTGTTTCCGCACAATACAATTCAAGCATGAATAACAGACAAATATCATGAACAAGGAAATATAACAATAACCATTTTATTATTGCCTCTAGGGCATATTTGCAACACGCCCGTTGACGGCAGCGAGGGGAAGGGCAGCGGGGAGGGAAACCACTAGGCGGCGTAGGCGCCCCTCCCGGGTCGACCGCGGGG